>CM053759.1:33933667-34030568 GCA_028658305.1 Pachyuromys duprasi | reverse complement strand
CCCAGCTATACCACTCTTAGGCATATATCCAAAAGATGCTCAAGTACACAACAAGGACATTTGCTCAACTATGTTCGTAGCTGCTTTATTTGTAATAGCCAGAACCTGGAAACAACCCAGATGTCCCTCAGTTGAGGAATGGATACAGAAATTGTGTTACATTTACACAATGGAATACTATTCAGCAATTAAAAATGAGGAAATCATGAAATTTGCAGGCAAATGGTGGGACCTGGAAATGATCATCCTGAATGAGGTATCCCAAAAGCAGAAAGACGCACATGGTATATACTCACTTATATAGACCTATAAGATAGGATAAAAATACAGAACTCTATACAACTAAAGAAGATAAACAAGAAAGAGGACCTGGGGTAAGAGGATTAATACTCACTTAGAAAGTCAAAAGGGACGGACATTAGATATAGGAGTAAACAGGTAGCAGGACAAGAGCCGGCCACAGAGGGCCTCAGAAAGACTCTACCTAGCAGTGTACCAAAGCAAATACTAAGAAACATAACCAGTCCTTTGGCAGAGTGCAGGGAATCATATGAAAGAAGGGGGAGTTAGTATGACCCGGAGAGGTCAGGAGCTCCAAAAGAACCAAATATATCAGGGCACAGGGGTCTTTTATGAGACTGTCTCTCCAACCAAGGACCATGTATGGTTATGACCTAGAACCCCTGCTTGTATGTAGCAAATGGTAGCCCAATTCCCAAGTGGGTACACCAGTAAGGGGAACAGAAACTATTTTGGACATGAACTCAATGGCTGGCTCTTCAACCTCCTCATCCCCCGAGGGAGGAGCAGCCTTGCTAGGCCACAGAAGAGGACATTGCAGTCAATCCCGAAGAGACCTGATAAGCTAGAGTTAGATGGAAGGGGAGAAGGTCCTCCCCTATCAGTGGACTTGGAAAGGTGCAGGGAGGGAGGGAAGGGGGGGGATAGGGACGGAATTCGGGAGGGGGCTATGGCTGGGATACAAAGTACATAACCTGTGATTAATATAAAATAAAAATGAAAAAAATCCATGGCAACAACAACAACAACAACAAAAGCATGTGTGGTGGTAACTCAGTTAGCAGAATGCCTTCCTAGCATATACAAAGCTCTGGGCTGGATCCCCAATACAGACCAGGCGTGGTGGCACATTCCTGTAATCTCAGCATTTGGGAAATGGAGGCAGAAGTCAAAAGTTCAGGGTCATCCTCAGCTACATAGTATGAGATCAGCCTGAGCTATATGAAATTCTATCAAAAAAATGTTTCAAATAGTATATAAATACTAAGCAGCAAAATCTGTTGTATATTGGAAACTTAAATTTCTGGTGTGCATGATATGTATTTTATACACAGGGTTCTTGTAAATGTCACTCCAGAACATTTCCAGTGCCCCAAAGAACCTCCTATGCTCACTCTTTTGGCTCAGGCCCAATGCCAAGTGCTGCCAATCTTAGAGCTTCATGTAAGTGGGGTCCTCAGATGTCCCCTTAGACCTAGCTTCTATTCCATCAACACTATGAGAAATTCATTGGGTTGCTGTGTGCTGCTACATTGTAGTGTCTTTTGTATCACAGAACAAAAGGTTCTGCATTATATATCTCCATATATTTAATCTTCTCGTATGGTAGACACTAGGGTAGAGTCCAGTTTGAGTTAGGAACTTACCTGGAGAGATGGCTCATTGATTAAGCATACTGCTGCTCTTCGATTCCCAGCACCCACATGGCAGCTCACAACCTTCTGTGACTCTGGGACTAGAGCTTCTGATGTCCTTTTTTGGTGTCTTCAGATGTCATAAACCTGCAGGCAAAATATAAGCACACGTATAACATAAAAACAATAAAAATTAAAAATTAGAAAAGGAAGAACTAACTCTTAAGCCTGATCGGTGAGAAGGCCAGATCTACCATTTCCTCTACTGTCCTATTCTCTCTTCTTTCTATGTGGGTACCCTCAACAACCACCTTCCCCCTCCCTCTTCGGCCACAAGCCACATGCTTCCACTCCCTAAGCTCATGGCAGCAGCTTCTTTGGAGAAAAGGTGTCTTCAAATCCCCAACAGACACTGAAATAATCTTGATTGGGCAACTGAATAAACCAGCCTCCGGTTCATATTTTAACGTCATCAAATCATATGCCCATTCACCCTTCTTCCTAAGCCTAGACCCAGTGTCTAAGTTTGCTTTCCTCTTAGACATTGGCACTGACTCCATCAAGAGTCTTTGTTGAAACCCAGTGATCTTTGCTGAGGATTCCTGAAGCCATTCGCCAGGCAAAACAATATGTTTTGTTTTATTTCAACATATGTTTTTAAATGATTTACCTTTCTGTCAACAAAAATAGTTTAGTGGGATTTTTTTAAACTTTTTATTGATTCTTTGTGAGTTTCACATCATGCACCCCAATCTCACTCACCTCCCCATCCCTCCACATTCACCCTTCTCCCTTGCAACCTCCCCCACAAAAGAAAACAGACAAACATCTCTCCATGGAAGCTGCAGTATGTCGCACAGTATAGCCTTTTGCCCAAACAGCTTTACTTGCAAATGTTTGTTGCAATGAATTATGAGTCTGGTTCAAGGCCTCTGGCTCCTGCTACATCATCAATACTGGATCTTTACCTGGACGCCTCTCAGCTCTCCTGCTGTTGCCCTGTGTCATGGAGATCCTGCAGCTTTGGATCTGCAGGACTGGCCTCTTCACACACTGCAGCAGTTCATAGACAGTATAGATGTTGGCGTGGGCCAGCTCAGAGCCCTAGGTCTAGGCCTGGGTGGTAGCTGAAGTTGGTCAGCCCACCAGCTCTCTTGTGCCCATACCTCTGGTGCCACAGCCGGTCTGGAGCAGGGCCAGCTCCGCACAACCCTCAGACATTAACATGGCTCAGGTGGCAGCCCAGACCAGGGACATCCTCATGGCCTTTGGTGGAAACGTAGGCCATGGACATTGACACAGACCCCCACTGCTGCAGGGCTGTGGCTTGGTGGGATTTTTCTTCAGTTAAAGAATATGCTTAGCTGGACACGGTGCAACTCAGGAAGGCAGAGGCAGGCAGATATCTGTGAGTTTGAGACTAGCCTGATCTACAAAGTGAGCCCAGGGCAGTGAAGGCCACACAGAGAAACTCTGTCTCAAAAAAAAAAAAAAAAAAAAGGTTGGAATTTTCTCTGTGCTAAGACTCAAGTTTGGACACTCAATAAGCACAGAAGGGTCACCTGACCCAGACTTTTAAAAAGGTGTTTATTTTGGAAATGCCCATGTGTATGTAAATCCTGAGGGCTGGCACAGTGAGTTTTATGGAACATATCTCACAGCTTCAATAATGACCAGGATTTTGCTATTTGTGTTTCATTTCTCTTGCCCACACTCTTTTTCTACAGTTAAAAAAAAAAATCCCAGACATCATGACATTTCCTCTATTTCTGTCTGTTTTCCCAGCAGCTAAGGTCTCATCAAAGGAGGCAAGGAAACTGGGGTAGAAACTGAGGCCTTAGCAGCCAGGTGGGAGACAGGACAAAGGGGGCAAGGAAGATGTGGTGCGCGAGATGTGAAGAGAACGCGGGCTGGCATCTAGGTACTCACCTGGGGCTGTGGACTCTCAGAACTGGCATCATGTGGGAACTTGTCAGAACCTCAGAACCCAGAGCCCACCAGGACCTGTTGTTTATCTACGACCCTGGAGACTTTTATCTGCTCACTGGAACCTGAGTGGCCGGTTAGGCAGGGAGCTTGCTCAGCTTCTCTAAGAAGAAACTTGGGAATGGTGTGGCTGAAGCAAGGGCAAGGGTGGGCTTGGTGGCCTAACAGCGTCATCTGTCACAGCGATGAGAGAAGACAGCAGCGGGTGTCTGCAAAAGAGGCGGACTTGTGAGTAACCTTTGGCCAAGCCTCAGGTGGGAGGAGCCTTAGGTGGGAGGAGCTTCAGATGGGAGGAGCGTTAGAGAGAAATAATACAACATATTGAGGGCTAAACAGGACAGGGAGGAGGGTGGGCTGAGAGGTAAGGAGAGGTATCCCTTTAAAGCCTGGAGAGAATCTAGCTTCTTTACGAGTTTTTATTTTGATGCCAGAGAAAGTTTTAAGCAGGGGCGATTGTGTGTGTGTGTGTGTGTGTGTGTGTGTGTTGGGTAGCTGGTCTCATTTGGTGGTTAAGCAGTGTGGAGTGTGTGTGGTGGGAATTGAGGCCTCAAGCTGAGTGAGAAGCAGATACTGTCCCCTCTCAGCCTGTCAGAATCCAGTGTGTCATTTGAGCTCACAGGTACCCCTCTGATACCCACAGCCGCCCACCTCCTAGATGAGCAAAGGTGGCCTGTGAAATCACGGCCAGACTTGAAAGGGTCAGGGGAGACGCGTCACCAGCGAAGAAAGAGTCAGCAGGCCGCAGGGCTTTCGTGCTGGGACTAGGAGCAGAGCTGGATTAGTCAGGGAGAACTGAAGGGGTCACTTGGCTTGGGTAGAAGGGAAAAAAGAACTCTATTTGAGGCCTCTTTTATTTTTCCCCTCTTCTTGTTGCACCTCTACATATGGCCACATGGGGTCAGTGTCCTGTTAGGCTTGGCCGGGAGAACTGTGAGGAGGGGACAGTCCTGGGCTCCCGAGCTTTCTCTGAGGTCTTTCTGCAGGCTTGAAATAACTGCAGACTCCTCCCTGAGACTGGGAGCGATGTGGCCTCCTTGGGTCGGATAGTGAGGATGAGGGAGGGCGTCTTTCCTGAGACGACACGGGGCAGTACAGGCGCTGCACGGGCTGGCTCTGCCATTGGGCTGCCTGTCACAACAGGGAGGAAGACTAAGATATGCAGCCACGTGTCCCCTTGGCACACCTGGGTCCCAGTCCACCACAGACCACTCTTGCTGGCCCAGCGTGTTTGTTTGTTTCAGCACAGGGGTTCTGTGTAGCCTTGGCTGTACTCATGAGTTCATGTGCCCATGAACTCACAAAGATCCCTGGCCTCTGCCTCCCAAGCGCTGGGATTAAAGGCGAGTGCCACCACCGCCCAGCTAGTTTGATCGGTTTTTACATTTAGTGCTTCTCTGTGTATGCATGTGTGAGAAGACAGTTGGTTCCCTCCTTCCGCCTTTGCGTGGTTCCCAGGGACCGTGCACAGCTCGTCATGGGTGGCAAGCGCTTTCATCCACTGAACCATGTCTGGTCTGAGTCAAGACTCTGGTCCCGATTTTAATGACTACAGGAGACTCAGCCTCAGGTGTTGCTAGTGTCTTGGCTTCAGCCAGCCCATTGCTCCGGGGCTTACCCTCTACCAGAGGGCAAGCAGTGCAAATGCAATGTCCGACCATCATGCCACACAAAGCTCTTTGGAGGGAAACCCCCTAGAGCCCCACCAAGCAAATGAATGCCCCACCTGCCCATGCGTTCCCCTGCCACCGAAGGGCAAGCTTTCCTCAGCCTCTAGATGATGATGGCTCCCAGGGCCTGGAGATGAGGACTGGGGTAGGGACCCTGAGAAGGAGCGGGCTAGGGACCAGGTGGAGTCCCGAAGGTCAGGATTGGCTGTCAACATACAACTCTGGCCAATACCTGGGCCAGACGCAGGTAGAGTTTGAGGTTTGGAGGCCTCTGTAAGAAAGATAACACAGGACTGGAGAGATGGCCCGGTGATGTAGAGCATTTGTTACCCTTCCCCAGGACCTAGCTTGTTTCTCAGCACCCACATGGCAGCTGGCAATCGTCAGTAACCCCAGGTCTAGGTCCTCCTCAAGCACACACAAGATGCACAAACACACATGAAGGCGAAACACCCGTATGTGTAGAATGAAAACAAATAAATCTTTAAAAAAGAAGAAACTGAGCACCACATTACAAGTAAAAACATAGGTGTAAAAGTAAACACCTTTTAGGAGAGACCATGTCATATCGATTTATGAACTTTTAAGTCAAACATCATAAAATCAAGAAATTAACATTTTAAAGTGGCACACACCTGGAATATTTTTTTTCCATTTAACTTTGGATGTTTAGGCTTTGATCATTGCTTCCTGTGCCAACAACATCATTTCCTATTTAAAAGAAAAAGAATAGTTAGCTAGCGCAGTCTCTTCTACAAGACTATTGATCAAAAATTCATGTAATCTTGCTTTCAAGCCTGCAGCCTTACGGTTTGCTTACAAATTCAGGACAGATCCAGTTCATTATGTCCTGTCAGCCCTGACGGAGAGAAGGTGCTCACCTGTGAAGGCTGTATTCCCGACAAGAGATGATCTTGGCAGAGCAAACCCTGCAGATGAAAAGACTTTTCACACGCTGACTTCCGACTCAGAACAGTTTCCAGCTCCATTTCTCGCACACTTTCCTGTCTGGTGCTGGGTGTGGCAGGTCGCGTTCACACTGCACCGACTTGGTAGGTGACTTCATGGGCAGTAGCCAACTAGGACAGCCCTAGAGGTCATTCATAGATGGAAGGAGGGCTGCTTCGGAGTGTCAAAAGATAAAATCACAACCAATTTAAAGATCTTTGATTGTTTTCAAGACAGGGTTTTGCTGCCGTAGCCTTGGCTGTCCTGGACTCCCTCTGTCTACAGGCTGGTCTCGAACTCACAGCGATCTGCCTGCCTTTGTCTCTCCAGTGCTGGGACTAAAAGAGCGTGCCACCACCACTCAGGTCAGTCTAAAGATCGTAACTAGCACTTGTTCCTGGTTCTATACTTAGCTGGACCTATCGATCAGAATGCTGGGTCCATAATATATTCAGATGACATTGAATGGACAGAAACAGAAGAGATGTGAAAAATGGCTTATTTGTTTTCACTTGGTGTTGTGCCATATTACAACCAGAAGCCACCTGTGACTAAACAAAGCTGCCACCAGGACTCAGTGTACCCCTGAGTTAGCTTTGGGATAACAAATGAAATTAAGCTGCAGTTTGTTATGTAGTGACATAAGTATAGAGTCACCACCAGGCATGATTTTAGTTTGACAGAAATTACTGTACATCATATAAATAAACATATTCTTAACTCAGTTTCTCTCTAGCCAGAGGCTAAAAAAAGCCTACAGACTTACCAGTCTCTATTCAACTTGAAGATGTGTTACTGAAGGACGTCAGAATGAAACGAGAATTCACTGTGGCTAATATATTAAGACTTCCAGATTTTGTAAGTGAAAAACCAATTGTTTTGGAGTCTCTCTTCTGGAAACTTAGGAGGGCTCTTGCAAGTGAGGTGTCTTCAGACTTATTTGACCCTTCTTAGTTTTGTGCAAAATCTACCTTTCTGCAGAACCCATCACTCCTTCTTCCCTCCCCTTCCTTCCTCCTCCATGAACTGACCCACCATCTGGCGTCCAACTCCTAGGGCCTCTATGGAAGGAGTTTCCCTCTCCTTCCAAAGTGAACACAGAGCAAATCTCAGTCCCCAGACTTTTCAGGGCATTGCCTTTCCTTCCAGGATTGTGCAGCTTTCTAGAGACTGGACGGCCAGAAAATAGATGCAGAAGAGAACATAACACTGTTATCTAACCTGCTCTCACCTTCTCCTTTGGGTACCATTGAGATACCATAGCACACACGGAGGGAGATGGCCTAGCTTTGTCTCTGAACAAAGGGCTGGCTAAAAATTGTTGTTACATATCAGAGGAAAGCAGCGATTATCTTTGGGGGTGGGGTTGCAACACGAGTAGGAAGAGATGGGAGAGGAACTGGGGTCATGGCCCCCCTCTTCCTTGGCCACCTCAAACTGTACCCCTCCTTGCTCCTTTGATGCAGCTGTCTTTTGAGGTTGTACCTTATTTATCTACGTGTCGCCAATCCCTCACACAGTTCTTGGTACATAGATGGTGCTTGATGAAGGCAGAATTTGAAAACCAGAACAAGGATGGGAAATTGGATGGACAGCTCCCTGGTGGCCCCTGGGCAGCATGGTACCTCAGTGGCTGAGTATGTGAGGGCCGGGGGAACTCCACCATGTTACCATCCGTGATGCTATGTTGTTTTGTGTTTCGTTTTGATGGAGAGTCTTGCTAAGTAGCCATGGTCACCCTGGAGCTCTATATGAAGAACAGACTAGATGCTACTTTGTTTACCAAGAGTCTTCTCTTAGCACTCAAAGAATATTTCCAGCTAGTGTTTCCATGTAGGAATGTCTTCCAAATCTTGACCCCTAAGAAAGATCAGTTGGTAAAAATGAAGAAAAGCTATTCTAATTCTAATTCTCCTGCAAGCACTGAGGCTTGACCATCAACTTGAAACACCAGGCGTTTGAAGGACTCTGCTGACATTCAGACTTTAGCAGAAGCAAAATGCTGACAACCCGAAGGTGAAGGTTGACACTTTTGGGAACAATGACAAAGGTACACAGAAGAGAGATGGTCACCATATAATCATTTCTCACTGTTGTGCTGGTGTGAGAATTTGTGACCTCTTCTGGTACCGTGAACTATTGTTGGAGTGAAATAAATGCTCATAAATTTATATTTACAGTGTAAGCTGTCCCCAAGTCCTGTGAGCAGACTGAGTCTGATGTGCAGGTTTGGAATCCCAGCTGCTCAGATGGCTGAGGCAGAATTGGTAATTTACAGGCCTGCCTCAATGAAGAAGTGAGCTCAGGGCCAGCCTGGGCTACTAAGTGAGAGACCCTGTTTATTTTTATTTTATTTTTAAAATCCCAGTGGTGGATTTCCAAGAAACAACAAAATCTGAAAGAGAAAACCAATCTGAGAGGCTGGTTAAGATGGCTCAGCAGGTAAAGGCAACTGCCACTAAGTCTGATGACCCAAGTTTAATCTCGGGAACCTACATGGTAGAAAGAGAGAACTGACTCTTGCAAGTTATCCTCTGACCTCCACACACACATTCATACACCCCAAGGGAGGGGGTGGGAAGGTAGTTTAAAAAAAGTTCCAAGCTTGATAGTTCCAAATCACTATTCTGTGTAGTGCTGCTTCCTTTGCTGGAGAGCTGAACAGTGTATTATCTAAATATTACCAACCAACGTTCATTGCCCTTTTCCAGTGTTTGAGTGTTTCCTTGCAGGTGGCAGTTCCAAATGAATACCCTAAAATTTATTATATATTGTACAAATATACACACACATACATATATGAACAATGTCTCCCGAGACCATCCTGGTCCTGAGTGCATACTGGAGTTTGGATTGGTAGATTAAAATCACAGAATCAGAGAGCTGGGAAAGGGAGGATTCTGAGGATCTTCTAGGGCATCCATGAGAGATGGCCACATAGATGGCCATGTAGGAATGTCTTCCAAATCTTGACCCCTAAGAAAGATCAGTTGGTAAAAACATTACCCATGATGGCCTGGCTCCTGCAATTCCCACCTCCTCCCAGGGCAGTCCATTTCTTCCGTCTTTGTCAGGTCAGGAGCTTCAGGGAAATAGGATACAGCAGAGAGCATGGGTGTGGCTCCTTAGAGGCAGGTGTGGGCAAGCGTAAGCATCTTCTCAGCCATAGGTACCATCTTCGTGGCTCTCACACTGCACCCCAAGGCTGCGTTCTCCCTCCTTTTTGATAAGTGGGGTTATAGGGTAGCTGGGAAGTTCTTCTTCTTAGGATGGGAATGTTAAGATAAAACTGAGCCACAAGGGTTCCACAAGAAAGCTAAGGCATGTTTTTTGTTGTTTGTTTTGTTTTGTTTTTTAAATAAATGGGATTTATTGTGAAATTCCTAGAAAACTGGACCTTTACAGCTGACAAAGGACACAAGCCTTATATGGCTTAGGTTTTGGGCACTGCTATCCACGGCTATCTTAAAACTGTCACTTGAAAATGTCTCTGTGTAAAAGAAATCCCATCCCCGTGTTGGTAACCTTCACAGAAAATGCTGTTTGTGTTGGAATTCTTGATTCCCAGCTAGCAAGAGGCTTGCAACATACTATAAGTTTTCTTACAGAAAGAGTTCTAGACCCGATTTTAAAACCTAGATTTGGGTTCTGGGATCTGCTGATTAGAAGTTTTATCTTGATAGACTCTGTCAGGTGTGTTTATAAAAGCTTTCCACCAGCTGTGAGGAGCGCTAAAGAAACACCGGCTAAGTACATAGAGCAGGGTGGACGGATGAGCACTCTGAAAGGCTCTTGAAAACGACCAGGGTCTGACACAAGCCTGATGGCCAGTCCGCACAAAAGAGAAACAAGACCTTTGGATTGAACAGAGTGACTTGAACATGCACATCTTTCTCTCCCTTCCCCAAACTCTATCTGAGAAATTAAAAAAAAAATAAGAACTGTGTAAACTCCCAAGAATGTAAAATTGTACATCAGGTTTTTAAATATTTTAAAAATTATCTTATGTATATGTGTCTTTTGTTTGCACACATGTTTGAGTGCCACATGTGTGCCTGCTGTCCAATGAGCCCACAGGAAGTCATCAGATCCACTGGGATTGGAGTTACAGACAGTTGTGAGCCACCATGTGGGTGCTGGGAATTGAACCTGGGCTCTTTGCAAACACAACAACTGTGTTTAACTGCTGAGCCATCTCTCAGCCATACATATGCATGTGTATCTATCTATCTATCTATCTATCTATCTATCTATCTATCTATCTATCTATCTATCTATCTATCTATCCATCCATCCATCCATCCATCCATCCATCCATCCATCCATCCATCCATCTATCTATCTATCTATCTATCTATCTATCTATCTATCTATCTATCTATCTATGTTTGTTCAGCCCAGAACCATACCCTTAATGATGAATTTGCCTAGGCTGAGCCCTCTTACATCAAGTAGCAATTAACAAAATTTCCCACAAGCCAATCTGATAGAGGCAATCCTTCCACTCAGAGTACCTCAAGGTGACTCTAGGTTTGTGTCACCTTGAAATTAACTATGACAATTTCTCACTTTTCCTCAATAAACCTGTGTTTATTCTCCTTACTGCTCATCTGTGTTTTCTTGGGGACCCACTGGCTCTGGGTGGCTTTGGTTATTATCAGATTGTCAGGGACCCTGAGTTAAACTCCAAGAGCAGGAAAGGCTCTTTCCTCTCAGTAAGCTGCTCTCAGTTTCACAAATGGTAATCAATTCAAAATGGAAGTGCTGCTATGCACTTTTTATAATACAAACGAGATTTAATGCAAACTAATTCCTTTATTATTCTTGGGGTACCAGGAGCTTCTAAAATATAGTCCAGAAAGTACAATGCACAGCAAAATGCAATCTAATTTGAGATTTTTTTTCATTTTACAATAATTAATTTACCTAGCAAATCACTTTAGTGAGTTAAAAAAAAAAAGACCAGATTTTTGTCTCCTTAAAAGGGAGCTTACATAATTTAATTTTTTTCTGAAGGGAGGCTTTTCATATTTTGTTGTGGGTGCCCCCCACCCAACCCCCATTTTAGCTTTCGTATGTTTTTAAGCCATACTACATAACCTTCAATGTTAAAGGCAGGCGCCAAATAAACAAAAACCAAAACAAAAATAAACAGAGAAAGGAATTCAGGAAACAAAGGGAACAAAAGACACAGAAAAAAACTACTCAAATAATTACAGTGACCCTCAAAAAGATCAAGGTCCAGTTTTGTTTTGTTTGTTGTTTGTTTGTTTGTTTTCCTTTTCTTTCTACTTTCTCAAGACAGGGTTTCTCTGTGTAGCCTTGGCTCTCCTGGAATTTACTCTGTAGACCAGGATGGCCTTAAATTTACAGAGATCTTCCTGCCTCTGCCTCCAAGCCCTGGGATCAAAGACGTGCACCACCGCCACCACCAGGCCAGTTTTTCTTTGGTGTTTTGAGAGGGTCTCACTGTGTAGCCCCGACTATGTACATCAGGCTGCTCACAGAAATCCACCTGCTTATGTGTTGCCATGCCTGGCCTAAGGCCCAGGCTTTCTGTTTGTTTTGTTTTTATTTTGTTCTGTTTTGGTTTTGTTTTTAAAGGGGAAGGGTACCATTTAATGAAAGGGATATAACAGGTCAAAGGTCATTCTGCAGGCTTTTCAGTGGGAAAGCCCAGAGAACGAGAGCACATTATCAATTAAGCGTACTAGAAAGATTTTCAGTGCCAAGTTCACAAACCACTGGTCCGAAGTCATTGTGGAACAATGAGACCCACAGCCTGATCTTGACTGGTCCCAGTATCAAGAACATGAGAGATGAGCTGGGTAAGGGGAAGTCACATACGAAGAGCAACAGTGAAGCAGACCAAGGCTTCTGACCAGTACACAAGCCAGGTGACAAGAAACAGTGACCTCAAAGTGATGGGGAATATGCCTTCCAGTCGTGAATCCCCCTGGCCAGGCAGGCTTGGCACCTTGGGAAGAGAGAAGGTGTTTTCAGACCTGATGAGTTACACCCTTTTGGCTCGGGATCATGCCGAACAGCAACCCCGGAAAAATGAGAAGTAGACCAAGGCAGAGAGAAGCAGGACTAAAGAGGAACTTGGGTGGGGGATAAAAAGTTCCAGAATAGTGCTGACAGGAAGTGTAGCGGTCCAGATGGGAGTAAGAGACTGACGGAAGGCACGGTGGTTTGAGTGAGAAAAGGGTTGAGGTCTTAGATCCGCTTGGACTTTAGTTTTGTGCAGGGTGATAAATATGGATCTATTTGCATTTTTCTACATGTAGACATCCAGTTAGACCAGCACCACTTGTTGAAGATGCTGTCTTTTTTCCAATGTATGGTTTTGGCTTCTTTGTCAAAAATCAAGTATCCGTAGGTGTGTGGGCTTATTTCTGGGTCTTCTATTCGATTGCAATGATCCACCATTCTGTTTCTATGCCAGTACCGTGTAGTGTTTATTACTATTGCTCTGTAGTACAGCTTGGGATCAGGAATGGAGATACCTCCAGACAATCTGTTGTTGTACAGGATTGTTTTAGCAATTCTGGGTTTTTTGTTTTTCCATATGAAATTGAGAATTGTTCTTTCAAGGTCTGAATGAGGTATCCCAGAAGCAGAAAGACTTAAATGGTTTACACACACTTATAAGTGGATATTAGAAATATAACATATGATAAACATACTAAAATCTGTACATCTAAAGAAGCTAAGCAAGAAGGAGGACTCTGGGTAAGATGTGCAATCTTCACTCAGAAAGGCAAATGGGATGGACATCAGAAGAGGGAGAAAACAGGGAACAGGACAGGAGCCTAGCACAGAGGGACTCTGAAAGACTCTACTCAGCAAGGTATCAAAACAGATGCTGAAACTCATAGCCAAACTCTGGACAGAGTGCAGGGAATCTTATGAAAGAAGGGGGAGATAGAAAGATCTGGATGGAACAGGAGCTCCACAAGGAGAGCAACAGAACCAAAATCTGGGCAAAGGGATCTTTTGTGAGACTGATACTCCAACCAAGGGCCATTCATGGAGATAACCTAGAACCCCTGCACAGATGTAGCCCATGGCAGCTCAGTATCCAAGTGAGTTTCCTAGTAAGGGAAAGAGGGACTGTCTCTGACATGAACTCCTCAGTGGCTGGCTCTTTGATCACCTCCCCCTGAGAGGGGAGAGCAGCCTTGCCAGGCCACAGAGGAAGACAATACAGTCAGTCCTGATGAGACCTGATAGGCTAGGGTCAGAAGGGAGGGGAGGAGGACCTCCCCTGTGTGTGTGTCTGTGTGTGTGTGTGTGTGTGTGTGTGTGTGTGTGTGTGTGTGAAGGAGGGAGGGTGGGATTGGGAGGAAATGAGTGAGGGGGCTACAGCTGGGATACAAAGTGAACAAACTGTAATCAATAAAAAATAAATTAATAAAAAGAGTTTAGTCCAGGGCGCTCAAACATTGGGTCTCCAGTTGGTGGTGCTGTTTGGGGCGCTTTAGCTGGTGCAGTTTGGAGCTGTAGGAAGTATATGGTGGGGGCAGGCTTTGATTGAAAGCCAACTTTCAGTTTGCCAGCTCTGCTAATGTTTGTGGTTGAGGCCGGGAGCTCTCAGCTTCCTGCTCCTGCAGCCATGCTTGCCTCTTGTTGCCATGCTCCTCTACCATGATGGACTTTAAGCCCTCAAACCATAAACCCAATTTAACCCTTCCACAAGCTGCCTTGAATGGTGTCTCATGAAAGCAACAGAGGTAAATAAAACATGCAGGAAGAGAGAGATGTCTCCAAGAAAACAATAAAAGCATCCCAGTGTGAGTTTGGAGCATGGCATGAAAAAGATAAGCGATAGATTACATGGAGAATAAAGCAAGACAATAAAGGTAGTTATTTTTAAAAATTAAGGTGCATTTTTCTTTCTTTCTTTTTCTTTTTTTAAAGACAGGGTTTCTCTATGCAGCCTTGGCTGTCCTGGACTCACTTTGTAGGCCAGACTGGCCTCTAACTCACAGATATCCGCCTACCCCTGCCTCCCCGAGTTCTAGGATTACAGGCGTGCGCCACCACGCCAGGCTCTCATTTTTAATTTATTTATATGTGGTGTGTTTCTCTGTGTGTGCCTTGTGTGTGTCCTTAGATGTCAGAAGGCCTGGGGCTGGAGTTACAGCAGACTGTGAGTGGCCTGGCATGGGTGCTGGGGCCGAACTCTTCCTCTGGAAGAGCATCAAGTGGTCTTAAACCACCGATGGGAGTCCTTAACGTGGGGATGGGATAGGGGTGAGGACTCAACAAGAAGGTTAATGAGTCTGGACTTAGCTTAGAGTAGTATTTACCCAGAAACAATATAAGTACTAAATATTGGTTTTTATTTTGTTGGCATTACTGTTTGATTTGATATGTACTAATTATGTGTATTTGGGCATGCTTTGTTTTTAATACAATGTATAATGAATATTCTCATTTTGAAATGCTTTCATTTTGGGCTTGGGAGCTGGGTCAGTCCATAAGGTACTTGAGTGAGCACAAGGACTTGAGTTTGGATCCCAGGCACTCACTTAAAAAAAAAAAAAAGTCAGATGTGGGAGGATGTGCCTGTAATCTCAGGGCTGGTACTGGTGGCCACAGGAGGAGCCCAGGACTCACTGTGTAGCCAAGGCAGCTGAACTAGCAAGCTCCGGGTTCCCTGCGAGACCCTGTGTCAAAAGAAGATGGAGGGTGACAGAAGAAGGCTTCTGGCATTGACCTCTGGCTTCCACAGGCGCGCGCACACACACACACACACACACACACACACACACACACGCACGCACACGCACAGAGCGTGACAGAGTGTAATCTACTGAAATGTAGAATCAATGGCTGCAGACGCTGTTGCTTTGTTGTGCTACAGAATGTTAGATCCATGCCCTCAACCAACTGTGCTTTGAAACCCACTCTCCACTCTGGTGGCTAAGTGGGCCAGTGGAAGTGTGTATGTGTGTGTGTGTTTGTGTGTGTGTGCACGTGTGTCTGGGGAGAAGGAAGGTGTATGTAAGAGAGATAAATCTTCACCTTTTCTGGTGGTGGTCAATAAAGAATGTCTAAAATGAAGATCACGATCAATAGCCTTTTTAAGTGTGCAGTTAAAATTTTAAGAACGGGTAAAGGAAATAAAGGAGGCTTCCTGGAGCTGAGTCTCAGGGGGATAGATAGCACTAGTGAGGCTGTTCTTGGTGTTTTATGCTTTGAAGTAATATTTAACTTCGGAAACTATGAAATTATGCGTAACAGTTTAATGCTATAAAAACGAATGCCAGTTATTGAAAAATCTCTGCTTCCACTTGGCTTTATATTGCACTCCCATCGGGCTCTCTGTGTTCGGAAGCCAGGTCAGCAGGCATCTAAGATAGTGTCAGAGTCTTCTGAAGTCTACCAGAAGCCACCAGAAAGCCATCCTTCTCCTGCGGCTTCCTACTGGGGTGAGCCCATTTTGATCCCCCCCCCCCCCCGTCCCAGCTTCTGAGCTGGGAGCACCTTCCAGATTCAGTGCTTTACCAAACCAAAGCAGAAACCCTAACTCTTCCACCCCTGGTCCCCACACTGGCCAAACTGACTTTGCAGGAAGAGTCGTTAAACCGGAGGAACCTGCAGAAGCCGTGCACTGTGCTAAAGTGCAAGGCTTCGTCCATTGCTTTTGTCCTTCGAGGACAGCAGAATGGATGGGCTGCCCTGGGAGACCTGGCAGATGGGAAACTCATTAGAGATGCAAGCTTCAGAAAGAGGGCATGTCAGGAGTTTGGGGGTATTCACTGTTGCCTGGAAACCAGAGACCAAATAGGAAACAGGAAGCCCCAGGAGAAGAGAGACAGAAATACTTGAGCTTCATTTCCAGAGGTGAGGGCTGCCTGCCAAGGCCTGAAGGCAGCTCTGTGCCTCATTTCTCCTCCAGCCTCAGCTCATCAGCACTATTTTCCCCGGCACCCTCTCCCTCCCAACCTCACTGTGCACCTCTCAGGGTTCTGGTGAGCCTGTAATGCACGCGCGCGCGCGCACACACACACACTGAGCTTTGGGCCATTTTCTGGAACCAGTTTCTGATGCAACTGACAGACTAACAGAAAAATTGTCTCACCTTAGGTTTCCTGCAGCTGTTTGGCTGCGTGTTTGGGGCACCGACTCTCAGTTCTACTCGTGTGACCCTCGGTGAGGCAGGGTTTGCCTGAGTCTGCCCTGGAAACAGCAGCTAGATCAGAGTGTGGCCAAGTTGGGAGAATTCCTAAGGGCACAAGGGAGCCCAGAGCACAAAACCTGAATGATCTCTGCCCGGGGGACCTGCTGAACACATCAACTAGGTCCTCCCCTCCTGTAGACAGAGGCCTGGCTGCAAGGGTCCCCTTCATGGGCCATTCTGGTTCCTGTCTCTGGCACGGGCTTCACTGTCTTCATCCATCAAACACAGGTGGAACCTTTTCCCCGTTCTCACCTTGGGAGCCAGATTTTTGTGCCCACGCCCTGGATCTTTTTGGCATTAGCACCCGTAAGCTTGAAAGTTTAGGCGGAGAGCATGAACTTGGGGGACCCTCTCTTACTGACCCTTCCTCTAGTTCAGCCCCTGGGCCTGAGTCCTACACTTTCTCCAGAAGGAACAAGCAGAAGCTTCTCCTTTACCTACTCTTGCCTGGCCCTCCAGGCCTTCCACAAGATGCATAAACTCATTGTTATGACCCAGCTGGTCACAGCATCCTTCCCTGACCGTCCACCCGAGTGTGGCATCCAGCTGTGTACCACCGCGCGGCGTCCTTTCATTTCTCCATCACGGTTCTCATTGTTTTCTGTTTTCTCGGCTGTCTGCCTCCACCATGGCATCCTTTCTCCTTCTTTCTGTTGCTGCTGTATTTTTCAAACTTCTAGTTAGTCTTTAGCCCTCCTCTCATCTTCAGTTGAATTTTTGAAAAAGTGTGTGTGTGTGTACATTTTTTGTGTGTCCACTCACGTGTGTGTGAGGGCACATTCGTACCACAGTAGAGGAGCCTTGGGTGTTGGTCCTCACTCACCATCCTGCTTGAGGCAGTTTGCACTGAATGCTCCAGGAAAGCTGGTGCTCAAGCTTTGGTCCTCATCTCACGTCTCCCCGGAGGACCCAGCGGTTACCCAGCATGTTACCCAGCGGTCAACATGCGCGTCACTGTCTCTGTGTCTGGCTTTTACTTGGGTGTTGGGGTTCTGAACTTTCGACATCGTGGTATTGCTTTGACTTTCTGAACGCTCCCCTTGACTTACTGATAGGTGTCTGGCTTTTGTTTCTGCTTTGTTTAGTTTTTAAATATAAAAGACAATTTTACATGTTTCCACCTATGGCTTGTGAGTGACTGTATTTTGGTGACCTTGGCAGCTCTTGGTTTTAACTGGTCAGTCACATGCAAATGCACCTGGCCCATGGAAAAGATTTTGGGAAGATTTCGGTCTAGAAACAGGCAGGTGAGATCCAGGCTATGGAAGTTCTCAGGGGACAGTGATGACCTCAGTGAAGAGGAGGGACATGGCTGAGGAACAGAGCCATATGGCCACCCACCCAGTGCATAACTCCTCTAATGCAAAGGACAGTGATAAGTCCTGGGAGAGGGACATGGTAGGTATGGGCTGGGGGAAGGGAGAGAACACTTCAGGAAAGCAAAATGTGAGGTTGCCTCCAACAAGTGTTTTCTCTGTATTATTATTTTTGTCTTTTTTGTACTGTCGTTATGAAACTAATAAACCAAGATACTTTAGACAACACAGATTAAGATTCTTATAGTTTTAGAGAACAGAAGTCCAGCATGGATTTCACTAAACTCAAGGTATTGGCAGGCCAGGTCTGGATCCTCCTGGCCTTTTCCTACTTTCTTTCTTTCTTTCTTTCTTTCTTTCTTTCTTTCTTTCTTTCTTTCTTTCTTTCTTTCTTTCTTTCTTTCTTCCCATCTCTCTCTCTCATTCTCTTTCTTTCTTTTTTTATTTCATTTTTTGTTTTTAGAGACAGGGTTTCTCTGTGTCACCTTGGCTGTCCTGGACTCAGTTTGTAGACCAGGCTGGTCTCAAACTCACAGAGATCTGCCTACCTCTTCATCCAAGAGTGCTGGGATTACAGACCCGCACCACCATGCCTGGCTGCCTTTTCTAACTTTTAACAAGGCTGTCCATATTCATCAGCTAGTGGCCCCTTCCCCATCATAAAGAGAGGGACTCTGGGGCCATGACTTTCTGTTTTCCACTTCGCAGATCCCTTATGGTCCACTTGAACCTATCTGAATGGTCTAGAGTAAGATCCCTAGTAAAGACAACTTTGACTTTTTCAGTCTAATCTACATATTCTGCCAAGAAATACATTCATTCCCAGATGCCGGCGGTCACATGTAAACATATTTCAGAGGCCAGAGTTTTGTTTGGAAGAAACAAAACAAGTAACCATTAGTAGATGCCAGGGCCCACTTAGAGACCATCTGCTCCTAACAGTTTTGAGATGCAGTTGTCTCTGATATAAGGGCTAGCTTGGCAGATGAGACTCTTTGCTCACAGGGTCACGTGTGGAAGAAAGGTCATAGTTCTCTATTTTCCTCCAGTTGACTTCAGCCTGAATCCAAGTTCCTACCCTTCCAGCTTGGCAGGAAGTCTATTTAAACTATTTCTAAGACTCCTTCCCAGAACCCAGGGGCCACAAAACAATCAGTCCCCACAGGGAGAATGCAACATGTGAGGTGTTGTTGTGGGCATTAGAGGTATAACTCTAACCCTCTCAACCAGCCCGGCACATGGGGTCATCCTTATTTTACAGATAAGGGGACTGATCCCCCAATGATTTCAGTACTTGCTGAAGCTCTCATCACACAGGATTTCACGACTTGTGACTGACATCCTTGTTATCCAAACCCAGGCTTACCCCTTGGATTTTTTCTCTGTTTCAATGGAGTGTATGGAAGTTGTCGGCCCACCAGTGCTTACTCCCAGTCCTGTGGCACCACATAGCCACTCCCCCAGGTCTGACCACTCCCTCGGCACTGCCTTGCCTTTGGCTCTGGGAATTCTCCTGCCATTAAAAATACTTAGAATCTTTTCTGCCAGTGCCAGAAATGGACAGTCAAGCGGGTCCGTCAGTGTTGGTTCTCTCTAGACAGAAGGTCCCCCGTGGGAGGGAACGGATGCATATGTAAGAGCCTAGCTGCCTTCACCTTTCTTGAGGCCCGCACATTTCAGTGACAGACACTCCCATTCAAGTTTTAACGAGTTACCTTGCTGGGGCTGGAGAGATGGCTCAGTGGTTGAGAGCACTGGCTGCTCTTCCTGATGACGTAGGTTCAGTTCCCAGAACCCACATGGCAGCTCGCAACCGTCAGTAACTCCCGTTACAGAGGATCCCACATAGTCTTCCGGTCTTCAAGCACGCAGATAGACACACAGGCAAAACACACATAGACATGAAATAAAGTAAATGCTCGAACTCCCTCTCCTCTGCGAGGAGGCTTGGAGAAGGAAGGGGATACCAGGAGTCCCGCAAATGTTGAGCCAAGTTGTGTGTGTGTGTGTGTGTTTTTAATGGGGAAAAAAAGAGAAGAGAGTCCAAAGACAGATGTCAACCTTGGTGATGGTCTCATTTCCTCTCAGAGCAGGGCCATCAGACTGGAAGACACAGGAGCTGTTACAGTCAAGGAGACCTTCAGCAACTTGAGGCTGAAATAGGAAAAAAAAGTCCAGTTGGCAGCTGGTTAGATGGGACTGACTGTATCTGCTTCAAAGGAAGTTCTTAAAGAGCAATTCTTAAGAAACTCTGACATGGGCGGCAAAGATCAGGGTGGACCTAAACTGACATATGTGGGGTGGTTTTCCCATCCGACATATGAATTAATTTGCAGGATTACACAGGGGCGTGTTCATGGAAACGTGGCTTGAACCGCCACGTTGAACCAGTGAGATGGGAAAGAGAAGAGCTCACAGGTCATGTCCTTCCCTTGACTTCCAGAACAGAGCCTGATCGGCGGTACACCGCCCCGCCCCCAGGCTTACGTGCCTGCCGTTTATTTGTTTGTTTGTTCGTATTTACTCTTTGGGACAAGGTCTCACCATGTAGCTCTGGCTGGCCAGGAACTCAATAGGTATGCCAGGAGGGCCTTGCCTTGAGAGATCGGCCTGCCTTTGTCTCCTGAATGTTGAGATTAATGGCAGTGGATTAATTGCCACGTTCTTCTGCTCTTTTAAAATGTATGCACCATGTCCAGGCTTTATTTTTTTCTTCTTCTGTGTTTGTATATGTGTGTTTAAGGTCTTTGAACTTACTCTGTCCTTTGCCAGAGAGACTGAAATAAAAGCGCTCCTTGAGCACTCCGAGAGAAGTGCTCCTAGAGAAGTCATAGTTGATGCTGTATTCAGAGATGCCCACAACCCTCTCTGCCGTACTTCCTGTTGAAGTAAAGCATGCTGTCCACTTCATCCAACAAAGCACACGGGCAACATGTGTTCCTGTCCAAGGGTGCACTGCAAAGATGGCGCAGGATGGACTAACAGTCTGCCTTCCTTCACCACCACACTGGTTGGCAGTTCCTCCTCCGATAGAGGCAGCTTTAGCAGCCCTTGTTCCTCACTGAAGACTGAGATGCATGGGGAGCATCTTCGTAAAGCTATTTTTTTTTTTTGAGATAAGGTTTCTTTATGTAGCCTTGGCTGCCCTAGAGCTAATTCTATAGACTAGGCTGGCATCGAACTCACAGAGATCTGTCCACCTCTGCTTCCCAAGTGGTGGGATTGAAGGTATATGCCACCACCATCCAAGTACTTAAGCTAATTATTGATGTATAATTTGTATATAATAATTGCCTTTTTTTTTTTGAGTCAGGGTTTCACTATGTAGACCAGGCTGGCCTCGAACTCATAGGGATCCACTTGCCTCTACCTCCAAAGTGCTGGGGTCTGGGGATTGAAGCAAGGTCTCCAGGCTTGCACATCAGGTATCCTTATCTGCTGAGCCATCTTGCTGTCCCCTCAGTACTATGAGTGCCGCGTACTTAGAGGTTTGTATGGCACAGCCCTGGGCATGTTACAAGTCCTCACCCATTTAATTCTCTCCACCCAAGGGGATCAGTCCCATTTTACAGGTGAGGAAGCCTTGACCCAAAGAAGCAAAGAGGTGAAAGCCAGAGCTGGACTCCATCTAACTATAATCAACATCTGCGCTATAGTGAGCCCAGGCGAGCAGCCTCTGGAGGCCCCTGTGTTGGTGTGGAGGAAGGGCGAGGTCTTGGTGACATCCTCCAGAGATACATGTGCTGTACAGGGACAGAGTGCACAGAATGTGTGCTCTGCAGCAGAGACAGGCTAGACAGCTCACTACCACGGCACATTGGGTGCTGGGTCACCTGGATGACTTACGTCTGGTTAATATCTCCGGATGTCTTAAGCTGTTTGGCTGCCAATAAAACTCCCCACCATGTGCTCTGGGGGAAAAAAACACCCAATCATCAAACAAGAACCCAACCCCCATCCTTGCCCTTAAAATTTTGAAGCCATGTGTATTCTTTGGGAAAATTCAATCCATATGTTTCTCGGCCTTTCGTACGTTGAAATGTTTCTTGGGGAGTATTTGACTTCCAGAAAGTTTAGGCCCTTCCCCCTTACTTTCCTTCCTCTGTCTCCTGCATCATCCCCTCTCGCCCAACACTTTAAAGCCAAGAATCCACGTTGGCTCAAGCAAGCCTCCAGGGCAATGTGAAGGCTGTAAACTGACAGTCCTGAATGGCTCTGAGCCATCAACATGCCCAAAGAAACACCTAAAGCCTGCCACCTCCCACCTTCGTCTACCAGGTCAGAAAAGCTTCTGTCTGTCCCAGGAGTGTCCAGGGAGTCTGTCTGTCTAGGAGGGTTGCATTGGAACAGTTTGCAGGGCCTCATTGTCTCTTTTCACACACAGGATGGGGGTAGCCAGTGGAATCTGATCGAGACTCACATTGTGTTGGAAACTTGAGACTGGGCCCAGGGGTCTCACAATCATTCCCAATAAGGCCCTTCATAAAGGCCAAATGTGCAGTATAGCAGGTCTGAGGTGTTGGCTACGCAGGGGTTCAAGCCAAGCTCCAGGAGGTGGAAGTAATAATAATTATTAATGCCTGGCTTTTGTATAGCACTTCATAGTTTTAGAGATGCTGTCAGCAGCTGGATGTAGCCAACAGTTTGTGGACCAGGAAATTTGGATTTAGATTCTTTATCCTAGATCCACGAGCTAGACCAATTGGTTCATCTACCTGAGCCTGTATCTATTCATCTGTGACAAGGGACAGTGGAACCTACCTCACAGTCATGAGTCCCAGGAGACCATGTCACTGACACTATAAGATGCTAACAGCTACTTAGTGCTGCTGTGGAAGCGATCTCATTTGATGCTTAAATCTCATTGTGACGAGTCTGACCTGCTCAAAAATATAATTTTTTTCCCAGAGAAAAATATCTGCACGAAGATTTCCATAGCACAATTGTTTACAAGAAGAACTTTAATTTTCAGTTATTAGGAAACAACTATGGCAGACAGACAGACAGATGGACCGACGCAGACAGACACACATACACACAGCTGGGAGTGAGGACACAGACACATCGAAACCAAAGCATTGAAAAGACGACAGATGTTAGGAGGGACCAACATGAACTCTCAGGGGTGTGGAAATGTGTTTACAAGCTAGCTCTAAGTAAAATAAACAGAGTACAAAATTATATATAAACACTATGATTAGAACTAAGTAGAAAAATGTGTGTTTCCAGCTGAAGATTACAAAGGGACAGAGAGAAATGAAAATGGTTGTGTAAGAGGAACAGGTAGGATTACACATTGGCTTTTTTCCTTAAAGCCCTGCTAATGTTATTGTAAAAATCCTGTCAATAAAAATGTCATATAAAATTAAAAGCAACGTACTACTGTCCCATTCCAAGCAAGCTCATGTCAAGTCTGTCACAGCTTGAGGTTCCTTTTTCCTGGTTGTATCAAGAAGGTTCCTGGGAAGGAGATAGCCCCCACCCTCTTTAAAAAGAATTTTATGTGTGTGTGTTTTGCCTACACATATATATGTGTACCATATGTGTGCATTGGATCCCCTGGAAGTGGAGTTATGGATGGTTGGAAGCCGCCATATGGATGCTGGGAAGTGAACTTGGGTCTTCTGCAAGAGCAGCAAGTACTCCTAAACAGCTTGCTATCTCTCCAGCCCAACGAGGCCTCCTACAGGGCAGATCAGACTCCAGGATGGCATCTCAGGCTGAGTGGTGCAAATCACCCTTGCCATGTTTTCTCACAGACCCTAGTGGTTGAAGAAACAAACCATCACGCTTTTCTAGGCTTATCCCAGGGGCCAACGGCCTGTGGCAACCTTCAGTTTCTGGATACCTCATTTCATGGAGCAGGTAGATATAGCTCAGGATCCGTCCAGACTGTAGTGTAGGTTACAACAGTGAGGGGAAAGATCACGAGAGAAGGGAGAAGGGCTGAGAAGTGACAGAGGTGATCTGGGTGAGGGCCTGGCTAGTCAGTGTGCTTCAGCAGAGGAAGTATGGAGTTTGGCTGTCTCAGAACGAGTCATTAGCCTCTCCAGCCTTAATTTTCCTGTCTGTAAAATGGACATTTAATGACTCCCACCTGACTATGAGGAGCAGTCAAGGATCTAAAAGTGCAGTGCTGCTCATAAGAGGCGCTGTCGTGATTTCCAGTGCGTCTTTTTGGTGGGGCTGGACGGAAACTCAGGCCGACTCTTTCCAAGTCCATGACGTTCCCGGGGAACCACAAGATGGAAGAGCTGGAAAGAGCACTGTGAATCATGACAAGAGGTTAAGAGGGGCTGGGAATGCGGCCCAGTGTTAGAGCACTTGCCTCGCATGTCCAGGGCCCTGGGTTTGAGCCCCATCACCACAACAAGAATTAAAAAGCGTAAGGACCCCAGAGGGCAGGTCCTTGGGGGATTGTGCAGCCCAAAGCATTCTTGCTTTGTGACTTTAACCCCTTACATGTCCATGCTTTACTGTCACTGTCTGCATTGTGATCCGATGCCACAGGAGCCAAGTCTGTTCCCTCAGAATCAGGTATTATCTCTCCAAAGGCTCTTGCCCTTTGGGAACAGCCATCTCACTCAGGCTCTCTGTAAAGCCAAGGATGATTCTGCAACCTCTTGACCAAACAGGTTAACCCAGTGCCTGAACTGTGAAATGAATGGCCAAGTGGAGGCTCTGTGTGTGTCATCTGTTGAAATAAATGGTTGGAGGTCATCAAAATAAACTAACTACTGGCACACTAAGCCTAACAGGTGAAGCCAGTGTGGAGTTTAGTCATGATTAAGCTTTGGGTGGCTGTAGGAGGCACAACAGATTGCTAAGATATAACACACACACACACAGAGAGAGAGAGAGCATAAAAGCAAAAGATGGACTGAGTGAAGGAGAGGGATTGAGGGGGCAAGAAGTAGAAAGAAGAGGGTGTGCAAGAGTGTGAAGGGGCATGATGCAAATAACTGATAAACTGGTTGGCTAGCCAAGCTGTGGCAAGGTAATCCATCTGTGCCTCCCTCCTTCTTTCCTGTAGATGCCTCCTGAAGACTCTGTTGCCTGGAGTCCTCAGAACCTAACTAGCCCATTTCATCAATATTTTTGCTTTGCTAAATAAACTATACTAAATCTAGTTAATGGGACTGTCTGTTATGATGCACACCCTGAGGGCCTTTTGCCCTGCCTGTGTGAGACAGAATGAGTGGCTCCCAATTTTGTGGGGCCATGTGCCTGGGTCGGCGTCCCTTTTGCGGCAGCAGCACAGAGACACCAAAGGCACAAAGCTTTGCTCATCTGCCGTCTCTGACACTGAGGAATACCGGGGAAGTCCGTCATACTCCCGTGAATTTACTTTTTTTTTTATTTTGCTCTAAAAATTAATTTTTTTCAGATTTATTTATTTTATGAGTGCTCTATCTGCATGTACACCTGCACTCCAGAAGAGGGCATCAGATCACATCATAGATGCTTGTGAACCACCTTGTGGGTGCTGAGAATTGAACTCGGGACCTCTGGAGGAGCAGCCAGTGATCTTAACTGCTGAGCCATCTCCCCAGCCCCTAAAATTACTTTAATACTTTGTGTGTATCGGTGTTTCTGCCAGAAATGTTTGTCTGTGTATAAAGTACTCTTGGAGAACCAGAGGAGGGCGCCATATCCACCAGAGCTGGAGTTTGTGAGCTGCCAGGATTAAGCACTGGTCCTCTGGGAAGACAGCCATTGCTCTTAACAACTGAGCCATTGCTCCAGCCCCTCCTCCTCCTCCTCCTCCTCCTCCTCCTCCTCCTCCTCCTCCTCCTCCTCTTTCTTTGAGACAGGATTTCACTGTAGCCCCGCATAGCATTGTGACCTCAGATTTGCAGTGAACCCCGTATCTCAGCCTCCCAAATATGTGAGCTGCTTGTGCTCAGTTTAGCTCACATGAAAAAAATTATTTGAATTGGTGCATATTCATCGTGCATGGTGAGTGATAGGCTGCATACATATATTCACCGTCTCACATCCTCTCCTGACTACTCCTTGGCTCCCATTAGTCTTTTTCCTTCATACAGTCTGTCTTTTGCATTCAAGGTATGTGAGTGTGTATGTATATAGATGATTTTATGTATCCATATAAAATCTAGAATCCACAAGTGAGAGAAAATATGACCTTTATCTTTGGGTCTGGCTTATTTCCCTTAATATGATGTGTCCAGTTGTGTTCATTTTCCAGCAAACGACATAATTTCATTCTTCCATCTGGCCGAATCAGATTCCCCTGTGTATGGACATCACATTTTCTTTGCCCGCTCATCTGTTAGTGTATATAAGGCAGGTTCTGTATCTTGGCTATTGTGAATGGTGCTGAAGTGAACATGGGTATGGCACATTGACTTAGCCCTCTTCAGCTATATACCTTGGAGCTATAACCAGGTCATACGGTAATCTCTCTCTATGCATGCTTCCCACCAACACTCATCAGTCTGCCAGACTTGTTTTGGACACTGTCCCTGCTTTGAAGGAGCTAGTTGTATTTTCTGGGGTAGGTTGCCTCACAGTGAGGGGTACATCATATTGAAGCAGACCAGAAAAGGTCAAGCTTGCAGGCAGAGCCTACACTGGGGCTTGAAGTCTGTGTCGCCTGTGTGTGGGGTGTCTGTGTGGGTGATTGGCATGTAGAAAGATAGAGAGAAGGGGAATACAGGCAGAGTTGCAGGCTGGGCAAAGAGGCAAGGCTGTAGATGGTGGCCACAAGCAGGTGTAGTTAGAGAGGACAAAAAGGACCCAGTCATGCCTTGATGCCATGCTCGGGGCTCTGAGCCTTGTCCTGGGGCCCCAGCGTCCCATGCAGGTGAATTTGAAGTGTGTTCAGTCAAGGCCACAAGGGCAGGATGGGCAGTACTTCTTTATGGGCCTCAACCCACCATCCTGAGATTCCTACAGCTCTCAGAATCCGTTCAAGTGTGTCAACATGTCCCCACTCCCTGCAAATTTGCTCACTGCTCCATGATCCTTGGCGCCCAAGAAGGGACTGGGCCACTGGGTAGAAAGGCCTCACTGCCAAGCATCTCCCACTGATGTGGTTCTGGGGTCCTCCAAAGCACACCAGGTTGTCACATCCTTCTTGTCACAGCCTTCCTGCAGGATTCCCCAGATACTCAGCGCCTTCCATCTCCTCAGGACAAGTTGTCCAAGCCCTGCTTCTCACCCTCTCTTCCCATGGTCCTGCCTAGAAATGCTACAGACAGACCCCCCCCCAACACCCAGAATCCGGGGACCCACACACATTGTTGGCAGCAGACACCATCGCACATCCTGGGAGTTACTCCAGCCTGTGTCCTTTCCAGAAAAAAAAAAAATATGAAAATGGACTTGTCACTCTGGCCCTAATGGGGAAGGGGGGCAACAAGGCAAAAGTGTCCTTTCTGGACAATACCAGGAAGCAGCACAACCCGATCTCAGACCCCAGCCCAGGCTGAAAGACACTGGGGGTGGCAAGGTAGTGATGAGGTGACAGTGAGGTGGCAGGCACGTGCTCTTGGGAGACCCGAGAGGACCAAGGGGCCACCTCCCTTGAGGATCTCCTTTATATACTCAAGAGGAAATTTCTTCCCTCTCCCAACTGTAGCTCTCCTTTCGTTTTCATGTGATACATAAAAACTGTACATGTGATGTCTTCTCACGTGAATTCATTATGTGAAGCTCTGATCGAATAAATGTGTCCACGTATACATTATGTATAATGTTTTTTTAAAAAAGATTATGTGTAGTGTGTTCTGCCTGCACGTACACCTGCACACCAGAAGAGGGCATCGGATCTCATTATAGACGGTTGGGAGCCACCATGTGGTTGCTGGGACTTGAACTCAGGAAGAGGAGCCAGTGCTCTTAACCTCTGAGCCATCATCTCTCTAGCCCCTGTATAATGTTTTGATCCAAGCAAATGTGTCCTAAATCTAGTGTCTATTATTTCTTCATGAGGGATCCATCTTTTTTTTAATGCACACCTTCTCCCATCATTTGTGCAAGCAGCTTCCGGAAAGCAGGGTCTGAGTCACATTTTCCTTTTGTCTTGAGAATTGGTGAGAAGTACCCCACTGCCATGGGCTAGAAACAATTGCAGCCCAGCTCAGCTTTGACCTTTGGGTGGGATCCCAGTTGGTGAAGAGAAATGGGAAGAGCACCTCAGACTGAGATGGCATAACTCAAGGTGCAAGTGAGAAGGGACAGAGTAATCAGAAGCCGAGACTCAGTGGGTGGGGTCGGTGGTAAAGAACCGTGAGGAATAAGGCTTCAGGCAGGGCCTTTGGCACTGCCTTAGCCTGGGGGAGTGATTTTTATTTTTCCAGGCTTACTTTCTCTGGCTCCATACAAGGAACTGTGGTGTTGTGCTGATTGCACTTGGCACTTTTTTGCAATCAAGAAAGAAGGACGAAAAATAACCCAACACTAAATTAGGTAAATAAACAAGATCCAAACTGCTGTGTCCAGGTTCTGAGTAAAAACAGGCGGCCTTGCTGTCTCACTCAAGTGCTATCCCAGATGAACACAGACCTGTACAGCGGCCCAGAAGGGCCACAGGAACGGTCTTCCCTGAGGATGAGTCTTGCCACTGCCTGAGGTGAGGCTGGCTTCTGGTGGCAAGTGATGATCAGGCCAGACTTGCTCCACCGACTCCCAGGGGACTGCTGGGAGATAAGACACAAGGCTTTCTTTGGGGACCTTCCTCTTTCCCTGGCCTCTGCTCTGTGTCCAGAGACTGTAGAGTCCACTAGAAAAAAAAAGTTGGGGTGCAGGGACAATCTTCTGGGATGGCCAGAACTTTCTCAAGCCACTGTAGTCTTCAGCCTTGGCTGTAGGTGTCCGCCAGGCTTTCCTGCTCTCTAGGGCTGGCAACGGGGTGAAGTGGTCAGCCTTACTCTGGGGCCCCAGCCTCCTGGGCTATTTGCTAATTTTGGTTGGAATTCTGGTATTAAGTAAAAACATCAGGGGAAACCTGGCGACGACTCAGACAGAATGAGAATTAGGAAAACAGAAGAGTCTCCAAGTCTTCTCAAGTGGTATGAGCCAGCAGCCGAGCCGCGGAAGCCTCTGGAGAGCATCCGCTAGCAGCAGGCAGCCCACAGCACCTGCACAGCTTGGGAACTTTCCTCTGCCTGTGGTTCATGTTAGAGACGCTAACTGAGGCGTGCAACAGGCTCAGGATGTTTCCATCTGAAAAGAAACACCTCGTATGCACCAGGTCAAACGCAAACTTTCCCCAGGCCCCACGCACATCTGAGTTTCCAGTACCCTCACACACCCGGAGAACAGGACCAGCCTGCCGCGTACAACGCCGCTCTGTAATCCAGGCAAGGAGTGCTCCCAGTGCTGAGTGCTCCTGCTTAGCTCTGGTTCTGCTTCCCGGGTTCAAAACTCTTGTTCAGAAGGAGACTCACAAAGGACTTCCGCCCCTCCTCAAAACCATCCACCAGAAGGCTCTTTCTAAATACAAAGTGGGCCGTTGCCCCTACCCTCGTTCTCTTACAGCGCGTGCTGGAGGGAACAGCTGAAAACCAAAGCCTCCTAGGGCGTGTCCTGAGAGCTGGTGATTCTCTGGTTGGGAGGTAGGCTCGGGCAGCTCCTTTCCGCACAACAAAGAATGGGGGAAAGGGACATTCTATAGGTCTGTGATGGATTAGGTCAGCATAGACAAAGTACCAAGACACCACTGGAGGCTCCTTCGGTAAGAAGAGCAGGTGGAAGCTACAGTGTGTTAAGTAATTGATAAAGGTATAAACTATGGCCTTGACAAATAGCCTTTGGTGTGACACCAGCCAAGCAGCCTCTCCTGATCATACTACCATCAAATATTCAGAATGTCCAGCTTTGTGTGTTTGGGGGTGTATAGTATATGCACCTGTACGCATATGTGTGCATACACGTGTATGCCCATGCTTGCATGTATGAAGGCAGAAGTAGACATTGGGTGTCTTCCTCTGTTGCTCTCAATCTTACTCTATGAGGTGGAGTATCTTATTGAACCTGGAGCTTGCTGCTTCAGTTAGACTGGCTGGCCAATGGACCGTCAAGGTCTGCCTGTTTCTTTGCCCCCTCACCCCAGGGCAGGAGTGAGGCGCATGCCACATTTTAAGTGGGTGCTGGGGACCTGAACTCAGGTGCTCATGGGTAGCAAGCACA
This sequence comes from Pachyuromys duprasi, assembly GCA_028658305.1. Taxonomy (NCBI): domain Eukaryota; kingdom Metazoa; phylum Chordata; class Mammalia; order Rodentia; family Muridae; genus Pachyuromys; species Pachyuromys duprasi. The sequence continues at coordinate 34,000,648 of CM053759.1, read as the reverse complement.
TTAGCACTGAACCAGCTCACCAGCTCCCAGAAGGACTCCTCGCCGAATGGCTGATTGCATGTGTTGGGGGTGGGGTGGGGGTGGAATCAGGATGAGCCTGGAATGTGTCCTTATTGCCAGTCAGAAAGTTTTCTAGAATGTCAGGAGCAATGGGGTTAGAGAGATCGCCGAGTGGTTAGGAGTACTTGCTGCTGTTGCAGAGAACCCAGGTGCTGTCCCAGCGCCCACATGGCGGTTTTCAACCATGTATAACTAGTTCTAGGAGATCTGATGCCTCTTCTGATTTCACGTACACGGTGCACATATACGCTTGCAGGCAAAACACTTGTTCGAACAAAACGAAATATGTAAAAAAAAATTGTTTTAAGAGAACGTCAGGGGCAGTTTTGCAAAGACAGAGGCTCCAGGTCAAACATCAACAGCCTAGGCAATAATTCAACAAGGTTGAGCCTTGTTCAATTAGAAAGATGGTAGGTTCATGAAAACACTCAGACTCTGTACAGAGAAGTGGGGACAGAAGAGCTTGTATATAATGGGGTGTGTTCACTTATTCTGACCTTGATACATGGGGCATTTCATAGAAACAGGGCTTTTTGTTCTGTTCTGTTTTGTTTTTCAAGACAGGGTTTCTCTGTGTAGCCCTGGCTGTCCTGGAACTCACTCTGTAGACCAGGCTGGCCTCGAACTCACAGAGATCCACCTGCCTCTGCCTTCTGAGTGCTAGGATTAAAGGCATGTGCCACCTTGCCTGGCTGACACAGGGTTTTATTTTGTTTCCTAGTATATACCTTTTTATAAAGGACAGATGCTCATTTCTGTCTGAAAGCACGAGAGAACTGGTAAGGAATCCTGAGTTAGCAGTTTGGCCTTTTAGCCTTGGGGGTCTGCTGCCTAAAGAAGGGTCCTTCATGTGTTTCTGGGGCCCACAAGGAACCCAGGTGACCCAGATGGATGCCCCGCCTCCTCCCTAGGGTAGTTAGTTCACAGCAGCCCTGTGAGTTACAAGGCAACCCCAGTAAAGAGACAGGCTCCTGTAATTCTGCTAACAGCCCCCAAGTTCATTCTGACTGTGGAGCAATCAGTGTGAGACGGAAACCAAGCCAGATTCTACTCACCTCGTTCTCATTTCATGGTGGATGGTCAGGGCTACCAACACCTTCCCTAAAGGTAGGGATTTTAAAAGTCTTCCTGAAGCAAGCACTTTTGCTTGCAGACAGGGAGTGTCCTCAGCTGGACTCTCCCTGGACCCTGCAGCCCAGCTTCAGATCCTGACCCAAAATCAGCAGCCCAGAGTCCCAGACTTTGCAGCCCCAACAGTTTGAGGTGGCTCTTTTTCTTCTTGTGGTCTGGTAAGGTTGTTAAAAAAAAATCCCTAAGAAGGCAAAAAATAGTATTTGGTAAAAGTCACTGAAATCCTAGGAAGGTGTTAAAATTGGCACCCTGGAAGGTGTGGAATTTAGGATAAGAAAGAGTGAAATCTACACAGACTTACGGGGTTTCATGGAAGGTTTTGGCACAAGGGTTTTACACAGCTTGGGATGAATCATGGTATTTTTGTTTATATGTTTAATATACTTCAAGTCTTTAAGAGAAACGGCTATTTATAAATTTAATTAAATGCTTGGAGGTGTTTAATTGGAAATAACTGTTAAATATTTGTGAAAATTCGATTTACTGAATATATGACATTTTTTAATAGATTTCCCCCCTCCCCCTTTTTCTTCACCTCTCTATGTAGCCCCAGCTGGCAATACGAACTTCTGATCCTCTTCCTAAGCCCCCTGCACGCTGGGATTATAGCAGTGTGCCGCCAGGCATGGTGTGGATTATACCGTAGAGCAGTCTTAAGCGCATCTACGCAGCAGCACGTGTCTCTAACCCCAGCACACAGAGGCAGACACACTTCAGGTTCACGGCTAGCTTGGTCTATTCGCTTAGTTCCAGACTCACCAGGGCTTTGTAACTGAGACTATCTTAAACAGAACAAGTAAAAATTCCCAAACAATCGAGTAGAACAGCTTTAGCTTCATAACAAAACTAAGCAGGAAGTAGGAGAGCCGTTACTATAAATGTCCCTAACCCTCATACATCATGACTTCTCCCACAATTCTCTACCACAGTGGCACTTAAACAAAACCATCTCTATTTCCTAGCGTCCCTAGCTCAAACAGAGGTGAACCCTTGGAGCGCATTTTGTGGGTTTACACAAAAGTGTAATGGCATGTGTCCTCCATATGGTATTGTATAAAATTATTCCTGTGCCCTAAAAAAGGTCCCCTACCAGTCCCTATAACCTTGGCTGCTCTGGAACTCACTTTGTGGACCAGGCTGTCAGCAGACTCAGAGACCTGCCTGCTTCTGCCTCCTGAGTGCTGGGAATAAAGGTGTGCTCCACCACACCCAGCTCTTTTTAAACTTGGCTCATCACTTTGCTTTTCCCAAAATGTCACACACAACTGCACTCTGCAGCCTGAGGTCTTTTCAGGTTGGATTCTTTCTCTTAGGAGAATACATACAAGTTTCCCCCGTGTTATCTTAGTTACTTCTCTATTGAGGTAACAAGATACCATGAACTATAAAAGAAATCATTTACTCAGGGTTTATGGTTCCAGAGAATTAGAGTTCACGACCATCATGACAGGGAACATGGCAACAGGTGAGGAGGCAATGGTGCTGGAGAAGCACATGGCGGCTCATGTCTTGATCCACACGAATGAGGCAGAGAGAACTAATTGTGTGCGCTTTTGCAACCTCAAATCTTATTCCCAGTGATACACCTCCTCCAACAAGGCCACACAATCCTAATCCTTCTCACACAGTTCCAACAACTGGGAAACAAGCACCCAAATTTAGGGCCCTATAGGAGCTGTTCCTTTTCAAACCACCATACATGTCTTTTCATGGCTTGATGGTTCATTTGTTTTCTGCCCTGGGTGGTATCCCACTCTCTGGGTGATTACTCATTTACCTAAAGGGCATGGTGGTTGCTTCTAAGTTTTGACAGTTCCACATAAGTCTGTACAAATGGCTGTAAACATCCTTTGTTAGGCCTTGGTGTCTATAAAAGTTTTCAGTTCATTTTAGGTAAGTCTCAGGAGCATGCCTGCTGGGTCCTTTGTACAAGTATATTTGGTTCTGCAAGAACTTTGAGCCATGTTCCAAAATGGCTGTACCTCTTAGCATTCTTAATCCTAAATCTAGCCCACCTTAACCCTACCCATTTTTCAAGTAATGACCACGAATCTCAGTTGTTTCACACCTTTACTGACACTGGGTGGTTAGATTCTGTCATCCTTAGAAGAGTGAGTTGGAGTGTTTGGAGTAAAAAATGTATCTTACTAGCTTTGTGTATAAATATTTAGAGGAAGGTTGATTAAAAAAAAAAGGTTGACTGGTAGAGCAACCAAGACGATTAAGCCAGGTATAAATAATAGTTAGGAGTGAGGCGTGGCTGTGTGCACCCGAAATCTCAGCATGCTTAAGGCAGAGGCAGAGGAACTACTGAAAGTCTGAGGCTAGTCTGATCTCCATAACAAGCTCCGGGCTAGTCAGGGCTACCTTGTGAGACACTGTCTCAAACACAAAACACAAAACCACCTCCCCTCTCCACCAAAATCCCAAACCATACACACACATACACACGTGCACACACACGTTTATGGGGGAGGGGTGTGCACTTGTATGTGGAGGCCAGAGGTCAATCTTAAGGGGCACTTCTTAGGAGCGGTCCACCTTGGATTTTGAGACAGGCTCTTCTGCTAGGGTTCACTCATCAAGCTAAGCTGGCTGGCTGGCAAACCCCAGGAATCACCAGCCTCCATCTTGGACTGCCACACACACAGCCCTTTTTTAAAAAAAATGTGGGTGGCGGGGATTGAACTCAGGTCTTCATGCTTGCGTGGCAAGCACTTTACCAATGAAGCTGTCGTCCCAGCCCCTAGGAGAAAAGGAGTCTGAGAGGTATCTCAAGGGGAAGAGGAGACCGATCAAGGTTGCTGAGAGTGGGCTCAAAGCAGGAGCCTAAAGCCAAGATGATGGAAATGGCTTCAGGAAGATGAGAGGGGGGGTTAGCGCTGCAAGGTCAGCGGTGGTGACATCACAAATCAGAGCTGAGGCCTTGCCCCAGCTGGCAGGAGCTCTGGCCAGTGGTCACGTCTGTTGGGGAGGGAGGCACCCACCCCACTGTGTGCTTTGGTCCCTAAGTGTCAACACGCCAGTCTCAGCCACCAGCTGTCTCTGCTGCTGTCCCCAGGCAGAGCCACTTCCCACCTTGTCAGCAGGACCAGAAATGGCTATATGAACGAAAAGTTGAAACTTGGAGGAGTCATCTTTAGGGCAGCAGTGAGGACAGCTGCTGGTGAGGATTTTCCGAGGCTTTCTCCTTCCTCAAACTGATGCTGGCTCAGGGCCTTTGGGTCTGCCTCTCCCGACTCAGTTCCTTGGATGAAGGTAGAGAGACAAGAGGAACCTGGCTTGATGTAGGCTGAGTGGACCCGGGAGCCTCCTGAGACAGCAGCAGTAGGGGGTCCTACAGGTGTAAGCGAGAGCCTGAGGTACATCTGATGGAGAACATTCCCTGACGCTGTTTCTTACTCAAATAGCACACATCACAAATCCTTCCTCAGACTCTAAATACCAGTTAAACTTTCTTACTGACAATGACTTGAAAACACACAAGCCGGTCTTGCTAACGGTGGTGTAGGACATTGTCCCCTATTCCAGCAGGAAAGCTGTTCTCACCCTTCCTGACACTGTGACCCTTTAATACGGTTCCTCATGTTGCGATGACCCCAAGCCACAAAATTATTTTCATTCCTACTCCATAACTGTAATTTTGCTACTGTTATGACTTGTAATGTAAATATCTGTGTTTCCCAGTGGTCTTAGGTGACCCCTGTGAAAGGGGTCAGTCAACCCCAAAGGGGTTGCGGCCAACAGGCTGAGAATCACTGATTTAGACTCTAGACTCTAGAAACAGCCTAGCCTTCTGGATCAGGACTGGCATTATCAGCAGACTCACTTACCTCTCAGGTTTTAGATTATCCCAGCTCGGCCAAGATTTCGCTTCCTGGAAAGCCCAGAGCCTGTGTTTGCCTCCGGTATCCATTGCTGAATAACCAAGGCTTTCCTGGGAACCACTTTGCTGTGGCTGACTAGGTAGCCGAGAGAATCCACCTCGCAGCCAGGCCCAGCTGCCAGGACAGACCTGACCATGTGGAACTCCTTTGCAGTCCAGGCCAGCGGTTTATGAGGATCGAGCTGCACTTCCTCCTCGTCTTGCTCTGGCTGGAGAAACCCACACGCCCATGGCTTCTTCCTGCTTCTACTGATGAATGGAGTAGGTGCTGAAATAGGTCACGGTCCCCTTGCTATGTGGATGGCGTGTGGCTTGAAAGGTGTGGTGATCCTCCTGCCTCAGCCTTCCAAGTGCTGGCGATTACATGCATGTGCCACCATACCCGGCTGGATGTTATTATCAAAATCATGTTCCATATGGGAAACTGAGACTTGGAGATTTATGGAGCTGGTGACAGCTCGTACGAGAAAGTGGTAGAGCTGAAATTTAAACGTCTCTCAGAGTCCGGGTGTGAGCCTGCCTTCCTGTGATTATAAAGAGCCAGCTTTCAGTCTGACTGTAAAACCCTAAGTCTAACCTGGGCTGTCTCTGGGCAAGCGACAGATTTTATAGTACTGTTCCTTAAGGAACGTAGGAAATGCCATTCCTAGGAAATTTCCTTCATTCTGTCATGCAAAAGATAAACCCAGCATAACATATACCCACTACTGACAGCCTGGTTTCCTTTCTGCTTGTCTGTGTTCCTCCCCTCCCCTCCCGCCCCATCACCATAGCTGCTAAGTGTTGTATTGACTCTTCTGAAGTCAATTGTTATGGGCCTGTCTTAGTTAGGGTTATGCTGTGGTGAAACATCATGACCAAAGGCAACATGGGTAGGGAAGGGTTCACTCACACTTCCAAATAACCACTCATCATCCAGAGCAGCAAGGGCAGAAACCTGGAGGCCAAGGAGGGGTGCTGCTTACTGGCTTGCTCAGCCTGCTTTCTCATAGAACCCAGGACCACCAGCCCAGGGATGGCTACGCCCACAGTGGGCTGGCTTCTCCCTCTGGATCACTATTAAGAAAGTGCCCTCCAGCTGGATCTTATGCAGTCGCTTCTAAAATCGAGGTTCCCTCCTTTCAGGTGACTTTACTCTGTGCCAAATTGACACAGAACTAGCCAGCACAGGGCCCAAACCGGTAAACTCTCACCAGTTTCATACAACTCAACCTGCTAATAGTCATTGCTGCTTCGACTGCTTTTCCTGCCTCGATTACCTTTCTCCTCACCCTGATCAGCACTCTTTCTTGTCCAAGAAAGACTTACTCTCAAGTTTCGGCTTGAATCATGCATGCCACCTTCTGCAAGAAGCCAGCTGGCTTTCCAACTGGAAACAATATTTTCTGAATCCCTGTGGTACTTCGTCTGTATTTCTTGTCACCCTCGGCTGGCTATTTTGATTATGTGTCTATGCAAGCTCGTGCTTCTGTATGATCAGCGGGCCATGACTAACATTTGTGAACTTGACCAGCTCTCAGCACAGCAACTGGCATTGTTGAAGGTGCCGGTTAAAAGCCACAGAGCTCTGCTGTGACTCCCTGCTTCTTGGAGGGCAGTGTCTGACAGTACTTGGCAGTCTAGCTGGTAGAATAATCTGAGTGGGGTAGGCAGAGTATTTTCAAACCTTCACATCTCCACCCATGAATGATCCTAGAAAGGTGTGATATGGATATATCTCTCCTGCTTGAGAGAAAAGCCTGCCGGAGTCCTCTTTGAGTCAGACTGAGCGGAAGGTTAAAATGAGAATGGTCAACAGATGAACCAGGGACAAGACCCTCTTCATGTCATTTGACTGAGGAGAATCATCTCTCTACTATGGCTTGATCGGCAGAGACAGGAGCCACATGTTTAATCATTGCCTTGTGAAAGGTCTAAGGATAAGATCAGCGGGCCAGTGAGTCAGGAAGCAGGTGGTTCTGCATTTCCAGCTGATTACATTCTGGAAAGGGTCTCTTGGCCGCCCTCCCAAGGCTTGATTAAAGTGGAAAGGTGGAAAGGATGAATGGTTTCTGCTCTTTTCAGAAACTGGAAATGAACAAGTACCTAGTATGCCTCCTTCCTAAAAACATCACTTTAGAAAACTGTATGGCTCAGAGCAGCTGATCCATGTAAAGCCACGGCTTCCACCTCATAGCTCCTGGCTTGGAAAGGTATCCAGAAAAGGGAGGAAGGCAGGATTTTAAGAGGTTGACAATCCCCATTTCTTTGTGGGCCAAAGTCCAGCACACACTCTAGGTTAAGCCTAAGGGAGTTAGTGTGCTAGAGAATGAGATGAGGCAGCTCAGGGCACAGGCCTACTGAGCTTCCCCCGCATGCCTGTGTACCAGATCTTCACCATGTCTCCTGACTCCCAGATGGTACTAACATGCTTCTGAAAGCAACTGTGGGGTGTGTGTGTGTACAAAATACAATCCCAAAAACACATACAAAACACTTTGGAGAATTATTACACAGAGCTACATATATGTAAAGAATCAATATTATTAATTCACTGCTTGATGATCGAATGCTTGGGAAATGGTAGGCAGTGTGGACGGTGCCACCTACAGGGATTTAGGTTCCTAATTGGCAAGTAAAGCAATGGCGGTCAGATGAACAGACCAGAATAACCCACATGAGCCAACAAGAGGTGTGAAAGCATGTGGGAGCCCGGGGGAGATAGGATGTTGAGGACTAGGTGTTGAAGATGCTGGAAGAGGAGCCCTCCTCTCCCAGGACTCTTGCAAAGGGGTCATTCTGGGGCAAATAGGTAGCATGGATGGCAGTCTACATCAGGAGTATCCCTGGTGAGGCTCAGAGTCAGAGAGACTGGGACACACCTGAGGACCTCTGATTGTTGTACATGGTGGACGAAGTGCAGGGTAAGAGGCTGTGACCCTGGAGATTCCGACTGGCACAGAGTCAGAGCGTGGAGGCCTCTTGAATCACACAGCGGCTTGGCGTGTGCTCTGGGAATGAGTAAACGCCAGTGGAGTTTTTGGTTTTGTTTGTTTGTTTGTTTGTTTGTTTTAGCAGGTGATTGACAGGAAGAGGTTTGGGGTGGCAGAGATGAACAGCATGACCGCAGTGCCTGGTGTGGGGGCCCTGTGCACACCTTGGCCTCTGAGGCAGAGAACTAGATGATGAGCCACTTCCATCAACGGGGAAACACAGCAGGCAAATATGGAGCCAAATTGGGAGAGCATCGTGAAGGTCTGTGGCAGCAGGAGGAGAGGTGGCAGAGAAGTAGAAAGAAGGTGAGCATTGAGACTGAGCGACGAGATGCATGGACTTAGGGAGGTGGGAGAAGGCCGGCTGTCTGCTGTGCGTGGGCAGGACTGCAGACAGGTTGCTATCTGCAGGACTGTGGATGCTGGGAGATCAGACAGGAGCGGAAGGTGGAGAGTTCTGTCCTGGGTATCCCGAATGTCTTTCAAGGGTGAAGTAACTTCACACCCCACGCACACTACAAACTTACTTCGTTGCAGTTTGGTTTGTTAGAGAAGATTGAGGCCACAAAGAGAAAAATGCAAGTTGTTTATTTTTTTTAAAGCCCTCTTAATTTTGTTACTTAGAGATAGTCTGTGAATGTGAATGCTCTCTGCATTTAAAATGCAAATATAATTTTAAAGTAGAAATAAAGTCTCATTCTTTGTAAAGCTTCTGCTGCCTGTCTGGACCTCAGCTTGGTCCAGACAGAATCCCTGGGGGGCCGGGGCCAGGCAGCAGTGCCTGTTAAAGTTTCCCTGTGGTTCTGAGAACAGAGATGGGGCAGTGCCTGGAAGGGAGTATGCACAGTCCCTGTTGCTCCCATACTGTTTTGAAGGTGTTGGAAGGAATTTCAGATTGATTGGAATTACCAGTCAAGGACCATAGGCATTTTCGTCTTCTACCCAAAAGATCAGCCTGAGTAGTGGCAAGGAGGTGAGGAAAGGGCAATGTGATTTCAGAGCTTCTGCTGTCTGCTCAGGCCCATATTGGCTGCTTTGACTTTGGTGGTGGTGAACCCCTCTAGGGTCCACACAGTCACCGGGACACCCAGAGGCTCTGGCTTTCTCGATTTCTCGCCATTGGTCTTGAGGATGAAGTCAGTCGCTTAGCAAAGTCAGTGTTGGGTACTACCTTCCAAGAAAGAGACTTTAGGTTCTTGGATCTGGTTCACCTTCCTGGAGAAGGTGAAGAGGTGAGAGTGTTTCTGATAGACACCAGGGCCCGGAGTCCAGGAATTGTAAACACGTAGGCTGCCAAGTCTTGCTCCAAATATATTCCAATGAGCTCATACTTTCATATGCAATGGAATAAAAGTCTCTCTCTTTTTCTTTTTTTTTTTCACTTTGGATGACAGCATCAGTCGTGTGCTGAAGTCTGAGTCGAACTTAAGAGCAACAGCCGGAGTTTCAGCCAGTCAAAATCACCCGCAGGCCTATTAAACACACCGCCCAGCAATTATCCTGTCAGAGCAAGTGGACCTTCTGATGAGTTCCTGAGTATCTGCGGCCAGTCCCCAGCCCCTGGGAAAGGTCTCCAATCATAGATCTTCTGAGGAGAGCCAGGGAGGCTGGAGGCAGCCGCGCATATTTGGAGGTGATTAACATTTGGTTTTGGCCTCCTTGCATGTCCACGAGAGCTTCATCTGTTACTCGTTTTCTCTCTGGCCAAAGAGACGGCATCCAGCATCCTGGAGGAGGAGGCTGGGTTTTTTCGGAAAGGCTCTTTAGGTGGAGCCCAGCGAAAGACACGCAGCTACTCTCCTTTAATGGGCATCTCACCCACAGAACGAAGGCGAGAGGGAGCTCATCTCTGCTCACTGGGCTATGGTGGCCGTGCCAGCCTCAGCCCTGAGCAGAGTGAAGGGTTGATCCTGGGGGGTGACTCCTGGGGTAATGGAAGAGTTCACCACTCCAGCTCCTCGACTCCTGACCTCTGCCCTGCGTGTCCATAAATCAAGCAGCAGGATAGCTCAAGAATATGACGAATACCTTGGCTGGCTCCAGCTCGAAAGGCCGGGGAGGAGAGGGAATCTAAAGTAACCGGGCCTGGCTAGAAACGCAGCCAGAATTTAGTGTTCCCGGAGCCCGAGCCAGCTGCTTGGCTGGGAGCTGCCAGGGGAGTTTTCCCTGGGGGCAGCCTGAGCTCTCCATGCGCAGGAGGAGGAAAAGGCTGCAGTGTCTGTCAGAAACATTAGTCACAAAATCTTGGACGCGTCCAAGCCCTTGCTGCGTGCTGGAGAGAGGGGCAGGGGGGTTGGGGTAGGAGCCTTCGCCTGGGCCGGCCTGGCGCTTGGGTACAAGCCCGGGTTTGAAGGCCACCATTTCTACCGAGGTCTCTAAGAGATGGGTGTTCAATGGTTGTGTTGTGTAACACACACATGGCCTCATACGGAGGGGCTGGTGAGGCAAGAGCCTTTTGAGAACTGTTTCCAGGTGACATGTAGGCTCTGGGTTTGGGGGCTCGGGAGTTGGTGCCTGTTGTCACGTCTCTGGAGCTTAGTTGATCTTTCGGGAGCATCGGTTCCTCCCAAGCAGCAGGACTGCTCACAGCCCCTGACATAGCGCCAGCATAGCTGACCCTAGGGGCTTGTTTTGTCTGTCTTCCTGCCGTTGTTTCGACGCAGTTTGTTCTGCTCTTGCTTTGATTTATTTTATTTTATTTTTCATTGGGGCGCTACGGGGGCGGGGAGGGTCCTGTCTCGATCCCACTGGCCTCCATTGCTCAGTTCTTGTGTTTAAACCTCCTGAGTGTGAGAATGACAGCCACCGCAGGGTTGGGTTTTATTTCTGAGAGTCATGGACGAGCATCCAGCAGCCACAGACCTGAGACCCTGGAGAGCCATGAGCACAGTGGAGCCACTGAGGGGCCTGTTCTGAGCAGAGCTCTCGTGGGGATGTGGGGATTCGGCAGTAGGCTGTGTGGACGTGTGTGTCTGAGGCTCTGAAGAATTGCCTCCTTGGAAATCGTTAATCACGTTAAACTATTCACTCCCCTTTCCAAGACCTCCTCCTCAGCACTTAAAAGCACTGCTTATTGAAAGAAACCTTTTTTCCCCCCTTGATGGGGAGAAGCTCTGTGGGGCTCTCACTGAAGGAAGATGGGCCATTACCCACCCCTCCCCTCTGTCCCGCCATGCCCTGCCTTGACCACAGTGTCAATCTTCCAAGCTGGCTGCCAGAGCAATTAGTTTTCCTCAGGGCAGGGCAGATCACCAGGGCAGGCAGGCCTGTGTCCAGGGCTCCCTGTCACGACAGATACACTAATGCAAACCCATTTTTCATTAGGAGAAAATAAAACTCGTAAGTGACATCAACTGAGAACGGCTCCTTGAGCGCAATAAGTAATTTCCATTCAGGGCCGAGCACATGACAGCTGGTGGCTTTTAATGGAAAGTAAAATTTGCTGGGCTGAAATACTAGCAACCCGCTTGAGAATTTGTTTTTAATTTTCCTTTCTGGAGGCGGGCAATGCTTCAGAGGCCAGCAGAGCAGATGAGGGATGGAAAGGTCTGCCCTTATGTCTAATTGTGGCCTGAAAGGACCCTGTACAGTCCTCGGTAAAACTGTGTCCCTGCATGAGGGACGTTATTCCTTTCTAGAAGCTCAGAGAAGCCACTGCTTAAGCACTCCTGACTATGTCAGCCATCGTGGCACACACCGTTAGTCCCAGCGCCCAGGGGCAAGGGCAGGCTGAGCCCTGTGAGTTTGAGGCCAGCCTGGTCTTCAGAGTGAGTTCCAAGACAGCCAGGGCTACACATAGAGGAACCCTGTCTCAAAAACAAAACAACAAAACAAAACAACAAAAACAAAATTTTAAAAATCCTCCTGATTTTGCCATTTGGGCTGTATCCCCAAACAGTTCGACTGAAAACTGCTCACCTTTCCCCAACTTAGCAGAGAACCTCAGGTATGAAGGAAGTCAGTGGTTATTATTGAGTGCTCATGACCCATCAAATTCAAAGTGCTGAAGCTCATATGGTATTGGAGGTGGAGCCTTTGGTTTTGACAAAGTCACAAAGACCATGGCCCCAGGTAGTGTCCTTATCAGATAAAGAAGTGTCTAGAATTCTCTGTCCTTGACATGCAAAGACACAGAAAAGATGGCCACCTACAAGCCAAGAAACAGGTGCTTAGCTGAAGAGAATCGGCTGCTATCGTGAGCTTAGACTTGCCACTCTCAGGACCATGAGGACCTCTTTGGTTGTTTAAGCAACCCAGCCTCTGGTATTTTGTATTAGCAGCTTCAGTTGATTAAGACCATAGTAAACATATAATATAGAATAAACATAATAAAATCTGTACACCTAAAGAAGCTAAACAAGAAGGAGGACCCTGGGTAAGATGCTCAATCCTCATTCAGAAAGTCAAAGGGGATGGACACCAGAAGAGGGAGAAAACAGGAGCCTGCCACAGAAGGCCTCAGAAAGGCTCTGCCCAGCAGGGTATTGAAGCAGATGCTGAGACTCATAACCAAACTTTGGGCAGAGTGCAGGGAATCTTATGAAAGAAGGGGGAGATAGTAACACCTGGAGGGGACAGGAGCTCCATAAGAAGAGCAACAGAGCCAAAAAATCTGGGCCCAGGGGTCTTTTCTGAGACTGATACTCTAACCAAGGACGGTGCATGGAGATAACCTAGTACCGCTGCACAGATGTAGCCCATGGCAGCTCAGTGTGCAAGTGGGTTTCCTAGTAACGGGAACAGGGACAGTCTCTGACATGAATTGAGTGGCCGGCTCTTTGATCACCTCCCCCTGAGAGGGGAGTAGCCTGACCAGGCCACAGAGGAAGACAATGCAGTCAGTCCTGATGAGACCTGATAAGCTAGAGTCAGATGGAGGGGAGGAAGACCTCCCCTATTAGTGGACTTGGTGGGGGAGGGACATGGGAGGAGAAGAGGGAGGGAGGGTGAGATTGGAAGGGGCTACAGCTGGGATACAAAATGAATAAACTGTAATTAATAAAAAAATAAAAAACCCTATGAGTAATAATAATAAAAAACATAGTAAAGTAGGCTAGAGGGCCCGCTTTACCACAAGTACCAGAGAACGAGTGCACCTATACAGCTGAGCTGCACTTCATCCCCGTCCTGTGGGCCAAGCTCAGTTGCACATTCTATTTCACCAGTAGGAACTGGATTTCTTTTCCTTCCAGATTCTTCTAGTATTTTTGAATCCATACCATTTGTTGCCTGTATGGACAGTTGACAGCACCTCCAGCATTTGGGGACGAGGTGGAAGGGTGTCTGTCTTTGGGGGGGGGGAGAGGGTGCAAGAGCCCTCACAACAGAATTGAGATCAACCACCTGCAGATACACCCCACTTTTGTGGAGTTTTGGGGAGTGCATTTCATGGGTTACTCCATTAATTAGATGGCGCCAAGTTTACTGACAGATTAAGAGATGGGGAAGAGATGAGGTGTGAGTTGTATAAACCACGTGAGCTGGTTAGAGTTAGAGTGCAGGCATGGAAGACCCTGGCTGACCTTAGAGAGGTGAAGGTGATCTGGCTGGTGCTGATCTGGGGGTGACCCCTCCCTCCTCAATACTTTTTCTCTGATCCCTGCTTACCAAGCCGTTTTCTAATGTGAATCTATGCTCTCTGGGATGCACTGGAGAGCCCAAGATAGCAGCTTTGGAAAGACTGTTCCCCACTGTTGATCAGTTCCTGGGCATTCTGGTTTTCCCAGCTGTTTGAGTTTGGCCAGTCACAAATCTATTACTTGCTGCCTGGCCAACCTTGTTAGGACTCACTGCATGGGGTTTCTAAAACTTGACAGTCAACAGCCAGGCCTGGCTCCAGAGCCGCATGGCGATATACATGCCTTTTGAGACCTGCTCGGTATGGCCGCACTGGCTAGGGGACATCACCTCTGCGACCCCACCACAGTCGCCATGGTGCGCACTGCTGAGAAATGACTTTGTACATGTTTAGCCTTCCCCCTGGGAAAGGCTTTTCTTCCCTCAGAAGGTGAGTTGCTGCAGGGTGCTCTTTCTCCCCGCCATATATTAACTGAGCAGCATATCGGCCACAGGGATACTCAGTGAATGTGATAACACCGTACGTAAAGATACCCACGATGGTGAAAAGGGCCAATAAAATGGACTTACCTTCCTGACTGTAAAAAGTTAAAACAGAAGCCGTTTACCATGCTGAATAACTTTGGACTCTCCATCCCGTAGTACTTGTCTTGGCAACAAGCGCAAACTACCATTGGCCATACCTTTCTGTGCCCTGACCTACTTGCCACTAGATATGATGCCATTGTGGGCTGATCAGAGCTTGCAGTGAGTACATGACTTCCCAATTACACAGTTAAGGGTAAGTATTATAGCCAATCACCGAATGGAATCACAGGCCTTTAATCATACTGTGAAAAAAATGCTGATCTTGGAAGTCCGTGTAAGAGCAGGAGTGGGCTCACCTCAAGATTATAGGAGGTGTGTGTAGGAAACAGAACTTTCCGCCAAGTGCCACTTCCCATTGAAGAGCTAGCTAAATGTGTGAGTATAGACAAGGTTCTTTAACCGAGACACTATTTTCTCATTTTAAGTATGGGGCCAGCCATTCCTCTTTTACGGGATGGGCGTGAGGGTTGGATACCACAGCATATGTCAAAATGCACAGCTGTCAGGCACATGTGGAAACAACGTTTCTGCTCTCTGTGCCCAGTGCGCAGGGGGATGGAAGGATGGAAGGCTTGTGGGAAGAGCTCTTGTAGTGTTCCTGGTTATCAGTTTCTTGCTGCAGGAGTCCAATGATACCCTGAATTCCCATCCAGGCTTCCGGTGCAGCATGGATGCAGGACACCGGAGTGTGAACACAGTGGGAGAGGAGTCTGTGACAGCAAAGTTACAATGTTGGAGTCTGTGACGGCAAAGTTACAATGTTAATGAACTACGAGTCACACTCTGCTGTCAGGATGAAGCAGCTTCTGGTCCTCCTGCTGGAAAGCTGTCTGCTTTACTCCACCCTGTCCCCCCCCCCCACCCCGCAATGATCGAACTTCAGATTTGCTGGATTTCTCCTTCAGCTCTTTTTAGCACGTTTAATCATGGCAGGTCCTCATAAACAGGCCGATGGCTCCGTGGTTGTCAGTTCTTGCTTACACAGAAGCAGACTTCTCGAGCTACCATCTGCTGCGCGGCTTGCAGTACTGGACCCCCAGCCTGGTGAGGAAGAGACGGTTACACACTCACAGATAGCCACGAGTTTCCTCACGGTCACCTCTGGGAGGAGGAACTTTCCTTGCTTGTTGAAGTTTCTACAGATGAGGAAATGGGCCAGTGAGGTGAAGAATGGAGACTGGAGGAGTGGAGTGACATGGATGCTGAATTTGGGGCTCCTGGGGGGTAGGAGGGCTGTCCCACTCTTTCTTCAAATGGGGCACTTCAAGAGTCCCGGGGCATCCTGCCAACAGATGGGTTCATCATCAGGAGCAGGCCTGCCTGGGCATGTGGGTCAGAGATACGTTCTTCCTTCAAAATGTGTCTTGTAAGTTTTCAGATGAGGGGCTCAAGAGGGACGGGGGCATATTGTTCTTGTGGGTAACAGATTTATTAGGCGAGATCTTGGTGCCACAGAAGGCAGCATGGCAGGGGTTCTGAATAGTCTGCGCCCCCCCCCCCCGAGATAAAAGAGAGATCTCCTCTCACAGGTTCCAGAGAGGCTGGGGTAGTCCATACCACACAGCTGATAAGCAGCCCGTATCAAAGGTTTGCAATCAGGTTGCCTCTGCTTCCCAGGCAGCAGGGGGAGAAAAGAAAGACAGTTCACGTGTGTCCAGATTATGGACTACGTCACCTGTAGCCTCAATTGCTGAGGCAGGTGAGTAACGGTCCTTTGAGGAAGTAAGGGTTACACACTCACAGATAGCTACAGTAAGAGGCCTGCAGTTTCTTTTCCAGCAGCTATGAGGGGAGAGGAAAAACCTTTAAGAAGCTTCTAGCCCAGATCCTAACAGCTGTCACCTTGTTCTTTCCTGATTTCCGATTAGGAGAGGCCACTTTTCTCTCCCTTGGACCACAACCAATTTCAGTCTGGTCTACAGCATCCTCTCTCCAAGTCCTCATCCTGGCAGATGCAGTCCTAAGCAATTTGGCTCTAATTCATTTCCCAACCTCAGGCCCTACCACACCAGCATAAGCTCTTTCCAGCCTCAGCTACACCCTTCTGCTTCCAAAGATCTTCTCCTGTGGTCCTAAGTCTTGCCCACCAGCTTCAAATGTCCTCTCTTCTTTCCAGCCTTCCCGGCCTCTTCAGGCCACAAGCACTTGGCCTGAGTAATCCTGCTTGGACCTTCCTTGTCCAACATGGGCAGCGATTTGGGGTTGTTTGTGCTGCATAGCCTGTGCTTTGCATTGGAGGTGGACTTGTCAAATGCCAGGGACCAGATGCAGCGTGGTTTGAGGCCCACAGGGAGGCAGGCGGTGCCCCAGCACAGGCAGAAAAACAGTTACTTAGACATGTTGACAGCATACACATTGTCTTTCAGTGAGCAAGTGTCCTTAGCAAGCACCCGGCGCAGCAGGCAGCTGGGTTGGCCCTTGCGTTATGTAATTTGTCACAAGGACTTTTGAGCTGCTAGCTCTGGCCACTGAAGCAGCAAGTGATGACTCTGGCTTTCTTGCCCTCTCAGCCGGTGGGGCACCGGGCGGGTCGTCCGCAAGTGACAGCTCTGAAGGATGCTGTTCTCTGAGGTTGAGAGACTTGAATCCCGACTCTACCTGTTTGCTGGGTGGCCAGAGGTGAACTCCTAAACCTCCCTGAGCTTTAGAGGAGATGCTTGCATCATAAGAAGAAACAATGCCTCCAGAAGGTCACTGAAAGGGATAAATAATATATTGTGCATAAAATGAGTAAGATTAGAGCCACGACTCTAGCGACTGTTTTATAAACGCGGCGGGAACATTACATGGCATCTGGAGGGCCCTAGAGGGCAGGGACAGGAGCCTGGCTGCTCAGTTACCTTCACCATGGTAAGCTTGGGCAGAAGAGGGATCTGAGCCGTGGGGCTAGGAGAAGGGAGTTCCACAGACAGCCCAGATTCTCTTCCTATTGGTGCAGTCCACCAGTCTGTCCTAAAACCTGGCTCCAGCTTTCACGACAAAGCCTCGGGTTTCTCACCTGATAACCATGAGACCTTGAGCCGTCTCAAAAAGGAGTCAGACATGAGATAACCAAGAAAACCCCAGTTGGGTCTCGGTTGCTGTGTCTCCTGACAACCAGGTCACCCCTTTGTGGTTTAGCAGCCTTGGGGCTATAGATTGGTTGTTTCCATTCTGTGAAGAACTAAGGTGCCTGGGCATTTTGCCATATGTGTGCGTTAGGGCAATGCAGCCTTATCTAGAGGATCATGGGAGGGAATACTCTCCAGGTGAAAGCCTCCATGATTTTGGAGGGAAAAAAAAAAAAACAACCAAACTTACCTTACCCCTTGAATATAATATCCATCTCATTAAAATTTGTAACAACGTCTTTAAAACCCACAACAAAGAACCCACTGTTCTGCTGCCCACCCTGTGCAAGAGCCCACTCCAACTTCTGTCCAGAGAGCTTTGTGCTTAAACTGCACCTATCTTTTAAAAAAGATATGTATGTATATATGTATGTATGTATGTATGTATGAGTGCCCTATCTGCATGTACACCTGCAGGCCAGAAGAGGGCAGCAGATCTCACTAAGATGGTTGTGAGCTACGGTGTGGTTGTTGGGAACTGAACTCTGGGTCTCAGGAAGAGCAGACGGTGTTCTTAACCTTGGAGCCATCTCTCCAGGCCCCTGGTCCTATCTTTTAAACATCTTATCCTTCCCTCTCTTCTTGACACTCTCAGGCACGTGGACACTTGAGTACTGGGAACTCAGTCATTCTCACTTCCTGCTTTGCTGTCTCACATAAGACTGCGTGACCCTGACTTCTAATTCCCCAGAATCTGCCAGAGAACCAGAATTCAGCATAATTTGTGTGTGTGTGTGTGTGTGCACTCATGCATGTATGTGTTCATGGGTGTGCATGTCTTTCTAGAACAGTGGTTGTCAACCTGTAGGTCACGACCCCTTTCCGGGACTGAATGACCCTTTCACGGGGGTTACCTATCAGCTATCCTGCATGTCATATATATATTACAATTAATAACAGTAGCAAAATTATAGTTATGAAGTAGCAGCAAAGTAATTTTATGGTTGGGGCCCACCACACCAAGAGAGACTGTGTTAAATGGTTGCCGCATTAGGAAGGCTGAGAAACCACTGTTCTAGACAGATGTTCTACTAGGAAATGGATAATTAAGTTGTTGCAAAGAAGTCCTTGGCAATGAGGTGAGGGGCTGCTTTATCTTAAACCCTACAGGGAGGCTCAGGGGTCACATTTTTTGACAGCAATTACATAGCTCAGAGCTTGATTTCTTACTGAAGCAGGGCTGGCTTTGTTTGGTAACCATTTACTGGGTACCTTGGTAGCGCCTTGCCCCTGTGTGCTATGGGAGAGGTACCACTCGGCCTATAATAGAGAATGGAAATACTTGACGGTAAAAGCACAATTATTTTAAGACACATCAAAACAAAGGCGAAGAGAGAAACAATCTGACTTTAAGCATTGGCGAGAGTCTAGCATAGCTGAACAAGCTGAGCTGTTAACAAAGGAACAGGACACATGAACATAGCAGCTGGCTGCTTCCCCGAGGCCCTTAGAGGCAGCAAGCCTATCTCCCAGGTGACTCAGAAACCAGCAGAGACTGGTATGACTTACCAAAGTAAGTAAACGCGAAGTTCCCTTTCCAGCGAAGTTCCCTTTCCAGCTGAGTGGCTACAGACAGCCTCTGGGGCAGAAGAGAGATCACTCCAGAGGGCAAAAGGTCCTATTGCTTTTCCAATGAATCTCTCTGGTTTAGGAAATTCTGCTCTTGTGTTCTGCAAAGGTCACATTTCTTCTCCTTAAATTTTTTTTCTATTGTATTTATTTATGTTGTATTCGCACCATGCCACATGTGTGGGAGTCATTTCTCTCCTCTACTGGCTGGGTTCCAGGTGATGAAATTCAAGTTGTCAGCTTGGTGGCAAACACTTTTACCCGCTGAGCCACTTTGCCAACCTTCTTTATCTATCTATCTATCTATCTATCTATCTATCTATCTATCTATCTATACACTTATTTATTTTGTTGTATATGAGTGTTTTTTCTGCATGTATGTCTGTGTAAACATGAATGCCTTGTGCCCAAGGAGACCCAGAAGAGGGCATATTTCTACCACTTCTTCTCCCCTCTCCAAGTCCTGTCATGTCCCCCAACTTACTCTCAAATTTATGACCTCTTTAATTATTGTCGCATAAATATATACATGCATATATACACACACACATATATATACATCACATCTACACATCCACATACATATAAATGATAAGTCCATTTAGTGTTTTTCGTGAGGTGTGTGTGTGTGTGTGTGTGTTAACCACATAGGATTGGAGAGCCTATCAGGGAGCCTCATCCCTGGCAGAAGCCTGTTCCTCCCCTCCCGCCATATATTGATTACCTGCAGTTCTTCATCTGGAGATGCGACCTTGTGACCTCGTCGACCTTGGCTTGTCATCTGGTGTTGTCACCGTGCAGGTTTTGTTTGCATTGCCGTATTGTTGAGATTTCATGGGTGCAGCTTCCTTGTCTAGCAGACACTATCTAGCAGCAGCAGCCCTGTCTCTGGCTGCTACGGTCTTTCTGACCCGTCTTCCACAATTTTCCCGAGCCTTAGGTGTAGTGGTTGCATTGTAGACGAATCAATTGGGGCTGACTCCTCACAGAGCCTTATTCTCTGCATTTTGGCCACCTGTGAATCTCTGTAATAGTCTCAGGATGTTGCAAAAAGAAGCTTCTTTGGTGAACAGTGAGAACTACAGCTGTCTGTGAGCATAAGAATAAGTAATAATATCAATAGCAGATCAAAAGGAATAGATATTTCTTTTCCTTATTTTGTGTCCAATAAATCAACGCTAGTTGGTTACACTTTCCAAAATCAGTAAGTTGGGATGTAAAGGTAGAAATTGCATGAGAGACTTCTGAACAGGGGCTGACTATGTAGCCCAGACTGGCTGACTTCAAACTCTCGATGTAACCAAGGCTGGCCTTGAACTTCTGATCCTCATGCCCAGCTCCCAAGTGCTGGGATTGTGGGCACGCTCCATTTGCCTAGCTCCAATGCATTTATTTATTTATTTGTTTGTTTGTTTGTTTGTTTATTTGTTTATTTATTTATTGCAGTCATATGATTTCTTACCAGTGTTTGTAAAAATATCTTTGTAAATTATTATTTTTACTACTGTGTGTGGGCATGTGTGTGAGTGGAGAAAGATGGACATATGCCATGACACATTGGTGATCAGAGGACAACTTGCAGAAGTTAGGTCTCCCCTTCTACTTGGTCTGCTGCTTTGCAGGCCTGCAAACTTCTGTCTTCATCTGTTTGAGTTGGTTCTTTTGATCTCTACAGGAGTTCCCATAATCAAACTCAGGTAGTCCGGCTTGCATCGCAAGTGTTTTTACCCACAGGGCTACCTTACCAGCATTGACATTTGTAAATTGTTCTTTTTACTTTTGTTAAATTTCTTTTATTGAGAATCTTCTTATGTGCATAATATAATGTGGTTTTGATCATGACCAAACCCCATTCCCTCTCCTCCACTTCCTCCCCCTCTTCCATGACTCTCCCCCCCCAACTTCTTATGTGGTTGTCTTCCTCCTCCTCCTTTTCTTCACTGAGTCCACTTGGTGCTCATCCATTGAAGCGTGGGTGTCCTTCCAGGAACAGAATTCCGAAAGAATACTGACTCTCCGCCTCCCAGTAGCCATCACCTACCCATAGCTACTCAGCCAGGGATGGGACTTTGTGACCTCCTCCCTCTGCATGCTGGGATTCTAACTGGCTTGATCTTTTGTGGGTCTTGAACATGCAGTTTCAGGGGCGTGCATTCATGTGTGCAACTTCTCTGTTGTCTCTGGAAGATTCTGTTTTGCAGCAGCCCTCCCTGACCTCTGTCTCCTTAACCTACTGAGCCAGCTTGCAAGCCCCAAATTTGTAAAATTCTTTACAACAGCCTGCCTTTTTGCTATTTTCCTCCTTCCATTTTTTCCCTTCCTTTTCTCTTTCTTGCCTGTTTCTTTCTTTTTTTTTTTTTCTCCTCAGGTTTTTCCTTCCCTTTACCTCGTTTTCTTTCCTCCTTTAGAAGAACGCCATGGCATCTGAAGGCCAGAGAGGAGCTCCTCCAGTGTGGCTCCTGTAGCAGAACAGGGAGTCCTGGAGGACTGAGGCTCTTTCCAGCTTTTCCTCCTGCTGCCACAGGATGAGCTCTTCACAAGGGCTAACTTCCCTCTCGTCTGAAAAGTGGAGTCCTGTTTCTTAACACGGTGTTACAACACCTAATTTGGCGAGGAAGCAGTGGCACCGACTATGGCGAGGTGGAACAGCCTTGTCTAAGGCATTTAAATAGACCCCGCCCCCAAGCTCAAAATGTTTAGGTGTTGTGAGAGGACAACTTGCAGGAGTCACTGTCATTCTGAGGTGCTTCCTTCACCTCTGCTGTTGCACACAGTTGAAGCTTTGCTCTCATGTAAGTTCTGCAGAAGTCAGGAGAGCCCATCGGGGGAGGGGAGGTGATCTGTCCAGGTTCAACAGGG
The DNA here is from genome assembly GCA_028658305.1 of Pachyuromys duprasi. Lineage (NCBI taxonomy): Eukaryota > Metazoa > Chordata > Mammalia > Rodentia > Muridae > Pachyuromys > Pachyuromys duprasi. The sequence goes on along the minus strand of CM053759.1, from coordinate 33,978,896 downwards.
CTATAGGACTGCTCAGGCCCAGCCTCCCCTGGGGTGTCCATGGCTACTGGGGTAGCTTGCCCTGCCCAGTCTTCAGCTCTGTTGCCACAACTACATCCCTAGTTGGACAAAGGATGGGGTAGGTGCGTCTCCTTTTGTGTCCGCCTGTCACCAGCTCACAAGATGGCTTTCTCCATGGTGGCCCACTTACATTCCCACAGGGATGGGGCTACTCTAGTGAACCCCCTGTCAACTCATTTCTGATCTCCAGTGGTTCTCTGAGTGCCCTCCTCAGTGGCCTCCCTGGGGCTTGTTAGGAAAGTTAATCTGAGTAGCTTCTACCCCAAACCTACTATTAAATCAGAGCTTGGGTGTGAGACCCAGCACACAGCAGCCAGCGGCTCTCCGGGGGCTTCTGGTGCCTTTTTGAAGTTTGGGAACCTCTGTCCTATAGGGAGTGTATAGAATGTTTAGAGACTGGATGTCAAGGATTCTCCTCCTGGATATACCTTCAAGTCCCACATGAGCTTATAAAGCTGAGCAACTCCTAGGCCCTATCGTGGTCCCCATGCTCCCGGTCCGCTGCCAACTGGGAGCTTGAACAGTTAGTTCCTCAGGTGATTCTAACTGAAGCTGGGAACCATGGATCTAAAGGAATCCTCAGGGAGAGAACAGTGCCATCAAAGCACACTAACACAGGATAGAAAAAGAAAAGAAAAATGCTAAGAGAGAGAGCCTGCTCTAAAATAGAAACAGAAGCATCCCTTTGGGCCAGACATTGCGGGAATATCTCCCTCCCGTGATTTATGTGAAGCTAAAAATCATTTCACTCTTTAAACTTCTGAGTGTTGCCGCCCCTGGAAAAATCCGCCACGCTGCTTTAACGTTGTGTAACATCCTCATCACTGGTGTGTCTCCTTCACTGTCCTTTCCCGATTCTGAAGAAGGAAGCTGTCACGGGACCTCAGATCACCTGAGGCAGCATTCATCCCATGGAAGAGAGTCTGGAATGCAGAGGCCTTCCTGTTAACCAGATCAAAGAAGTAAAGACACACCAGGGCCATTTTCACTAGCAGTGAAAACAGAATATCAGCCTCATTTTTGTTTTTAAGAAGATAAGCATAATATTAGAGAGAAAGCTGTTTTAATTTAAGGAAAACCAAGGAGGGGAAGAGGAAATGGCCCAGTCAGTAAAGTGTTTGTATGCAAGCATGAGGACCCGAGTTCAGGCCCCCGATACCCGTGTAATCCCAGAGCTACAGATATGCACACAGCCAGATGCCTGCTCCCTGCTGGCCTGCCACGCCAGCCAGACAAGGTGCTTCTCACCCAGCCTGACTCCCTAAGTGAGCTCTTCAGGACCCACGTGGTGGAGGCTGAGAAAACCAACTCGTTGAAGTAGTCCTCTGACCTCTACCCATGCACCACAGCCCATGACACCCCCTCTGCAAAACAAATAAAAATGAGATGCAGAAGCGATCGAGGAAGACACCTATGCATGTGCAGTCCCAAAATGGGCACATGTGTACACACACAGGAACCGGAAAGAAGGCCTACTTTCCAGATGCAGCCAATTACCTTGTTTGAACACGCAGTTCAGGCTAGATTCAGGCTTCAATTCAAATCACAGCAGCTACACTCTGGACCGGTTCTGAACTCAAAGGTTCCAGGCAGACGTGATCACACAAGCGTAGTTACTTTTCAAGTGGAAATTATAACCTCATGTTTGCGTGGCTGAACATGATTCAGGTTATGTAAGTCCTAACACATGGCCCCCAGAGGACCACGCCTGGCAGAGGGTCACTGACCTACAGCTCGCTGTTTCTTCCACATCTGAAGGTAAAAGTGTCCCGTTTTCACATTAACATCTCAGAGTGGCTCCTGGCACCAAAAATAGCTGCTGACTTGTTTGTGTTTCTTCTGCAGCAGCTAAACACAGATGTTGGAGCCTAAATGGTTGATGAGCTTGGCTTTGACAATCAGGCTGAGATAGAGAAAATTCAGCCACTGTGGTTGCTGGGACATGAGCTGAGGGCAGATCCAGGGACACTGTGCTTTCCGTGTGCACTAGGCAGTCCCCAGGTCCTGCTTCGGCTGATCTGGGGTGGCACTGCAAGTCTTAAGCAGCCCTTCCCCATTCTAATCCAGGTGGGTGAGCTGCCCATCTTAACAGGTGAAAATTCTCTTCCCCACCCCCTCTGTGGGCATGCGTGTCTTAGATTAGTCCTACTAGATTGGCACTCTTAAAAAAAACTCTACTATTCTTTGAGAATTATCTGTATGTATGCTGTTAGTTTAGGTTTGATGGAGGTGACTTGGAGAAAAAAGGAAGTAGATAGACATCTCCAAAGCAGAATTGTTCTTTCAGGCAGAGACCACACATGTAGAGTGGGGTTCTTGGGGGTTATATAGACCTGGAAAGGGGGAGAACTTTGGGGATGGGAGAGTCCATCTGCATGTCTGGAAATGGTAGGTACCAGGAGGTCTGGTTTGTGGATAGCCTCAGAAGCTTCCACAGGTGTCATCTGTCAACCCAACTTTCCTGACTAGAGCGGTTCGGCTAGGCTAGCCTGAGGTGACTGGTAATTAACCCTTTACATACACTCTCTTTTGATCATGTTCACTCCTCCAAACCATCTCAGATCCCCCATCCCCTTCCCAACATTTCCTCTTCCTCCTCAATCTCTCTCTGTGTGTGCATGCGCGTGTGAGGCAGACATCTCATTTATGGCTGAACACTCCAGACACATATTTTCTGACCTATGGTCTCTGTAGTAAACGCTAATCACTGCCAAAAGAATCTTCTCTGACGAGAACAGAGGTGAGAATTAAGGCAGCAGCTTGGTACTCTGTCCATTTAGCACCGTAACAACAGCAGGTGCTCCCCAAGGGCCACAGATTCCTAGCCACATGGGTTTCCTCTCGTGGGGTCTTCAATCCAACAGAAGAGCACCCGGTTACCCCTTTAACATTCGCGCCGCTGTTGATCCTAAGGCCTATCCTGCCATGCTGGTTGTTACGGCTTTCAGGGTTCACAGCTGGGCAAAGCTGTGGATGACTTTTTTTTTCTTCCAGCACCTAGCAGAGCACCTTCTCGTACTGTTCAAGCTATCCAAGCAGGAAGAAAACTTTGAGGTCAATACTGACTTGCCTTATCCATGTCCTATGATCAAAGCGTGTGGTGTCTGCAGTAACAGGGCTTTACCATCAAGCTCTTGTAGACAGCCTGTATTATGTTGAGGGTCTTCGAGACCCCCCCCCCCACCGAAAACAACTTGAAGGACACTACTTCATAGCTGGCACTGGGCACACATATGACATACATACATACGTACATGTATTAACTAAACATCAAATGCTTGACATATTTCCCTCTTAGGAAACTTATGTTTCCATATGGCTTCCTCAGACATCCTTAGTTATCCATCCTATACCCTCATCTCTGCTGTCCCACGCCACTCCTCTCCTCACTTAAACGTGCCCCTCTTATTCCTTCATGCTTTGTGTTCTACTATCCTTCCCACTTCAGGGCTCCCCCACTTCAATAGCCCCTTTTTAGTTTCATGACTTATACAGCTATTCCAAGTTAAACACACAAATCTAAAGATTCAGACCTAGGATCCACAAATGAGATCCACAGTAAGCATGTCTTCTTAAGTCTGGATTACCTCACTCAGTATAATTTTTCCTAGCATTATCCTTTACCTGCAAAGTTCATGATTTCATTTTTCTTTACAGCTAAATAAAATGTCCCTGTGTATATGTAGCACATTTTCATCACCTGTTTATCAGTGGATAGCTCTCCAGGCTGCTTCCATGACCTAGCTACTGCGACTACAGAAGCAATGAACATGGATGCCCACATCTCTCTGTGGAAGGATATAGAGTCCTGATTTTGCCCAGGACAGGTATACATGTCATACAACATGTATACATGTATACAACAGCTCTATTTCTTTTATGTAGCCCTTCCTGGTCTGGTCTGCACTATGTAGACAAGGTTGGCTTTGGACTCACAGAGCCCTGCCTCTCTCTGCCTTCCAAATACTATGATTAAAGCTATGCACCACCACACTTGGCCTCTATTTCAACTGTTGGTCCTGTTTTGGGGTCCTATTCAGAAAGTTCTTCTGAGTACCCCCTGTCCTTCCCATGCTTTACTCCAGAAGTTTGGTGTAACACTCAACCCCTTGGTCCAGTAGGAATTGATTTTTGTTCAGGGTGCCGGGTAAGTATTGTCCATCCGTCTACATGTGGATGCAGTTTTCTAAGCCCATTTGTTAGTCATTCTTTTTTTCCCAATGTATATTTTTGGCATCTTCATAAAAATTCAGGCAGTTATAGGTATATGGAATTTTATCTGGATCCTAACTTTGATTCCATTGATCATGTGTCTACAGTAGGACACAGAGGCCTTCAGATACGTCCAGGAATTGTTCAGCTGGCCAATGGTAGGTGTTTTTAGCAGAGCCATGCAGTTTTTACTGCCATGGCTTTGTGCTATCATGGGAATGATGACTGGTGATACCTCTAGTAATGTTTTTATTGTTCAGAATTGTTTTGGTTATAAGGAGTCTTTTAAACTTCCATGTAAATTTCAAGATTTCTCCCCCAATTTCTGTGAAAAACTACATTGGAATTTTGGTGGAAATTGCATTGAATCTGCAGTTTATTTTTGGTAGGATTGTCATTTTCTACCAATCTACGAGCATGGGGTTGGGTGGGTCACTCCATCTTCTGGTGTCTTCTCTTTAGTGTTTTCATTGTATAAATAGTTCACTTCTTTGGTTAGGCGTTCTATGTTTTTGTTTGTTAGTTTTGCTATTGTAAATGGGATAGTTTCCCTGATTTCTCAGTCTATCTTTGTATACTGAAAGGCTACTGATTTATGTTAAATTTGAACCTGTCAATCTGTCACTTTGCAGAAAGTGTTGAGGTGGTATCATTTGAAAACAGGACGTTTTGATTTCTGAATTGTATCCCGCTTATATCCTCCTCTTGCCTTACTGTCCTAGCTAAGGCTGGATAGATGAAGAGTGGACACCTTTGTCCTCTCCTGATCTTACTTGGACGGTTTTGCATTTTTTCTTCATTAATATGATGGTGGCTGTGGGTTTGTCATACATAGCCTTTATTATGGCAAGAGGTTTCCTTTATCTGGTCTTTGCATTTATCATGAAGGAACCTTGGATTTTGCCAAAGTCCTGTTCCACATTGAGGTGATCATACAAATTTTGTCCTTGAGTTTATTTATATGGGAATTACATTTATTGATTTATGGGATTTTCCCTAAAGTTTGGTTTGTATTTTTTGTATGTTTTCACTAGGGAGATTAAGCTGCAATCCTTTTCCCTTCTCTCTTGCTGAGGCTTTATCTGGTTTTGGTATCAGGGTAACACTGGCTTTGAAAAAGTTTTTTCCTTTTCTGTTTTAATGACTAATCTGATAAGCATTGATGTTAGTTCTTTGTAGGTCTGATGGAATTCTGTGTTGACTCCATCTGGCCCTGGCCAGTTAGGGGAATTTAAAATTACTATCTTGATGCTTATAATAGGTATATTTAAATCACTTGACAATCTTGGTTGGCCTTTGGAAGTTGTATACACCTAGAACAGCATTCATTTCTTCGACTTTCCCATCTGGTGGAAAACACAACTTTATACTATGACCTTATGACTCAGAATTTCCTGAGTGTCTGTTATGTGTCCCTTTTCATCTATTATTAATTTGGGTCTTCTTTTTCCATCATCTGATAAGTGTATTGTTTAACCTCTTGAGTTTGTGTATTTTCTGCTGATTTCTAGCTTTATCCCACTGTGGTCAGATAGAATACAGGATGAAGTTTCAATTTTCTTATCCTTATTGAGACTTACTTCATGTCCTAGTCTGTAATCTACTGAGAGGTTACATGAACTGCTAAGAATGTGATGTGTATTCTTTGGCATTTGGTGAATGCTCTGTAGATGTATGTTAGGTCCTTTTGATTTATGGTGTCATTTAAATTCAAACTTTATTCTTTTTTTCCCAGTTGTTTTGTATGTCAGTTAAAAAAGGGAATTTAAATAACTGTTAGGGTTAATCTGTGGTTTAAGATTTAATAGTTTTTGCTTTTATGAAATTGGATGAGCCTGTATTTGGTGTTTAGAATTGTAATTTTCTCTTGACGATTGCTCCTTTGATCAGTATCGAGTGCCCTCATTTTGTTCAGATCAGTTTTAGAGTTAATTTTGGCAGCTATTAGAAGCAAGCAAGCTCTGTCTGCTTGTGAGGTTCCATTTGCTTGGAATGCCTGCTCTTACCCTGAGGCAGTTCTTATCTTTACTGGAAGGCAGCAGAAAGAGGGGCTCTGTTTTCTAATCCATTTGCTAGTCTGTCGGTCTGCTTTTTTCCCTCTCATTTTTTATGCAGTCTTGGCTGTCCTGAACTATCTAGACTAGGCTGGCCTCAAATTCATAGAGGTTCACCTGTCTCTCAAGTGCTGGGATTAATATTCAGTTATCACTGGGAAGGCATGTATTGCTCCTGGTATCTTACACGATGGCCATGACTTCTGCAGATTTGTTTGGTGCCAAAGTTTGAACAAATTTTTTATGACTTCAAAATGGCGTTTTTACTGCCAAGCTTAGCGACGCCATCGTTTCCTTTCACTTTGCCTTCCTGGCTTGTCTGAATTAGCAGTGTCAGCACTCACTACAGTGAAACAAAGCTTACACGAACAAAGGCAGAGACGCGATGACAATATAGTGTACCGTAACCAAGACAGTCACTAAATGACTATTGGGCAAATAGTGTACCCAGCACGGATCCATTACACAAAAAGGTGATTCACATTCCGGGCTGAATGGAGAAAGATTATGCACGACTTCATAATGCTGTTTGGACTGGCATGCAACTTCTGGAACTTTCCACCTAATGTTTTCAGACTGACGGTGACACCGGAAGGTGTACTGCTTCCACTGACAGTTGAAAAATACACTGCTGGTGCTTCCGACTCCACTTCTTCCCATGATCCTCTTCTGTGGCTGGTTCATTGATAGATAGTATTTCTTAACTCAGGGTATCAAAACAGAAACACCACAGAACACTCGCCATTTACATGAACAGACTCAAAAGACAACAGAATGAAGGGCAGGTAAGAAGGGAAACAGGTAAGAAAAATTGAGTGTCATGATAATAAAATGGAAGGAAAAAGTGAGCTACTCTCAAGAGGCTGCAGAGATGGTTTAGTGGTTAGGAGCACTTGTTGGCCTTGCAGATAACCCCATTTTCATCCTCATAGTGGCTCACAACCGTCTAGAACCTCAGGACCAGAGCTCTGATAATCTCTTACCTTGTGTGCACTACACACATATGATGCACACAAACTCATGCATGCTCATACACATGTGAATAAAAATAAATGTATTTGAAAAAGGTAAGCTAAGCTGTTCTTACTTTTCTAAAATTTATTTTTGGTTTTTGAGACAGGGTTTCCCTGTGAAGCCCTGGCTGTCCTAGACTTGCTTTGTAGACCAGGCTGTTCTTGAACAAGAGATCCTCCTGCCTCTGCCTCCTGAGGGCTTGGATTAAAGGCGAGCGCCACCGTGCCCAGCTACTTTTAGCTTCCAATAATGTCAAACTATCAAAAACTTTCACCACCAACAGAAAAATGTTTACTTTTCTCAAACCTGGAGGACTTGTGTTTAAGTGATCAAACTTTCCCAATACAGATTGGTTTTTTAAAAGACATGAAATAAGTTGTGATTTTTGACTTTTAAGAAAAATGTTAGGAAAAGGCACATGAAATTACCATCTTGTAGGTCCAAAATGGCTAATACAGACAATTCCACGTCTCTTCCAATAGATGCGTGGGCTGAGGAAGCCGACATCTGGAGCTACTTATCTGTGACAGCAAAGTGGAAACCGCCAGCTCGTTCGCTCAGCACTCAGACTTTATGTGACCTGTTTTGAGCAAGAGAGCCTTTGATGGCACTTTAGGATGCTGCCTCTCTTACACTAAGATAAAAAAGGTTTAACAAACGGCGTTACTGGTCGACTTTGAGGTGGCACCATTGTTCGCAGGCTTTAGCTGTGACAGGGCTGTAATGTGTACGAGCGCCCCAAGTTGCACATTTGCTTGAGAGAAGTAGAAAGCTGTTCCCGGAGTGTGAGTCATAAATAAGTGATTATAGGCACTGACTCAGGATAATGATTTTATTAACTATGGAGGGGAAGTCTGGCAGTGAGAGGCAACTTCCACGCTATGACTTTTTGTGCTGCTTGGATTTTTTCAATGAGGATTATTTTTTGTTTTTAAACAATACTTGCACAACATCACAAAAGCAAAGAGCTTCTGGTTTAACTGAAACAGTTTAACAGATGAGCTGGTCTAACACACTGATAGCCAACTCTGTCCTGAAGGCCTTCTACGCTTAAAAGGACCAGAGAGGATGGTGTATTTGCAGACATGCTCATTTCTAATGTTCTCAATCAGTTTGCTTTAGGTTGAAGAATTTAGCTTTTAACTGTGTGTTTTATTTGTTGTTGAACACAGAATAAACACCATGACTACATGAGCTACAGGTGATGACTTACTTGCCCTTCTGGACTTTGATTCTCCTCAAACAGAACTCCCAAATCCTTGCTCCTTAGCACTCACGAAATACTTTACCACACGACAGTTCAGGCCATCGATGTGTTCATGTGGTTATTTTTCTTGACAGAGAAGACTGAACTTCTATAAGGGGAAAGTTAAAAGTGCAGACAGAAGCTGAACTTTTTCCAAGCAGAATCAACATTAGGGCTTATGAGATGTAATTCCACACAGACCAGTTTCTGAGTCTGGGCGCTGCTGATATTGAGCAGGTGATCACTTGTATTGTGTTTACCGCAGCCCCTGCCTCAACCAGCTGGGTGCCCAAAGAACCCTTTCCTAGCTGAGCCAGTTCTTCAAGCTAGCATCTCCTGCAGGACAAAATCACTTCCAACTCACAAACAGTGGGATAAACTAACTGCCTGTGGATTTTTGGACTTTGTAATGTCCTATGGCCCAGCATTCTACTTAGTATTGAGTTATCAACGGCAGCTCAGAGCCAGTTTATTTTTCATCCCTGCATCTGACCCAGCACTGTACTCTAGTGCCAGCCCAATGAAGACAGACAGACCGACACACACACACACACACACACACACACAGCTAAAGAGAGTAATTAAGAGACAACTGTTCTGTTTGTAGTTAGATTCCAACAAAAATCTATGAACTATTAGAACTGGTTTTCAAAACAGTTGCTGGATATAAGCACCTTATGATAGCATTCTCAGAAAGTAAGAGAAAACAAACAAAAAGTCAAACAAAAACAAATTTGCTAGAGGTACAAGACCACTAAGAAGAAAGCTGAAATGATATTGACTAAATAAATGGATAGACGTTTCATGTCTTAGATGAACAGATAAACTTTAAAAACCCGTTAAGTCTCAGACTAATCTGCAGTCTAGTGGTGATTTCATTACGCTGGACAAACAGATTCTAGAGACAGGGATTAGGAACAGGTAAGGTGATTCTGAAGATGCAAAAGACACATAGCCATACAGTACTTATGGCAATTTGGTATTGGCTTAGTGACAAGCGAATTATATAGTAAATTGGACCCAAACCCAAGGACCTATGCATTTATGGAAAACTGATGTATGATCAAGGTAGCAGGTCAGGCTCACTGCCTGGAGAGCTGTTATGCTCATTTGGTTCCTATAAAAACCCGAGTTTTCAAAGGTCACTGAAGAGGGGAAATAATGATTGAAAACTAAGTTACAGTTAGACAGGGCATATATGTGTATATGTGTGTATATATATATGGTTATGTAAGGCAGAACTCGTAAGGGATAGCATAACCTACCTTAGCACAAGTACTTCTGTACTTCTACAGATTGAAAGCTTCAAACCAACAATGCTAATTGCACTTGAATGCAAATATTAACAAAATATCACACAATCTATAATTTTAAGTCATTTATTTCAATAGAAATATTTCAGAAAACTGTCCTTAAATTCATTTTACGTTAGCTTATGCAAACACACTGAAGATCACATACTCACTTCTGCATATTAAAAAGAAACAAAACCAGAGAGGGAACCAAGTCGCACATCACTCAAGGAGGTCATAGTGCAAGTAAATGCTTCATCAATAAGTACCTTAAGTTAACTGGGACAATGAATGAAAACGGCTTATGTGGTTTTGTGTTTTGTTTTGGTTTTTGTATTACTAGCTTTGGGTCATTACCCCATTGGATGTGTGAGTCCTTCTTCGTTTCTTCAATAGGCTGCCAAAGAGTGAACATCAACAACCATAGGGTAGAAACACTTGGGGGTGATTCTATCAGCTAGCTACCTTTGTCACACCCATTAAACCAGGGCTTCCTGGAAACATTGTATTAAGGGTGACATCTTCAAGGACATGACATTTGGTACTTGGCATTTAAGTTTGAAATATTCTACTAATACTTGGCATTTTCTTCCTTCCTATTCCCAAGCACTCCCTGGATTCCTTTAACTCTATTTTGCAGACAAACTGGCTGAAATCAGATTTTAAATTATGCTAATAACCGTCAAGAACCAGCTAACTCTTTCCTTCAGTCTAAAGACCACGTGTACCTACATGTCTATTCTCTAGGGCCCTGAAAACAGCATTCCTACTCAGACAAACGACAGTGTTTCTTGGCCTTCCAATGTCCTAAAACAAATTTTCAGCTTTGGCTAAGAAACCTTCTGCCCCTGATTTATTATTAGTGTTGCTCCTTTTTTGCATATTTTCAAGCAAGCAATAACCAGTAGGATGAGGGAGTGCTTGTTCACTCTGTCTTAAATAGAAAAGAAGCTTCGCTTCTGGTGGAGGGGACTGTCACTACAGCGCCTGAGCACACTGCAAGGCCTTCCACGTGCATCTTATTCCTTTAGGATTTTCCCAAACGGCCTCATTGCCAAACCCATGCCAACACAATACAAAATACAAATATACTCAGCTACTTGGAGGTTCTTCAAAGCCAATATTAAGAGGCTCATCAAAAGGCTGATTTGAGTGGATCTACTTTTAACTTACTTGGTCAAGAGAGCAATAGGGAGGGTGGGTGATTTGAGGAAAAAAAATTAAGATTGGAGGACTGCAAGTATCCAGATATCTATGCAGTCTCCTTCAGGACTGTGAGATTAAGCAGGTAGAGAGGGACTGCACACCACGCAAGCCCAAGGGTTAAGAGGACAGGTGATTTTAGCCATCCTCAGCGCCCTAAAACTGGTCTTCAGGTTGATAAGGTACAGATCTAATTTTCCCCACACTATGTCTGGACATAGGTAAAATGCAATTGTTCTCACTGAGCTGAAGAGCCGACTTCCACGCATCTCTTCAGTTGAATTCTCAAATTGAAAAGTGATTTTAGACAGAAGCCATTTTTAGGAAAGCAAACCCAAAAGGTACTTAAGTCATTTTGAAAAGGTTCACATGTAATTTGTGAGTACTAATTAACAGCAATTTTTATGTCTCAGAGGCCAAATAAAAATCAAAGAGCAGTACCCTCCCGCTGTACAACCAGGATCGCACCACGCTTCTAAAAGAAGAATATAAAAGACAATGGAGGCTGAAGGCAGACACACCCCACCACTCGCTCTGTGGCCCTCCGGGCAGCTGTGCTCCTTACTGCTGTCCCAGCACAGTGAATCAAGTTCAGCTGAGTTTTCAAAAGGACCCAATTCTTTGAAAAGCCTGGGGGTAGAGGGTTTCTTCTGATTACAGCCTATCTTCCACTGCATGAAACTGACTCCCCTTGTTTGCAGAAGGTCAAAAGCTGGCTTAAAACCCCCTTAAAAGGAATGCGCCTCATGAACCAGGAAGGAAACCAACAGAGGATGTCTTCTCTTAAGATACCAGTGAGTTAAGTCAATTAGTACTGAATTCAATCAATAGAATGCCTCACAGTTTTAAATATATAATTTACAAATTTAACCTCAGGAAAAAGGGTTGTACGCTGAAGTCATTTGGACAGCTAAACGCTAATAGTCCCAAGACTGACGAGGCTGCACTCAGAGGGTTCCATTTCAACTATCAAGGGCTCTAAGCATGACTCCATTCCTCCTGAATAACAATGTGCTTGCTGGGCTTCTTTGTAAGTCTTGAGGAGGAAAGAGGCCGCTCATCAAACCTCTGCAGCTATGAACATCCTGACTGGCTCAACATCAAGACCCAACAGCAACAGAACTGTTTACAGAGAAAACATGATGGCCATCAAAACACATGCCTAAGAAGAGAGGAAAAAAATATACAATTCCAAATTGGATCCTTCTTTGAATTGTTTACACAAATACACACTGAACCAAACCAAATAGAAAGATGTATTTCATCAATTCTCTTTTGATCCTTACAGTTTGGCAGTATATGGGCAACATTCTGAAAAGCGAGCACATGGAGCCTAAAACAGAGCTTGGAGGGCTATGCAGTCATTTTCATACGTACACTCTAAAAACGAACTTACGGAAAAGAAACCTTTACGTTCAAAGAAGTTGTCAGATGAGCTAGGGCTAATGCCACACTCTGTCACACCAGGCCAAAGAACACTCCACCTGGCCTGCTTATAAACCAGCTTATAAACTTAAAATTTAATTCAGTTTCTAAAGAGTTATCCTTGGCTATGAAATAAACAAATAAGCTTTAATGGTCATGGAAAACGAGCCAGTGAGTCACTAATTTATAACTGAGGGTTAGTGTAACAGGACTCATTCCCCAATATTCCCCAGGACTCAAATATTTAACATATTTTGGCAATGTTTTCTTTGCTTCAATTACGATACCATTTTGTGAATTATAGATTAAAAAACTCACCTACTCATCTCTCTCAGTTTCCAAAACTATCCTGAAGAGCAATGACTGATCTTTAGAGCAAATTTCAAAGGTAGAGAAACAGTTTTCGTTTCAGCCCGAGGCCACGATGCTAACGCTGACTGGCTAACCAAACCTGAACTCGGTTCTTCTCTACACACCTGTAAGTGTCTAGAGCTGGATGTGGCAAACATGGCTTCCATCTCAGTGCTTTCTCTTTGGCAAAACTGTGAGGTCAGCCTCAGCTAGCTGACCATCTCCACAGATTAGATTCACCTACAATGTAGCTTATTCATGACAAAGTAGTAATGAAACAGCCACAGGGTTCACATTCACAGTGTCTCAAAACAGCATGCATACTATTTAAAATATTATTTCAGGAGCAAAATAAACTAAAGAATTGCTTTAAAAAAAGGCTAACAAAAGTAAGATGTGCAAGGTCGACACTAATACTGCTGGCTACACGGTAAAGTCTCTGTATACCCAACACGGGGTAAGCTTAGACCATTATTTGAAAAATCATTCTGCATAGGCAACACTTGCCTTCCCCTGCTTGTCAATGAAACCCCAAATAATGCATTTCTGTCACATGACACACATTTCAATTATTTAAGTTAGTAACACTTAGAAAAGGCTTTTTTGCTTTCTCTCAGAGTGATTTCTTTTTTAGCTAATTATTGTACAGACAACATTTTCTAATTAAGCTCCATGGACCTGATGATCAAAACTTCTGATAAAAGTATACAATTCTTTAAGGATACGAATGTGAGAAATTTACATGAAGTGTGAAGAAAAAGCACTTTGTTAGGAAGGGCCTGTCAGTCAAGGCCTTCCCACGTGGCGCTACCAGTAAGAGGTGGGACCCACAGCAGTTTACTGAAATGGTATTTGGCTAAAATTCTAAGCTACACCAAGTGCAACACTAACTGTAAGGATTAAATGTGTTACTGTCTAGCGCTCTCTCAAAACTACTGGGTCAGTTACTAACAAAGCATGGGTTTTGGGTTGGGGACAAACTAACTTTCTGAAAAAATGTTCTGGGACATTTTGGGAAGTCATACAAGAGAAGGTTTTATATTTTTAACTTCCAGAACTGCAAACTTTGCCTTTATTCTTCTTAAAATTGTTTCATCTTACAATAAAATACATACATATACATGAAGAATCTTTTAAACAAGTATGCTTTTGAACCTCACACTGAACAAAAAACAAATTCAATAAAAAAATAAGTCTGGCACGAAGCTGTTAAGCACTGCAAAGGGCAGGGTCTGCCCGCGACCATGACCCTGTGGCCGGAGAGTCACACGCTTTGAGAAAAGCTGCAGAAACCTCAGCTTGCCATTACCGCTCTCTCAGGCAGGGTTGTGGCCTAACAGTGAATTCACATAGGAAGTTGAACTTGAACCCCAGTTAGAAACAACCATGTTTCTGGAGCCTGCTGGCACCTGAACACTTGTCCTCTGTGCCTCCCGCAGACCATGCTCTCTGTCTAGCACTGAATTCCACATGGTCGTGTTGAAACAGATCCCTCATCCAAGGTAACACACATCCCATCCCAAGCAACCCACAGCTTACATCATCATCATCACCACCTCACTCCACATCTTGCAGTGGGAAACTCCAGTAAGCTGCTCTCAGAGGCTGAGCGGGTACGCTCCCCGCACCTACAACAGCTCCTGATGGGATCCGTAAGGAATGTTTTTCCTTTTTAAAATGTATTTTAAAAAGATGGTTTCCCCTCCAAAATTAGTACAAAGTTAAAAGAAATGCAAATTAGCTACAATTTATTCCAAGCACAGCACCGCCAGAAGATTCACACACACTATTTGGTGTTGGTTTTCCTCTCACTCTGTTAAGGCAGTGGTCTCCACAGGTCAGTTTGGAGAAAAGAAGCATAGGTTCATGGCAGTTTGTTTTGCAACTCCAATTTGTTCTCTGGGAATATCTCACTTCATTCCCTGAAATGAGTGCTTTTGGTTCTGAGCTCCGGAGGCTGGGCTGGAGCCCGGGGGCTCTTCCTGGCACGGGATGGTGCAGCTGGGGCTCTCGGCAAGTCCTTGCTCCACGCGGGAACAATGGTATACCTCTTCTTTCTCAGGCTTTTACTCAAAAGTCATCAAGTTTGTAGGAACCTAAAAAAAATACAAGCAGCCCACACTGACTGTTACCACTCCAAGCTGACTGCTCTTAGCTGTTTTTTTTCTAGCCCTGAATACAACTGTCACTATGTCATAAAATGATTTTTAACTCTCCAATTCACTCAGGGATGAGGGTTATGCAACTTGAAATTTAATACATAAACTGTATTATTATACACGAAATAGAGGGTTTCTTGTTAAGCTGTGTTTAACAATTTATATAAAACTTACTTAATGAGTTAAATTCAGCATTTATTTTGTCCTGTTATTTAGTCAAACTCAAATCATTGTAACCTATGTATCTTTCTTGAGACAAGGTCTCAACTTTGCAGCCCATGCCAGCCTTGAACTTACGAATGCTGGAAATGAAAGCATACAGTTTAAATACCCTTTAAAAGGAATTTGATAGCAGATGCTTCAGAGATTTATACCAGTGAGTCTGGCATGCCAGACCATCTTGGAAAAGTTAGTAAGCTTTCTCAAGTAGATGTACCTGCACAAGAAGAAAGACACAGGAGTTTTCATCCCTTACAGGGGCCTAATGGGTATTTACTGAAATAAATAAATGAATCAAAGAAATATGGCAAAACTTTGTAGAAGAGAATTTCATACATTATAATCAATTTCTCTTTGTACATTTAAAAAAAGCTACACTCAAGAGTCTTACAGAAAACATGAAGTACCGACTCCTCAATAAAAACATAGAGTCAAATTTACTAATAGGCAAAATTATCTGACATTTTCTGACTGAAAGATAAACAGGTTATATACGTATATCAGTTTCCCACTTTGAGCTTACACTGTACTTAATCTGATTTCTTGTACTTCTAAATTAAAAAAAAAATTGTGGTGCTGGGGATGAAGCTGAGAGGCTTGCCAGTGCTGGTCAGTGTCTCACCATCGGGCATATAACTCCAAAGCTCAACGCCTTTCTACCTAAGGACTACAGAAGGGCTCACTGAGTTCCCAGCCTTCCTGGTATTGGCAGTGCTGGGCTGTCCATGGTCCCCCCTCACCCCTAAGGTGGCTCAGCAGCTCTCCTGTGCCAGCAGGCATTCTATCAAATCTGATTACCCCCTGGAGCTGGAGTTATAGGTAGATGGGTCACCAGATATGTTTGATGTAACCTGACCTCCAGTCCTTTTCAAGAGCAGCAAGAACTCTTAACCACCGAGCAATCTCTCCAGCCCCACATGCTAGCTTTTGCATAAAGAATTCTACTAGATAATGTCATAACTGAGTTAAATTCAAATGCTCATGTGTTTAAGTTTCGTTTACTTGTATCTGTCTAAAATATGGACTTCAGGTGTTACTGACCACTGTGAACAACAAGTTAACACCATTAGGAACTATTCAGCTAGGTGTGGTAGTGCATGCCTACAACCCCAGCACACTGGTGCTAAGGCAGGAAGATCGTAATTTTGAGGGCGGCCAGGCTAACATGCTAATGAGCCTCTCTCAAAGGTTACAGGTTCTGAGAAGGGGGAGTGGGGGAGAGGGTGAGGAGGAGGAGACGGTCACGCTCTGGCAGGCTGTTACAGGTCCTGAGAAGGAGTGGGGGTGAGGAGGAGGAGAGGGGGGGGGGCTAGGGAGGGGGAGGAGGAGCCGGTCACCTGTTGCTTGTCGCTCTGGCAGGCGGCGCTCAGGTGTTTGAACCACAGCATTGCGTTCACCCTGCTGCCAGCTTGAAACTTGTATGAATTTCCTAAAATCACCAAAAGCAAGCAGAAAACAATCAATTTAAAGACTATACCACATAATATTCCTGCCACACATGAATGAAATATGACTGCAGAGCTCAGTTTCAGAATTCTATTCATTTGACCTAATTTCCCAATGTGGAACTCTTTGTGCAATATGTGAATAGGGTCTTATTTAGAAAGTCACCTAAATGTTACTACAGTACTTTTGTGCTTCTGTAGCTATGTCTGCAGAACACTGTCATGCTCGCCCCTTACTGTGTACTGAATCTACTCTGCCCATGCCAGGCAAGCACTATATCCTCAGACCCCAACCCTGGCTCTAATCTCCAGGGACTCATCCTCTAGGGATGCAGAGCCCACACTCAGCAGTGCCCCGTGTTTCCTTTGAGTCTACTCAAGAACTCTACAGTTTCAGAAGCTGTTGTCTTGTCTTCATGGAGTGGTCATAAGTTGTATTAATCCTGCTGTTTGCTGAACAGAGATGCAGGTATAACTGTTTAATCTGAATTTAAAAAATCTATAACTGCATTGGTTAAGGGTACGTTATTTACATTAGTAAATAAGACTGCTAATATGGACCATAAAAACCTTGTTTACTCTGAAATATTTCTGTGAAGTACGCTAAGAAAATGGAAGGAAACCAAAGAATTTGTTAGCAAAACTCAATAAATGATCCCATTTTTAAAAATGCAATTTTATAATGAATGCCCAAGAGATTCTTAAAAGAACAGAGTAAGCCATTCTTCTTAAGTCAATTTACAATCAGAGAAATTTCATAATTTTTTCTTGCATCTAACATATTTAATTTTTTCTTTAAAGTTAAAATACACAGAAAGCTATCTGTTGATACAAAAATCACACCTGATAGAAGTAAACATACATCTGTGAAGGTAAAGGTAATCTATTTCAGTAAGAGTTGCTGAGTGGATGATTCGGGGCAGCTGTGCCAGAACTTTGCACATGGACTCCTATGTGGTGGTTGTCAGCAGCAGCTGGTCATTGTTCTGAAGGAAGTTCAGCAACTGTCAGGGATCATCTGTGACCTATGAGAGCCACTGAGAGTGCAGCAGGCCAGCAAGCATGATTCTGACAAGCCCACTCTCCAATCTTTGTCACTTCTCAAACATTCTCATCAATGTTTCCACATATTACATATAAGGTATTTTATTCAGAATAGGACCTGAGCCAAGCAAGCAATTAAAGTCAATAAAAGTTATGTATGACAACAGCTTTCCTCAGAACTTGACAGTGACTGTTACTCTGGGCACAGATGACGGCGTGCTCTGAATTACGTATAGCAAGCCTCTGTTCAAAGTTATGGTAGGCAGAATCCATGGTCTGGACTACTTGGGCTTCTAACTTAAGTTTAAAACACAGTAAAGAATAGACACATGCAATTTCTCAAACATTTCCTTGCTGAGCCAAGATCAGGCTCACGAGTTAGTGTCTGCAGTACCTTTTACTAATCAGACAACGCACCTTTCTCGGAGTCAGTCAGCAGAAAGAGGTCTGGATGCTCCGGGTCATCAGCCATCATTACCATCCACCCTACCACAGACACATTCTTACTCGACGTTGATTTGAACTGAGGCGACAGATGAGAAGAGAGAAAAAAAAACAGAGATGATTGTTACTTTTGCAGCCAGTTCTCAGTCAAAGGCAAGTGTCAAGGAGCTTATTTTCAGTGTGTCCTCAGGAGATAAGATGTGTGACTGAATGGGGCTCAGGTCAGCCTCATGCCCTCTTTAGGTAGCCTCCCACGGTGAAGTCATCTCCCAGTGTCTACTTTCATCTCAGCCATACTGTACCGCTCTCCATTTCCAAAGGGCATGCCCCTGCATCTGCGGTTTCTCCTAGTCCCTTGCAGACGCAGCTGTCGCCTAATCTGTGCTTCTTCAGCCCAGTATCTTATACTCCATCAGACAATTACTTGTATTTCACAAAACCAAGACAGACTTAAAAAATGAGAGGTATTTTAGCATGCGAGTTACTTTTATAGTTAACCATTCTTTTCTGTTGAGAAAAGGGTGAAGGCACAGGAGTTCCACAAGGAGAGGAAAAAAATTTCTGGGCCCAGGGATATTTTCTGAGACTGATACTCCAACCCAGGACCATGCATGGAGATAACCTAGAACCTCTGCACAGATGTAGCCCATGGCAGTTCAGTGTCCAAGGGGTTCCCTAGTAAGGGGAACAGGGACTGTCTCTGACATGAACTCAGTGGCTGGCTCTTTAATCACCTCCCTGTGAGGGCAAACAGCCTTACCAGGCCACAGAGGAAGACAATACAACCACTCCTGCTGAGACTTGTTAGGCTAGGATCAGATGGAAGGGGAGGAGGACCTCCCCTATCAGTGGACTGGGGGAGGGGCAGGGGTGGAGATGAGGGTGGAAGGATGGGTTTGGGAGGGGACGAGGGAGAGGGCTACAGTTGGGATACAAAATGAATAAACTGTAATCAATAAAAAAATTTAACAAAAAAAGAGAAAAGGGTGCTATAAAGGGCAGACAATAAGGCTGATCTCAGTAACATAAATACTGGCAACACAGACCTAGCAATATGTACAAAAACAAAACAAAACAAAAAAACACCTGCCAGAAGTCACAATACACAGTAAAAGTCAAACTGAATTAACACTTCCACCATGTAATTACCAGCAGAGTATGGCTTGGTTAAGTGAAGAACTTTATTAATTAGAATAAGCAACAGATTTACCTAAGTATTGTAGAAGAAAAAAACACATGAAGCTCACTAAGTAACTAACATTACTAACTAAAGTTATGACTTATTCACATATCAACCAAGACCAAACGGAGTTTCATTATTCCTGGTGACCAGAAAACTTAATTTGCCTTGTGAACTCAAATATTCACCGACAGAGCAAGCACATGACAAACTCATGAAATAGCCTACTCAGCTATGAAAAGGAAAAATTACAACTCTAGGCGTCAACAATAACTTTCAACAGTATAAGGCATAGGATGTGCTCTTCAGAATGCATGGTTCTTGGTTGGTACATCAGTCTCTACAGGACCTCCTGGGCCTGGGCCTTTCTGGCTTTGTGGGTCTCCTGTGGAGCTCTTGTCCTCTCCTGGTCCTTCTGACCCCCAATCTTCCCTAAGACTGGCTGTGCTTTGCCCAAAGTTGGACTGTGAGTCTCTGCATCTGCTTCGATCCCCTGCTGGGTGAGTCTTTCAGAGGACATCTATAGGAAGGTCCCTCCTCTTCCTTGGGTCTATTTGCCTTTGTGTATGAGGATGAAGCATCCTCCCTAGGGACCTCCCTGTGAATTAGCTTCTTCAGGCCTGCTCAGATGTAGCGGACAGGCACCTCAGTCTCCATGTGTGTCCCCTAGTGAAGGAGAGCAGGACTGTCTCTCACATGAACTCTGTTGCCCACTCTTGGGTCACTCCCCCTAACGGCGCGGCCTTGACAGGCTACAGAGGAACAGGATGCAGGCAGTTCTGCTGAGGCTTTACAGGCTTGGGTCAGACGGTAGGAAAGGTAGGAAAGGAGGGCTCCTTTCTGTGGACTAGGGGAGGGTAAAAGAGGAGCAGGGGGAGGGGGTGGGACCAGGAGGAGGCGAGGAAGGGGGCTACAACTAGGATAGAAAGTGAATAAATTATAAACAAAAAATGAAAACAACAGATTCAGTGTAGTTTCTGGAAAAAAATACAATGCACATGTAGCTGGATGGGGTGGGGCACACCTTTACCTAAGGAGTTCCAGGGCAGCCAAAGCTGCATACGGAGACCCCATCTTAAAAAACTAACTTTTATATAGGAAGCACACATGATGAAACCGACGGAAACCACAGCAGTGAGGAAAAGGAAACGCAAGATGGTGCCGGACTGAGAATGGCTGCCCCAAGCCTTGGCAGGTCTAAGACATGTTTATTTACTGTCTTTCACAGTTCACAGTAATAGGAAATGAGTGAATATAGTGCAACAGCAATGTTAATGGTACAAAAAAAAGTAAGAAAACCAGGAAACTATAAAACTGACGTGGACAATATCATAGCATGGCACACCTGACAGTTTACAACTGACTTCAAAATAAATAGCACAATTTTCTAATATGCCCTTCCTAACCTCAGCTGCACTAGCAAGCAACACAAGCCCATAGTAAAGAAGAATGAGCTATAAATAGAGATACATCCCTCAACATGCCAAATCCCACAAGGCTGCAGTCAGTCATGTTAGGGGAGTGATGCCCCACCCCAACCTTTTCCTATGTTTGTAAACAGGACTTTTTTGTGTGCTGTTACTAACAGATTCATGCAAACTAGGTATATTTATAGTGTGATTTGTGGTTTTTAACTGATCAATAACCGTTTCCTTACAGTGGTAGTTTGACCAAAAATGGCCCCACAGGCTCGGAGGGATGAGTACTATTAGGGGTGTGGCCTTGTTGAAGGAAGTGTGTCACTGGGGGTGGGCTTTGAGGTCTCAGATGCTCAAGCCACGCCCAGTGTCTCTTTCTTCCTGCTGCCTGCTGATCCAGATGTAGAACTCTTGGCTACCGCTCTAGCACCATATCTGCCTGTGTGCCACCATGCTTCCTGCCACAAAGAAATGGCCTGAACCTCAGAATTCTAGCCCAGCCCCAATTAAATGTTTTCCTTTATAAGAGTTGCTGTGTCATGGTGTCTCTTCACAGCAATAAAACCCTAACCAAGACATACTGATAATCATTTTGTGTATTTTATGATTTCTGCTATTGAATCATTACAGAAATATTCTTCTACCAACATCTGGGTGCCCTTGTTAGATGAGGAGTTTCAGTGCATCAAGGAAACACTGTCGGGGCCTGGCCACCACTCACAGCGAGTGCAGTCCATCTTCACATTTCTATCTAATGGGTAAGCATTTAATCAGGTTGGTTAGGCAGTGCATTTACCTTCTATTCATTTCCCTGTTCTACATTTGTTTTATTATTACTTTATAAATACCATTTCCCCACTCCAAGTGCAAGTTTGGCTTTTAAAGTTTTAACCAACCAAACATATTTGTTTAATCATTACCATGTATTGATAGATTTAAATATAGCTGTATCTGTTTTTCTGCAATGAATACACTTTACCTAAAACTTTTTATATAATCAATATGCTTTCGTTTTTAAACATTCAAAAATAGAGACATAACAAAATAGTAACCTTTTTTCTTCCCAAGTTTATTCTTCATAGGCCAAGAAATGATAATTCCATGTATACATGGTATATGGTTGCCGAGCATTTTTCTTCTTTCTTCTCTCCTTTTTCATTTTTGACTCTAGGTCTTACAATGTAGCCCAAGTAGGCCTTGAACTCAGGGTAATCTTCTTCTCCTCAATCTCTTCTTAACCCCCTAACCATCCCAGGGACAAGACCTAAATGGTCAGCTCTAAACACATGCAAACAAGGGCAACACTAAGTGGATTCACTAGGTTGCATATCATTGGTGCTGTGTGTATGTTTATACAAACAAAATATGACATGAAATTTGAGAGGAGAGACACAAGAGGAGTCAGGGCAGAAAAAATTCATATACAGAGTACTCATGTATGAAATTCTCGACAACGACAAAACCCCACAAAATGTAGCAAACTTCCAGGTAATAAATGGGCTACTGAAAGGACAGACAGTTAATAAAAGATAAAAACACAAATAAATATTCTAAAATGTGTTTAAAATCCTTAGTCACTAGGGCAGTGGTTTTCAACACTCCTAATGCTACAATCTGTAATGTAAATTTTGGATTCTTTGTAAACTCAAGTGATGTTATGTAAATATGTTTTTGTTTTAATCACAAGTGTGGGATTTTATTTGGGCCTTAATTTGTCCACAGCTGATAACTGTCTTGTGCCAGCTGGTGATGGCCTTCCTGGTGCTGTGGCATGGAGAGGGGCATGGCCTAGGGCTTGAGCATGCGGGAGCCCAGATACAGAAGGCGTGGCATGCAGCGGTGGCAAGTGCCAAGAAGAAGTTCAAATATATTGCAGACAGATGGTGTGGCAGTTTGGAGCAGACAGATAGAGAGAAACGCTTGGGGGCACAGCGGATTGAAGGAGACTGCTGGCCGGGTTTGCTGTTGATGGAAATTGGTATATCCCCCCAAAAGAAGCCTTTGACCCTGAACAGCAGGGGGAAGTAAAGGGGTTTGTGCCCCCTCTCCCTACTAACCTTCTCTCTCCTATCTAGGGTTGGGGTGTTGGTGGAAAGGGGTGTTGTTAGAGGCTTAAACACCCCAATTTATATAAAGCAGAGTTTTAAAAACAAGCACTACAACTACCCTTTAATATAGTTCCTCATGTTGAGGTGACTCTGAACCATAAAATTATTTTAATTGCTACTTCACAACTGTTAATTTTGCTGTTATGAATCATAAGTGTAAATATCTGCGTTTTCCGATGATCTCGGGCAACCCCTGTTAAAGGGTGGTTTGACCCCAAAGGGATGGAAACCCCCAGGTTGAGAACTGCTGCACTACGGAAACAAATTAAAACTACACTGAAATCCCTCCTCACCCTTACCTAGATTATCAAGACGACAGATGCTGGTGAGACTGTGGGGGAAAAGGAAGTCTTCTTTATTGATGGTGTGAGTGCAGTCATAACAGAAAGAAAAGTGGGAGGTACATGACCCAGCTGTATCATTTCTAGGTACATACCTATGTACAGTCCTACCGCAGCAGACACTCACAGTTCTTTGTTTATTGCTTCTCTATCTACAACACCAAGCAAATAAAACCAATCTAGATGCCCATCAACAGAAACATGGATAGTAAAACTGTGTCTATATATATATATAATACAATTTTATTCAATCAAAAAGAAAAACAAAATGAAAACTGTAGGAAATGGATACAGCTGAAGAATGCTAAAGAAGGTAACCCACATTCATATGCAGATCCTAGCTTCAATATTTATAGATGTGTAATATGTGTGGGTATAGGCCATGTAATCAGAAAGAGGGCGAGAGGAGTAGAGAGTTGTTGGGAAGGGGGACAAAACATGGAACATGAAGTGGGAAAAGAGGCTTCTGGGGGAAGAATGGGGTGTAGGCTGGGGGCAGAGGGAGATGGGGAAGTAAGGAAGCAGACTGCAGTAACCGCTGCCCACTCCTCCCTACTAGAACCGAGGCTACAAGGCAAAGGTTTTGAGCCACGTTCTGAGAAAGTTCTGATGCCATGACAGTTATTTGTAACTTGCCATGGAAAAATGTTTAAGAACTTTGAAAACACGGAAGTGACCCGAGGCATTCCATGGAATAGCCACTTAAACACATTTCCAACTACAATCTGCATACCAGGAGTAAGCATGAGAGCCGGTAGATGAGAAAAGTGATCTTGTATCCTAACAGGGGTATTTACAAGCAGAAAGGTGAAACAAAACCAAGGATTCTGAGGAGGATACTCACATGCTTTCTTTCTGTAGCCTTCAGAGATTTGGCAGCATAATAAAAAAGCTGTGTTCCACACAAGGCTGCCCAATACTTTGTCCAAGATGCTACCTGGGGAGGAAAAACACACCAATAACTACTCCAGGGCTCTGACTGTCCCTTCTTAGTGACAACGTTCTATTATTCAGTTCAGCTGTCACAGTTCTGAGTTCAGAGGCAGGTTACAGTACTTGTAACGTCTGCACCTTAGACAGCGCCTTCCATTTCAGTGACTATTCTTTAGCAGTCATTCAAGTAATTCTTCATCTCATCAAGAACCCTGTAACTTTTTGGAAAGCCAGTAAAGTGCTTGCTTGGTGTGCACGCACGAGGACCTGAGTTCAGAATGCCAGCATGTGTAAAAGCTGGGGGCAGAGACAGGCAGGCAGATTGCCAGCCATCCAGGTTAGCCAGTGCGCTTGTGGTTAACTGAGTGGTCCCTTCCCAACAACTAAGGTGGAGAGATACGAAGACCCCAATATTGGCTACATGCATGCCGAATTGCACATTTGTATTCACATGGGCATACACAAACTCCTAAATACGGACGCACACAGACAGACCCGATCGCTACCCAATATGCTGTACTGCCATCATCTTCTGCCCCCCCCCCCCCCGTTCGCCCCACCTGGTCGGCCCACTGTCAAGCACTACCTGGTGTCTAACACTTTAATCCCACGCCTCTCCCCTCCGATAACATTCAAACCTCTCGCTGTATCTGGGTATAGTACAGAGCTCCATGGGAGGAAGCACAGTTATGCCAATTGGTAAGATGATGTTTACCAATCTGTGTCTTTTTTCTTTATTTTTTTACTCAATTAAGTCAATACATTCTTTCTCTATAAACAACTATTTTATATCCACTCCTAAAAGTTCTAGTACACTCTCTCATGATGTCATTATTTAATTCTTGTACAAAGTAAAGTCGGGCTTAAAAGAAAAAAATCTCACAGGTTTTTAGCACACATTTCCTGCCTCACAAGAATCACAAAACTGGCCTGTCATGCTACAAGAATCTTACCAATCCTGGCTCTATACAAGACAAGAGTTGAAACTCAACTTTTAGTTTCTTTCTTTTTCTTTTGAGCCAGGGTTTCTCCAAGAGCCTGAGCTGTCCTGGAACTCACTCTGTAGACCAGGCTGGCCTTGATCTCAGAGAACCTCTTGCCTCTGCCTCCCAAGGGCGGGATTAAAGGTGTGTGTTAAATCACCCAGTGTGAAAGACTTTTTATGGTAGTAAACCTACTCAAAGAATGATTGCTGAGGTAAAAACTGTATTCTGGTTTTTGTCTCAACTCATCTCTTCTACCAGCCATTTGTGCTAAAGAAAAAACTTTTCTTAGTAGTCAAACTACTATGCTGTTGAAGAAAAACAATTTTTATTTTTTTTCTATGTACTAAAAGCTCTGTCCCATAAGCTTTTTGCTTCTAGTATGCTTATCATTTGGAGGGCATTTAGTATTGGGATTCTGTTTTACATAAAAAAAAAACCCACTACATTACAAAGTTTAAATAAACTGATGGAAAAAATTGGTCCAATTCTACTTCTCAGGTTTTTACTCTACTTTCAATTTTTCTGAACACATTAATATTTACTTACTTTTTTGAGACTAGGTCTCACTATGTAGACCTAGATGACTGGAACTTACTATGAGAACAGGCTGCCCTTTAACTCATAGATATCCTCCTGTATGATGGGATTAAAGGCATGCACCACCATTTCCAGCGTATTTCTTAATAAAAGGGCTCATCAAAAAACAATTTTGGCTAAGAATTAGGTTAGAAGTGGGAGAGAAGTGAAGGATTATTTGATTTAAGTACGCTTAAAACGTGATTTGGCTGCAACTTTCGTGGCAGGTTTAATACTTTAAGAAACAGGGTAAGGGAATTTGATGGCTGGCAGCAGTGTCCTCTGCCCTCCTTCTTCACTTCCTGTGCGCCAACAGTGAGGTCGAGTCAATGGGGAAAGACAGTAACCACCCGAGTCAGAATAAAAACCGTAACAGGGCTCTGACTTTAACACAACTGTTTCCACAATGCAATGAGCACATACTCAGCTCCACCTGCCAAAACTAAATTTAAAGCCTAATCCATCAAAGCCCACAGTTCTAGGAAAGTCTCTAAACACACTAACCTTGCTTTCTGGCTTCTGCAGATGCACTTCCGGCTAACTGTATTTGTTCATTGAATTATGTCAACCCAGAATGTGTTTTTTGTGCTTAGAAGCTCACTGAGAAAGGTTCAGGCATACAGTGAGACCCTGAACACCCAGGGCACTCGTAGTTTGGCTAATAGAAACTTTCTATTGGCTTAAACCCATGTCTGAGCATCTCTGGTGAATACCCACAACAAAAACCACGTACATTTCCTGTCCCCGTGTGCTCACCCTCTTGATTAAGAATAAAGCTTTCCTTGTCCAGGGTAAAAAAGGAAGCACAATGAGAAAACCGTACACTTACATCCACTTCGTATCTGCTTCTTTCCTAACTCTTAGTACTTAGGGCATTAGCGGATCTGTAGACAATATGTTAGAATAAAATGAATCTTACTGTGGGTTTTTTGCCTTCTTTTAACAAAGTTTTCCTTCTGAGAACACCTTGAATAGTAACAGCTCCTGGGTACAGGTGCACTGCCAAGTCTTCTGACTCCGCAGAACTGTAACAATCAGATGAAGCAGAGAGCAGCTAAGCATGTGTCTGCAGCAGCTAACGAGAAGGTCCGTAAAAGAAATCCAATTATTCTTTACTCATTTATTTATCTTTCCCAGAGATAGTTTGTGTAACAGCCTTGGCTGTCCTGGAACTTGTTTTGTAGACCAGGCTGGCCTTGAACTCACGAGATCCACCTGCCTCTACCTCCCATGTGCTGGGATTAAAGGCGTGTGCCACCAACCCCAGCTGAAATCCAATCTGAAATCCAATCTTTCTTACGTTTAAAACTTTGACACTGTATTGAGAGCTGGTAAGACACTAAGAATTTTAAAGACTTAATGATTTGAGATTTGTAAGATGTCATGAAGGTTAATTAGGACGTTATTAAAGTCAGAGATGTTTAAACACATATTACAGCACATATTTCAACAAATGCAATTTAGAGAGAAAGCAGGAATTCACTTTAACCAAGATTAGTTAAAAAATTTAAGGCAACTTTTTCTTTTTAACATCTCAGAGTACATCACTGTGGTAACCCACTAGAAACTCTGTTGGCAAGAAACAGGGTTTTGTTAGGGGTATTTAAGTATACAAAACAGAAAGATGCAAATAACAAGCTATAAAAACAAAAACACCAAAAAAAAAAAAAACGCTACACAAACAAACACACAATCTCCAGAAAAAACAACCCCTGAAAACTCACACTCCATGTTAAAGAACATAAACAAAGGGAACAACAGTGTCAACAGTGTGCTTTTAGAAGCCGGCTTTCTGCAGTAAGTTGTAGTGATATTCAGAAGCTTCCAGTGCTCAGTGTTTGATTATGGCCTCACAGATCTCTGACAAAGAAGAACCCCCACCTGCACCCCAGAACTCCCTTTTTATATACTTTAGTAATCATTTTTAATGTCTTTCCTCAGTTGATTTAAGAGCCTATATTTAAAACAGGATGGTTTAAATGCCAATCTCTGGTGACATGCTATGAGATGTAGAGTTCTTAAAATAGCAAAGAATACAGAAGTTCAACTTTCTGTTTGATTATTTAGGTGTCTTCAAAGTGACAACCTAGAAATTCCATGCTCTAGCTGTTTGTGAGGAGGGGACACAGAAGATGAGACTCCATAAGCTGACAGGGCTTGCTTCTCAAGAGTTACTCTGCTTTTTTAAGGTGATTGCCTGTTACTCGTGTCCCCGTTCCTCCTACCCCATGCGTGTACCATCTTTAGGTGTCCCCACAGTTAGATTAGCACAGACAAGCCCAGCTAAACAGAGAATTAAATAAAAATTATTTACTGAAAGACTTCTTTAAATTCAGGCTCTATGGTTTATCTAAGGAAAAAAAAAGCTTTCTTAAAAAGGACAACTTGAATATAAACTTACTGGCAAAAAAAACTGCTTTGATTGCGATTTAAGAGAAATAAAATGATTTTCACATAGCTCCACCATAATTAACAGCATTAGAAAGCATGTTGTTAAAGGGCTAACAACTTTGTAACATTTTAAAAATGTGACATAAAGATGCGAATTTTAATAATTAACATTGTGACTTAGAAAGAACAGTTGAAATTTAAACTGTATTAAATCTTGGAGAGAAAGTTTTCATGGGCAATTTGTTTAGTTTTAAAACCAATTAGCTAAGAAAGAAGAGGAAAAAAAATGTCAGACAGCACCCATATGAGCCAGCCACCAACACCAGAAGGGAGTTCTATGGCCCCTGATGCAGGGGGTTGTACCTGCTGGCCTTCGTGTGGCTTCGATAGCCATTTCGTGGCACTCTTGTCACCGGGCCGAGAGAATGGTATAATCTGTCCCTGTTGGATGCCATTACAAATTGTATATATTACACATATTTTTATTCACAGGATCATCATTAATACCTAGAATAATATACTAGTTTCCTATGTAATCCAGCCTTCTATGTTATTCCTTTAAAAGGGCAAGATATAATTCTTTTTCAAAACATGCAACATTTAAGGTTTTTTTCTAATGACTCTAGAAACACTTATAGGTGGTATAAAGTACATGCTATGCTATACAATTATACATGCACTCATTTTCATATATCTGTCAAAAAAATTAAAGAACTATTATGGCCAAATAATATGGAAACCTGAAAAATGCTCCAAAGCCCCTTTGCTCTTCTTGGATTCCAGTTTAAATATGATATATGGACTTACAAATAACTCATTTTATCAAGTATGTCTCTATGAAGACACCTAAAAGCAATGTGGCTTATAAACTTAAAATGAATGATGGGAGATCTCTCAGCATAACTTAAAGAAAACTAGTAAGGACAAACTGAGGAATAAATATAGGCATTTTTCTCATTTCATATCAACCGACAAAGCCAATAAATGCTAAGAATGGTGTGAACAAGTATTCATCCCAAATCACGTCCTACTTGATATAGGAAATACACCCAGAAACAATGGTGTTTCTTTGCTTGGGAAAGTCAAAAGTAAAAAAACACTGTTAGCAACATATTTGATGTGTCTCTAGGAAATAAGAGGAGAAAATAGTGGTTAAAATTCAGAGAAAAATTCACAGGCTGAGGATATAGCTCATGGCTTTTACTACATGTTAAGGCCCCAAGCTTGATGCAGGGTAATGTGTGTGTGTCTGTGTATCAGTACTATTTCAAGTCTAAATCTTTCTGGGCTGCATTTACTTAGCTGTTCTCAAAATGTCTGAGGAGCTACTGCTTTAAGTTTGGCACACGTACAGACATGTTAGCTGCAAATGTATGTAAAATAAATGATGTCACACAAGAAAGACACTATTTTGAAGTATGAAGGTTAACACATTACAAACAGCCTTCCTAGGCAATCTGCTGGGATGAGAACACATTCACACACACCATACTCGGTTATGCACTGGCAGTTTGAGCAACCCAAGAAACAGCTACTACCAATACTATTAACCAAAAATATGACAATATCCACCTTAATTAAGACCAAAGTTATTATGATGCCTTTCCAGAGGGAAAGACGCTTGTCACAAATTCAGAGAACAAGCCAAATGCAATGTTTGAGTTTACCTGAAAACACTTCAGGTAAACTCGAAAGGTTAAGGTTGGAGCTGAACAGCTGGCCCAGCAGCACTGGCTGCTTTTGCAGAGGGCTAGGGTTCAATTCCCAGCATCCACATGGTGGCTTACAACCATCCATAATTCCATTTCCAGAGGATCTGACACCTTTCTTTGACCTCTGTGGATACCAGGCACAAACACGGTACAGACATAAATGCAGGCAAAAATCCTTATACATACAAAATAAAAATAAATCTTAAAAACAAAGAGAATAAAAGTAAGACTTCAGAAGACAAGACATAAAAACAAATTGTTACAAAAGAAAACTTGGAAATACTCACTGTATTCGAAAAATAGTGCTTAACTGAAATCTTAATAACATGCTAGTGAGAAATCTTTAAAGAGGAAGTCTTCCAATAAGCAGTTTTAAATTAAGACGACTCAAATATAATTTAAAATATTCCTGTTTAAAGTTGACTGATATGGAGTTTTCATATAAAATTCATATTTAATCTAAACAATGATGGCAGGGCTCAGTGGAAGGCCCCGGGTCCAGTCCCTAGCACTGCAAAAAAAACAACCCCCCCCCACCTCCCCACTACTACGCTTGCTGCTTACAGCTTCAGATCTCAGTTTACACATATACATGGAACAATTATTTCTGTCAAGTCAAATGTCTTGAGCTTGAGGATAGTGAAGTAATGACATAAGACTTCGAATGGGCATTTAGCAAATAACTATTTGAATAACTTTGTTAGTCTCAGGGACATATTCTACTTGGTGAACAATACAGTGCACCATCTCCACACAGATGACAGTTTATAGCTAAAAGCAGCAAGGGTAGGCGAGGGCAGCATGGCCTTCCAGCAGCTCAGTGTGAAACACTAAACATGCACTGACAATCTGTACTTGCAATTTTAAATTAGCTGTCACTTTATCCTTAAGGAAGCAACAGAGTTAAATAAATGTCTTACAATTAAATTACCCAGACCTAAGAATAATCTCATTGGGAACACAGAAGTTAATTATGGCTACTTAAAAATTTTTATTAAAAATCATTATTATTAAAAAATCTACATTAGAATTTCAAAAATTCAAACATGTGTGAAATACCAAATAAACATAAAGATCAGAAGTAGCCATTCTCATGTACAATTCCAGACTTAAATGTCTATTTGTCATTTCTTCTGACCAGCAAAAAACTGAAGTCACTTAGTGATATGTAACAACTATCTCTTCAAATTCAAATCATATATTCCTTAAGACAGACCAAATAAGTTCAAAGAAATATTAACGAATACTTTCTTACCTTTCAAAAGCTGGCCATGAAGTCTCTTCACTTAATTCAGAACCATCACTACTCCCTAAAATCAAATGTTTTTCTATTACTGCTATATCAGTAATTTTTCCAGTTAAGATTTTATATTTAAAAATAAATTTTCTGGTGGCTCATGTTAATAATATTAATAATCTCAGTACTTAGAAGGTGGAGACAGGAGGGTTTTAAGTTCAAAGACAGCTTGGGTCAAATAATATTTGACTATTTAAAAACAAAAACAAAAAGCAGCAATAACAATATACAAGGGCTGGAGATGTAGCTTAGTGGCGGGGAACTAGTCTACCCCTGAATTAGACCCTCATTGCACAAAAACAAAAATCTACCATCAAATTGTACAGAGCAAAGCTTTTTCTTACTAAGTTTGCCATAACTGAAATCCAAAGAAGTTCCTGGCATAACTAATTTTTAGTTTTGAAACCAATATACCATAAGGATAAACAACCTGATGAAATCTGAAATGGAGTTTCCAGGGCATGGCCAAATCTGGAATGTCACTGTATTACAACAGAGAGTAAGGGCACAGGCTGATTTCGAGAACTTCCCACAGGTCTCTCGTATTATCTGACAATTTCATTCAGTTACACTAAGTGCCTCAAGCTGGAGACCATCTCTCTCTCTCTCTCTTTTTTAAATGTAATTTATTTTTATATCACAGGTTAGGTACTTTGTATCCTAGGCGTAGCCCCCTTCCTCATTCCCTCCCACTCTCCCCATCCCTCCCTCATCTCCTCCCTGCCCCCTCCAAGTCCACCGATGGGGGAGGACCTCCTCCCCTTCCAGGAGACCATCTCTTAACATATCTTTGTGTTTATTCTCTGATGTTTCCTAAGACGGTTGTTATGTGGGCAAAAAGTAAAAATAATGCATCCTTACTTCAAATTAAGAATATCACACTTAAGTCATTTTCCTTTAAGGATTTTTCTTTTTCAGTGCTGGGATTCAAACCCAGAGTCTTGAGCACTTCAGACAAGTGTCTCAGGGAGTAGAAATGTTCCAACCCTACAAATTAACCAGGTGGACAGAGACTGTAAGAGCACACGGGCATACTCAAATCCCCTAAGGGAAGCCAGGCCCGACAACTTAATGGAGACAGCAGATCAAGGAGGGTGCAGCTGGCTCACCCTGACTTCACTAAGAGGTTACAACCCTCTGATGGCACCGCTCCAACCAACCATCTGACCACTGCAGTGTGCACCAAGGGACGGGCAGGTAAAGATCCCCTGACTCTCACCGTCAGCTCAGCTCTTACAAGTCACTGCCTGCCTGTCCTCTGTCTTTTTAGATGTACTGTCCATCTTACCTGCTCATTTGCTCATCTGGACTTGGCCCTGCCCTCCGTCCTTGGTCCCTTGACTCTGACAGCAGCTGCAGCCCCTCACCACAGACCTCCGCTGGTTTGCTACCTCACCCCATAGACTGCCAGTTTCCCCGCTCAGACTCCTTGCCTTCTTGACCCTTTGCAGCCATTCCACAACCCTTCTGTGTGCTATGTAATACCTGATGTGGAGCTAATATCAATTAAGACTAGAATAAAACAAAAAACCAAAAACCTGTGTTTGCCTTGGCTGAGTTCATCAAGGAAAGTGGCAATATCTGGCAAATTACCGCCATGAAATTGCTGTACCTGTGAATCTGTTGTTCAATAAATCCTGATTCTATGGAGATTCATAAACATTTCATCTGTTTCTGATAAAACACACAACGAAAGTAAAAACCACAACTAAACTAGAGCCTAGTTTTAATACACACAGAGCAAAAAGCCAAATTTGTATACAAACTTAAGTGAAAACAGGCTCTTTTATCTTACATCAGGACTGACGCTGCACATTGCTATGAGTCAGCAGCATTTCTGTAAGAGGGGCGCGGTAGGCAAGTGCTGGGTGGCACTGGAGGGCTCAGCGGCAGCTCCCTGTTTAGGAATTCTCAGACCGAGGGGGTCAGAGCGCTCAGATAATGCATCTCTTTCTAGTGATACTGAGAGATTCTGTCAACAGGGCAACATGCCAGTAGAGGCCTTTCATAACTCCATAGGAATGGAGCACACTAGAGACACAGTTTTTAGTTATAGAAAACGCTCAGATAATAAAACAGTTTAAGAAGTAAAAACAGGGGTTGTATTTGTTGAGATTTGGTTTGTATCCTACATGACTGATTTTGGCTGGAGATGGCTTATTCACATCCTGAAACCTCATCTCAGGCAGCTATGGAAACTTATCACACAGCGTCTTAATTCTGTTTTGTACCAGATGTTGGTATGTTTAGAATGTTCCTCTTCTGCTCAGGAAGCAGCTCAGTGAGTAAAACACTTGCTGTACAAGCATGGAGACCTGAGTTTGGATCCCTAGCACTCACGACAGCACTGCAGCAAGGCCTGCAAATCCCAGCACCGGGAGGAAGAGGGAAGAGGCCTTCAGGGTTTGTTGGCAGTTATGTTCCAGTTCAGTTCCAGATTCTATCTCAAAAACAAGAGTCATAGAGGAGGCCATCTCATGACCACTTCTGACCTCCACACATGTGATACATGTAGACATACACACAAAACAACTTCCCTCTTCTAAACAATGGGCTTCTGTCATAGAACATCTGGTTTCTCTCCTTGATAGTTTCCCTTGTTAGTCTAGCTTCTATTCAAAACTTTGTATAAACTTCTATGTGGAAGAACGTTCTTATTTATACTATACCTGGCTGACCTAAACAGTCTTACAGTCTGAAGTACTACAAAGAGGGTAATTTTCATATAGCTGCAGACCGAACACAACTCCAAGTGAGCTCCAGAGTCATACATTCAGTGATGTGACATTCCCATTAAGGACCAAACAAGATCAAAACAGAATTCATGACTTGTCAAATTCAGCCATTCTTCAATAAATATGTTACGGCCAGAATCGATTCTTTCCCAGTCCTGTGTTTGGTAGGGTCACCACCAGCTAACTAGCTGCTTAATTCAGATGACTTGGAATCACACTTGACTCCTTCCTTTCTTCCTTTTCACACCCAAATTGCATGCAGTTGGCCAACCAAGTAAAGCAGCCTAAGGTCTTTTCTCAAAGTCTGTAAATGTCTTTTCATTTAGAGTCAAAAGTATTAGCACTTCAGAAATAATTAACACCTATTATCATCACCATATAGTTCATTGTACCTTTGTTTTAAACCATATTTTTAAAATATTTATGCCAGGGCAATGGTTTTCAACCTGTGGGTCTAAACCCCTGGCAGGTGTTGAACGACCCTTTCACAGGGTCACATATCAAGTATCTTGCATGTCACATATCCACATTATGATTCATAACAGTAGCAAAATTATATGAAATCGGGACAAAAATGATTTTATAGCTGGGGTGGCACCATGAAGGTTGCAGCCTCAGGAAGGCTGCGAACCACTGTGCGAGGGTTAATGGCTGTTTCTGCAGCTGGGGCCGGCTTGTTTTCATTCGCATGCTCACACTCTACTCCGAGCCCCTCACCTATGGAAATCCCGCTGGAAAGCGTGGAGCTCTCAGCCTGGCCTCGGGACGGCGCGTGGGGCTCCATGACACTGTCGTCCAGCAGGTGCCGCGGCCCTGCGTTTGGGAAGGTCGCACTCTTAAACTCTGCCGTGTTCATCTTATGAATAAAACTAGAAAACAAAGAGAGACGTTCTTCATACATCAGGATATAAAGAATAAAAAAAATAAAACTGTCTTCAGAGTTTGTTTTGGAATACAGCCACACCCACTGAGTATGCATCTTCTTGAGGAATCAATAGTGCAAAACTAATAACATTAAATAAGAATTGGGTTTCTTTTCATTGTATTTAGAAATAAGAGTAGGTTTTTTAGGGCTTAATTTATTGCTTGTATTTGTTATGACAAATAATTCCTCTTGATAACAAGGATGTAGTTTTAAAAGGGAAGCTTCAGCATATGCTCTCCTGAGTAATTTACTATGGTTCTCTGAATTCCTGATTTATTGCCCTCAAATATGGGCATTAATGAGAAACTCAATTCCAAATCCAGGTACAAGAAACAATAAGTCTCTTTATGCAAACAAAGTAGTTTTGTTTTGTTGTTTACTGAATCTGATGACTGACATTACTAACAAAAGCAATCACACAGGCACCTGATTTCTATATAACTTATTAACTAAATAGAATATAGACATGTTTTACTAATACAGTAAACAGAAATGAATTCATCTACAAACAAAAAAACTGAAAGACAAAATTAGAACTGCTGACTTGTAACCCAAGCTATGGCACTTCCTGTGTCCATGTGGAATGAGGTTCCGGGGAGACGGGGGCGTCTGGGGCAGCAAGCCTCCCTCGGCACCACTGCCCTTCCTCCCGCTCTGTGGTGAGGCTCCTACGTCCGGACCTAGGGGTTCAAGGGAGAGGACAAAGAGAAATTGCCACAGGTTTCTGAGGGTCCTTAAAAACAAAAGCAAAACCTCTCTGATATAAAACTGTGCTCTGAGTTTTATATACTGTTAGTTCTATTTAATTGACTTGAAGAATACTTATTTTCCAAACTCTAAAATAAATCTCCAATCATACAATAACTATTAATTTTTATCTCTCTTATGTACATTAAACAAAGGCAGTGTAAGTACTTCCCTACTGTACACAGGCAAACAATAGACAGGCTAGGGCCCTTAATTCAGACACAGACTGGACTAAATGCCTAGGTCTTCTCAGATCCAGACTCAGTGGTTTCAAAATGATCCCCTGCTTTTTTATACCCAGCTTTGAATTTCTCTTAAAGAAACGTACAGGCTAGGTCAAGTGCTCACTGCCCGACACTGGAAGTGATTTATGGGACTAAAAAGCATCTCACAGTGTACAGATTTCAAAATAACCCTTTAGTAAAAAGCTGCCAGGCCCACACCCTTAATCTCAGCTCTCAGCAGACAGCAGCAGGGGGACTGTGAGTTCCAGGCCAGCCAGGGCTACACAGCAGACAGCAGCAGGGGGACTGTGAGTTCCAGGCCAGCCAGGGCTACACAGGGAGTGAGTGACAGCATGTCAAAATTTAAGTTTTGTGCATGGAAGTGTGTCCCTATGATCCCAGAATGAGGAGGTGAGGCAGGAGGATGGTTTGAGTTAGAGGCCAGCACAAGCTCCACCTTAAGATCCTGTCTTAAGAAACAAATAAGCAGGAAGAAATGAGAAACACAACTAAGAGGTGTGTACAGAATTACCTTCCTCTGCTCAGAGCGCTCTTCCTCTAGCTGCTCTTATTTATCTTAGTTACTGTCACACGGTTTACTTCCTCCACCTGACGAACCAGACCTTCAAATAGTTTTCGAGTATGTACTAGGAAGCTTAGTTTGAAGATCTATGTTGGATTTTTTTGTTTTTTGAGACAGGGTTTTTCTGCGTATCCTTGGCTGTCCTGGACTCGCTTTGTAGACCAGACTGGCCTCTAACTCAAAGAGATCCACCTGCCTCTGCCTCCCCAAGTGCTGGGATTACAGCTGTGCACCACCACATCCAGCTCAATGTTGGTTATTTTTAAAAGGTACTTATCAATTATTTTTTAAGGAGTAACTTCTTAGATTTTAGGGGGTTGGATATAATTCATGTACGTTACAAACCAGTTGCAAATCCATGTTGATAAAAAAGGGAGTCTAATGCTTGTATTTTTAGTAAGTGGTCCAGCACTGAAGTAAATATTAAGAAAGCCTAAGTCACTAAAACTGAGTTCTATAGTTATTCAAATTAGATTTTTGCAATGTCTTCATTGCCTAATGAACTGTATTAATAATTAAAAAGATAATATTCATAAATCTACTATTCATATCATGTGTTTTCCAAAGTTGATTAGGAAACATTTATTTAAACATTACTGACAAACAACCAACAACTTTTTAATAAAAAAATATGGAAAAACATTTTAATATATTCTAAAATATATTTCAATACACCAAGTAATTTTTCTTAGATAGTGTAAGACATGCTAAGTCCTCACTTAAGTACAATTCTTTCCTATGTGGTCAGGTGACCTGGTCTCCTGTTAGATAAGCAACTGTTCACCAACCAACAGCTATGGACTAACCTGCCAGGTCTTCCCTGGAAGCAGCTGAGCGTGGTGTACTTGCCCCCGGTTCTATTTTTAACGAGAGCCTAAATTTCAAAAGAACAAAGCGTAAGAAACAATGAGCATTGGCAAAACATTAAAGTCATGTTTCCTTAAAAAAATAAAAACCCCATTGGGAGCTGGAGAGATGGCTGGTTGAGAGCACCAGACGCCCTTCCAGAGGACCCAGGGTCAATTCTCAGTCACACACGGCAGCTCCGAAAAACCCGTAACTCCACTTCCCAGGCATTTGACGCTTTTCTTCTGGCCTGTACAGGCACCAGGCACATATATGATTCACAAACATATGTGCATACAAAACATCCAGACAAAAAAAATAAAAGTAAATTTAAAAAACTCAACAATATTTCAGACTAATGTGAGCTGTAATATATATTTTTCTTTCAATGTTATTTTTAATTAAGGTATTAAATCTCTTTCATAAACCAATTTTGTGATATACTTCCAGAAAATACTGAAGACAAAAAAGCACCAAAATGCTGTATTTTAAAACACAGCTTACCACATAAAAGTGCCAAATAATTCACTACAGCTAAAGACATTTCCTAAATTACTAAAAGATGCTTTTACTTTTGCTGGATATGGTAGCCAGCCTAGGTCACATAATGAGATCCAGGCCAGTCTGGGTTACAGTTCCCGATGCTACCTCACACAAACCAAAATGAAGCAGAAATCATCTAGATTTGTATCAATACATACTTAACTGAACAACAATCAAATCCAGGAATGTGCTCATGGATCATTTAATATATAATTTATTCCTAGAATCTCTGTAAGATGAACTATTTGCTAGCTTGACTTTAGTACTGAAAATTTCTTAAATACTTTTTACAACAAATCAACTACCCAACAAATCAAGTAACACAGCTTATGGGGAAAAAAAAAAGGTGTAAACAAACACAAAGATCTCTTGCACATGGCTTTTCTATCCTTACCTTACCAGGTGTGTGCAATTTTTTCACATCATGACACAACAATGTTACCTACAAAGTTCACAGTTGCAAACTGTACAATCAACTTAAAAACAGAAAGGATATAAATCAGCCCTTCACAGTGTTTTAAACAGGCTCAGGATTTTTTTGTTTTGTTTTTTGGGGCAGTGTTTCTTCCTGTAGCCTTGGCTGTCCTGGGCTTGCTTTGTAGACAGGCTGGCTTTGAACTCAAGAGATCTGCCTGCCTCTGCCTTCCCAAGTGCTGGAATTAAGCTCAGGACCTGTGTTGGTGCCCATTGCTTTCCTGGTCATTGGAGGCAGGATGGGGTTTGGGGAGAGGCTCAGGCCTGTAATGTAAGTCAAAGTTTCTTGTTGCTTGCTCCACGCACATACCCAGTTTTGTGTTTTATGGAAGGACATTTCGATTTTTATTAGTGGAAGTAATTTTGGGAAGCAATATTGAAGCAGTTAATTGTAGAAAATGTTTTATTACTAAGAATCTGCAAAATCTGAAGTTCTTGTTTGTTTGCTCTGCTTTGGTGAACTGGAGGCTTAATCAAGCAAGGGCTTTATAGGTAGCAGGCAAATGTTCTACTGAGTGGCGTTTTCAGTCAAATCACAAAATAAAGAAGAACAAATCCAATGAAGGTACTTAATTACTTTCTTTATAACCTAGGAAAATAAAAAGGAATTATATTACAGTTACTTGACAGTATAAATGAATGGCTTAGACTGCATGCACAGTGTGCTCATTCTGTTGGACACGGTGCCTGCCTTTCCTAGCACTGCAGCCTCAGGATGAACTAGAACAGGAGCTGGTTGGCTTCACTCCGATGCTACCTATTGCATCTAGCAGCAGTATGAAAAGCACTGCAAGGACCAACTGCTACTCCAAATGTCAGTGGTTTCTAATAGTACTAAACCTCCACCTCATAAGAGTAATGTCAAGTCACAAAGAAAAAAAAAAGCTGTTTGTTCTGTATTAAAACTATGTTCTAAACGAAGATTTTTCAACCTGACTGAAAGTCACTGATGTTGTCTATAGTAATTATGCTAGCCATAATAAATGAAGTTGCCTGAATAAAGGCCTTTGGATAATTGTCATTTTTACTAGTTAAGTGTTTTTCTCTTCACTTAGCATATAAAGCACACTAAGTAGCTACAGAGATGGCTCAGTGGTTAAGCGCAGTGGCTGCTTGCTCTTCCAGGACCCAGGCTAGCTAGATTCCCAGCACCCACACAGAAATGTACAATCCTCCAGTTCTAAGGAATTAGATGCCCTCTTCTGACCTCCACAAGTATCAGGCACACATGTGTCTTATATCAGATTGAGCTCTTTGAGGACAAGTACAATACCTTACCTTTTAATCCAAGCAACTGGCAAAAGCATAATCAACAGCTGCTAAGGTTTCTCTGGTTCTGACCACTAATGAAAACAGAATCAGTATGATGCACAGGCCTGCCTACACAAATGAAGTATTGTCAAGTGTCACTTTGCAAGCAGCTGAAGTCTATCTGAGTCTATCTCTTTCAGTAAAATGAAATTAGCATTAAGTTGGGAATGGTGGTGTTGCCTTTGATTCCAGCTCTCAGGAGACAGAGGCAGGTGGATCTTTGTGAGTTCAAGGTAGCCTGTTCCTCATAGTGAGTTCCAGGATAGCCAGAGCTACATAGAGTGACCCTGTCTCAAAAAAAAACAAAAACAAAAACAAAAACAAAACAACAACAACAACAAAACCACCAAAAAAACCCCCCGAAAAAAAATTTGCTTTAATTATAAAAAAACAAAAACAAAAAACTCCACCACAATCCTGCTATAGTCAATAAAAGTTTATCATTTTCTGTAATTGTGTGGATTTTACTTAGACAACTCTTCTACAGAATACTTGAACTCTTTTAACATCAGTAAGTTTCTTTGGCCAGAAGAGAGACTTTAATAGATAGTTGTATCGTAAGATTTTAGGAATTAAGATAATTGCTCTTATTGCCCTTGAACAAAAACGTGTTTATCAAGCATAAATTCTATATCAGCAACTGAAGGCACAGGAAATAAAGAGGCAACAACTCAATTTTTAGATGCATTAAAATTTTTTCAGGGGGTTAGAGAGTTGGCTCAGTGGTTAAGAGCACCTGTTTTTGCAAAAGACCCGGTTCAATTCCCAGTATCCACACGGAGGCCCACCGACTTCTCAAGCACCAGCACGAAAGATGTGCACAAACACACACAACAAAAGTAAACCCAAACATTTTTTCAGAGCTTAATATATTTAATATCAGAAGAAATTAACTTATAACTTTTCAGAAAACAATCCACAGATAAAGAAAGCAAAGGAAAAAAATCAAGTTAAAATAAAAGAAATGGACATAAACTATCCTGGTGTGACTCTAACCACGAAGTCAAAGACTTGTATGAAAAAAAATTTCAGTCTCTAAAGAAAGAATTAGAAGAAAATATCAGAAGATGGAATGATCTCCCATGCTCATGGCTTGGCAGGATTAACATAGTAAAAATGGCCATCTGGCCAAAAGCAATCTACAGATTCAATGCAATTCCTATCAAATTACCAACAGAATTCTTTACAGACCTTGAAAGAAAAATTCTCACTTCATATGGAATAACAAGAAACCCAGAATCGCTAAAATAATCCTCTACGTCTTCTGGAGGTATCTCTATCCCTGATCTGAAGCTGTACTATAGAGCAACAGTAATAAAAACTGCATGGTACTGGCATAGAAACAGAATGGTGGATCAATGGAATCGAATAGAAATAAACCCACATACTTATGGACACCTGATTTTTGACAAAGATGCAAAAACTATACAATGGAAAAAAAAGATAGCATCTTCAACAAAAGGTGCTAGTCTAACTGGATGTCTACATGTAGAAAAATGCAAATAGATCCATACTTATCACGCTGCACAAAACTAAAGTCCAAGTGGATCAAAGACCTCAATATAAAAATGGACACACTAAACCTGTTAGAAGAAAAAGTTCCCCACTTTTTCTTGAACTCATTGGCACAGGAGACTACTTCCTGAACAGAACACCAACAGTTCAGGCTCTAAGATCAAGAATCAATAAATGGGACCTCATGAAACTGAAAAGCTTCTGTAAAGCAAAGGATACTGTCATCAGAACAAAACAGCCTACAGACTAGGAAAGGATATTCACCAACCCTATATCTGACAGAGGGCTAATATCCAGAATATATAAAGAACTCAAGAATTTAAACAGTTAACAAATCAAGTAATCCAATTTAAAATGGGGTACAGAGCTAAACAGAGAATTCTCTAGAGGGGAACGTTGTATGGCAGAGAAACACTTAAAGAAATGCTCAATGTCTTTAGCCATCAGGGAGATGCAAATCAAAACGACCCTGAGATTTCACCTTACACCCATCAGAATAGCTAAGATCAAAAACTCAAGTGACAACACATGCTGGAGAGAATGTGGAGAAATTCCATTGCTGGTGGGAATGCAAACTTGTATAAACACTTTGGAAATCAACCTGGCGCTTTCTCAGAAAATTGGGAATAGTGTTTCCTCAAGATCCAACTATCCCACTCCTAGCATATACACAAAATATGCTTAAGTACACAACAAGGACATCTGCTCAACCATGTTTGTAGCCGCTTAATTTGTAATAGCCAGAAGCTAGAAACAATCCAGATGTCCCTCAGTTGAGGAATGGATACAGAAATTGTAGTACATTCACACAATGGAATATTACTCAGCAAATAAAAACAAGGAAATCATGAAATTTGCAGGCAAATGGTGGGATCTAGAAAAGATCATCCTGAGTGAGGTATCCCAGAAGCAGAAAGACACACATGGTAATATATTCACTTATAAGTGGATATCAGACATATAATATAGGATAATCATTCCAAAATCTGTACACCTAAGGAAGCTAATCAAGAAGGAGGACACTGGGTAAGATGCTCAATCTTCATTCAGAAAGGCAAATGAGACGAACATCGGAAGAGGGAGAAAACAGGGAACAGGACAGGAGCCTACCACAGAGGGTCTCTGAAAGACTCTACCCAGCAGGGTATCAAAACATATGCTGAGACTCATAGCCAAACTTTGGGCAGAGTGCAGGGAATCTTATGAAAGAAGGGGGAAGATAGAAAGACCTGGGGGGAATAGGAGCTCCACAAGAAGAGCAACAGAACCAAAAAATCTGGGCAAAGGGGTCTTTTCCTGATACTCCAAACAAGGACCATACATGGAGATAACCTAGAAACCCTGCACAGATGTAGCCCATGGCAGCTCAGTGTCTAAGAGGGTTCCCCAATAATAGGACCAGGGATCATCTGTGACATGAACTCATGGGCTGGCTCTTTGGTCACCTCCTCCTGAGGGTGGTGCAGCCTTACCAGTCCACAGAAGAAGACAAAGAAGCCAGTCCTGATGAGACCCAATAGATTAGGGTCAGGTGGAAGGGGAGAAGGACCTCCCCTGTCATTGGGGGAGGGGCACAGGAGAAGAGGGAGGGAGGGCAGGATTGGGAGAGGGTGAGAGAGGGGGCTACAGCTGGGATACAAAGTGAATAAACTGTAATTAATAAAAAATAAAAATAAAAAAAATTGGCACCATCCTCTCTACCCAGCAGCTGGGATGTGAAGTGAGGCTGCTGAGAACGGGAAGGGGTTACCAGCTTGAGTAACAGACAGTATGATATAGATTAAATATGGTGCCACAGTGGTACCATAACAACTCAGACACGAGAACCTTAGTCTCTCAAGCCATGGACACTTTTGACTTTCAAAGATGAGTCTAAAAATAACCACATAAGAAGGAATAATTTTTGTATTTTGTAAACGGAATAATTATAGAAATACAAATCTCCTTAGGAAAAGAGTCCAAGTACACAAGGAAAAAAAACCTTAATTTTTATTTAAATCTCTGTTCTCTACAGCTTAAGAATGTTAAAACGTATTTTAAAATGTATTTAGTTTTTTGTGGGGAGGATATTATGCAAGCTGATTCTGACCTTTCATCTTGCGGGCCCCAGAATCAAGGCCACTGTTACGCTTGCCCTCAAGTGCCTTTACCTGCTGAGCTTTGCTGGCTCAAAAGCTGCACTAAGAAAAAAAAGCTGAAGCATTTGCATACAGGTTCAATCCTATCATGTGATTAAAAGAAACACATGTAAGCATCCTTACTGCTGTCAAAGGATCACGGGCCGGGAACTGGTACGGACTCTGTACTTAGATGTTTACAAGCTGGCTGAAAGGATGAAGGCTCAAAGCGGAGAACTAGACAAATTAGAAACTGTGAAGATGGACCTACTTGTAATTATCGTCTTCCACGAACTTTTGTAGCTCTTCTATATACTGAACGGAGTTCAGGTATTTTTGGACATGAGGCAACATGGGAATATCTAGGCAAAAGATGACAAATGATTATTCAAGCAATGTGCATAGTAACCAGAAGCTTAAGGAGAGAAATATAACTGAGGGTAGCTAAGGCCACATGGCATCCAAGTGGAAACTAATGCTAAAAGACATTTGTTAACTCACCATATTCACAGGACTGCTGTAAATCAGAAATTATCCGCAGAATGTTATTCATCAAGTTTGATCTTTGCTCGTTTTCTAGGATGCTGCCGGTGGATGGGTATGCCGAGTCAATGTATGTCAGATCTGACAAATAGATACCTGGAACAAGAGCCAGACAAGGGACTCTTAGTGCAGTCTGGATGACTCAGAGATGAAGAAAGCTCAATCTGCAAATACTTCCCAGCATGTACACTTAGAGTACATTATTAATAAAGTACCATGATCTCTTGGGATTGAGACCTTTAGAGTTGGGGTCAAGCCATACAAACCTGAGTTCCTTGTAAAGTCTCCCCGTGTTGTTTTAAAGTATAGATTAAGCAATCAAAGGGCAAAAGACAGAGTTCTTGAACTGGCAGGGGTCATTTCAATCTCTAAAACTCAGCAGTCACATCAATTCAAACACTACTCACTTTCCAGTTTTTATTTTATCTAAGGAAACCCCTGAGTCAACACAGTCAAGGCCTTCTATAGGGAAGTTAACATTAGCCTCATAGCCTTGCTTTGAGCTCACAGCCTAAACTATGAAGAGTGTTTTAATCTAGTAGGTGCAAGTGAATTATTTGTTTTAAAGACCAGCAACTTGGTTTCTGAAATCATTTTTGTGATTACAAACTCGTTAACTTCCTAACCAACTTCATGTTTTCTGTAATCAGGAATGACACATTTCTCAAAACTTGGTTGTGCTAGTCCTGAACACAGGAAGCTACCGCTTCAAAAATATTTTCCAAGAAATACACGCACGTAGAATGTAAAAGCAAACTGTCATTAGGGAGAAACATACCTACTTCCCTACTTTTGCCTTACTGATTCATGAACTACTAGGACACACAGCCCTGCTTTCTAAAAAGACCCTGGTTCTCCTGTTGGCCACCTTCTTTTTTTTTCTTTTTAAGTAATTTATTTTTTATATCAATCACAGGTTATGTATTTTGTATCCCAGCCGTAGCCCCCTCCCTCATTCCCTCCCATTCTCTCCATCCCTCCCTCATCTCCTCTCTACCTC
Source organism: Pachyuromys duprasi (assembly GCA_028658305.1). Taxonomy (NCBI): domain Eukaryota; kingdom Metazoa; phylum Chordata; class Mammalia; order Rodentia; family Muridae; genus Pachyuromys; species Pachyuromys duprasi. Next base: position 33,934,223 of record CM053759.1, on the reverse strand, counting down.
TTTCCAAGTCCACTGATAGGGGAGGACCTCCTCCCCTTGCATCTGACTCTAGCTTATCAGGTCTCTTCAGGACTGGCTGCAATGTCCTCTTCTGTAGCCTAGCAAGGCTGCTCCTCCCTTGTGTGTGTGTGGGGGGTGGGTGGGTGGGGGTGGGAGGTGTCGAAGAGCCAGCCATTGAGTTCATGTCCAAAATAGTCCCTGTTCCCCTTATTGGGGTACCCACTTGGATGCTGAGCTACCATGGGCTATAGGTTATATCCATACATGGTCCTTGGTTGGAGAAATAGTCTCATAAAATACCCCTGTGCCCTGATCTATTTGGTCTTTGTGGAGCTCTTGTCCTCGCCAAGTCTTACTAACTCCCCCTTTTTTCATATGATTCCCTGCACTCTGCCGAAGTCTTGGTTGTAAGTCTCAATATCTGCTTTGATACATTGCTAGTTAGAGTCTTTCAGAGGCCCTCTGTGGTAGGCTCCTGTCCTGTTGCTTGTTTTCTCCTACAGTCAATGTCCATCCCATTTGTCTATCTAAGCGAGGATTGATCATCCCACCCTGG
>CM053759.1:33741887-33933567 GCA_028658305.1 Pachyuromys duprasi | reverse complement strand
AAAACTCTAGTGACAATGCATGCTGGAGAGGTTGTGGAGAAAGAGGAACCCTCCTCCATTGCTGGTGGGAATGCAAACTTGTACAACCACTCTGGAAATCAATTTGGTGCTTTCTTAGACAATTAGGAATAGTGATTCCTCAAGATCCAGCTATAGCATTCTTAGGCATATATCCAAAAGATGCTTAAGTACACAACAAGGACATTTGCTCAACCATGTTCGTAGCAGCTTTATTTGTAATAGCCAGAACCTGGAAACAACCCAGATGTCCCTCAGTTGAGGAATGGATACAGACATTATGGTACTTTTACACAATGGAATACTATTCCGCAATTAAAAACAAGGACATCATGAAATTCGCAGGCAAATGGTGGGACCTGGAAACGATCATCCTGAGTGAGGTACCCCAAAAGCAGAAAGAAACACATGGCCACTTTCTTTATTCAACTAATTTTTGATATACAAGTGTGTTAATTCAAATCCTTTACCTTTTATGTCTAGCTAAGTGTAAGTTATTCTTTAGTTTCCATATAAGTCCCTGAAAGAAATTTAGGAACTATCTAGAATGTTTTTGGAGAAGAAGCTGAAATCTACAGTTATGAAAACAACACAGCCACCACTCTGAGACTTGTCAGGGACAGCCAGGCCCCAGGGGCTTCTCGAATCCTTACCTTAAACAACTATGTCCTATCACAAGTTGATGTTATTGATACCATTAACCTAGAAACATTCTAAGAAACATCATGACTGCATAAATGCTTTGAGTTTTCTCATATCTTATTTGTTCAAGACTATGAACTTGCCAGATGGGGTGGCGAATGCCTTTCATCTCAGCACTTGGGAGGCAGAGGCAGGTGGATCTCTGTGAGTTCAAAGCCAGCCTGGTCTATAAACTGAGTTCCAGGAGAGCCAGAGCTACACAGAAAGAAACTCTGTCTTGAAAACCAAGAAAAAAATGAAATAAAAATAAAATTAAAAAAGACTATGAACTGAATTTTGTTGTTGCTCTTTTTTCTCTAAGAATGATGTCTGGACAGGAGGTGGAGCTTGACACAACATAAAAGCCTGGCCAACCCACCTGCTCACCCTGTGCACACACTCCTTCTTTCTTTTCTCCGCTCCTTCCTTCCACCCACAACCAAATCTGATTTTTATAGTATTCAAGTTATTCACCCTAAACATTTTTTCCCCATGAAGAGCTCAAATGAAAATCTATTTAGGAGTTAAGTCCCTTTTTTTTTTTTAAATCTTTAAATAAATTCTTCAGCACATAAATTTGAACAGCTGACACATCCATCATGACCATCAAATTAACCACAGGCTGGAAACTGACTCTATCAAAGTCTTAAATATAGATTACCTAATGTGAAAAAGAGAAAAACCCTAATACATCGTTATAGTTGATACCACAAGTAATCTTTTCCAAAACTGTTTTTAGAGAAATTTTAATGTAAAACTGAAATGCAAATTTTCACTTTACATTCAGACAATTTTATTGAACAAGTTGTAAGTAAGTGTCTAACAGGAATATCATATAAAATTTAAGTTTAACTGAATGAAGTTATAATAGTTTTCCTAGGTTTGACAACCCAACCCAAATATCATACATGAACTAAATAAATGAATGCTGTTCATAACACAAAACCAGTTTGCTTTTAATCAGAGTTTCTCTGTAAATGTGGCAGCTATAAATTAATTGAAGTTCCAATAATATAAGGCTAAGTCAGTTGAGAATTAGGTAATGACTAGATATGCTTTTCTCTATTACTGTGGTATCTCTCCTTTAAAAAAAAACCGAAATACCATTTTAAAGATTTTTATAACCAGATATATAACATGAAACATTAGCAAGAATAGTTTTACAAGTTTAGTCTACATTTCCAAAAGCTGACATTTGATAACTGCAAAGGTATTTTTCTCATAAAAATTAGGTTTTTTTTCTTTGAAATGATGTTTCAAAGATTTTCTTATGTGAAGATATACGAGGAGTGGAAAGTGTTTATGAATAGGTTGCACTCTGCCTTGCTCTTAACTGAAATGCAGGGTTTTGAGGCCAGACTGAAGATGAGATACACTTATTTTTATAGCACTGCTAGTTTTTACGTGGCTATTGTTTTGGTCATGGGCTGAGGTTAATACTGAAAGGACCTGGCTCTGCTCTTAAGTGAGAAGCTTCTTTCACAAGCTCTCAAAATTATCAAAAACATGAAAAACAAAACAAAACACAGATATTCTCAAGAATGAGAATGCCTGAAACAAACAATTCATCTCAGTAGGACCATGGTGTCTGGAATTAGAGGGTTCTCTGTCATCCCGGCCCAAAGCATGGTACTTTTGAGATCACTGGGAGACGCTGTGTATTTGGCAGGGTTTTTCTTTCCTGCTGCTGTTCAGAATTAATTTGCAAGTGCTCAGGGAGACTCAGGAAGTATGTAACCCACTGTAAGGTTCGGCACTGGGCACACGCAGCATTTATTACAGCTTTTATTAGACTGTAACAATATAACCTTTGGCCACTTACTGACGCTGAAGGAGTAGAACTGTCCCACATTAAAGCACCTATTGTATAAACAAGCCAAACATACACAAAAACTCTCTGCCTTTCTAGACTATCAGTTTGGAGCACAATCTTAGTCGAGGCACAGCCATTTATAGTATTTATTGTATTTATAGTATTATTGTTAAATGTAGCATGAACTAGAAATAACAGTCCAATGTGGGTACCGAAATTCTGTAATTCTCACTAAGGAAAATCGAGCCCACACTACCCTGCAGTCTCACCAAAAATGATGCCAGAGACACTGATACCAGATGCCAGATCAGTAACTGGTCAAAAAAGCTTCAGATTTCTTGAAATTCCTATAGTACATGTAAAACAAAGGCCAATCAGATCATTGCCTAAAGATGCCCTACATTTTGACTTTGTTAGGTTCATGAGACGCGCTTGCCAGCGCTATTGCTGATGGAGCAGGGTCCACCTACAGCCTTCTGCATCTTTCTGTAACAGGATGACGAAGACTCCACCTTTTGTGCAGCCAATGCTGCTCTAGTCCCTTACCTAACACTGCATCTGGCACATTATCTTGTATGTATGTAATTTGTGACTCAGTGTCTGTGCTACTTAAAATGGTGATAATGGCTTTATTTGAAAATCAAATGACTTAAAAATGCTATGACTATTTTTATATACAAAATATACAATATTTAAGAATCGTGTTTCTTGTCATCAACCATAAAAAGGTAAAATTTGTGAAGAACAAAGTATTTTTAAGTGCACATTATCTGCATCATGAGTTCAAAAAGTTACTTCTGCCTCAATTATGCTAGAACTGAGTAGGGCATCCTTGCTTTTGTCTTGTTCTTAATTGTACAAAATAGTGGTGTTTTAGAGCTTTGAGTTGGTTGTTCTGACTTGCGTCTGGATCAACATGTGCTCTTTTACATGAATGCCAATACACAAAAGGTAAACAATACTTGAAAACAGTGTTGAAATAAAACAGAAATCAAGATGTATTCTTAGAGGTGTATTTAAATACAGATGCCTTAAAATCAACAAAAACAAAACACCTATATCATAGTATTGAAAATTATTTGGCCAAGATCACGACCTCTTGTAAAAATGTAAACATCTGGTCTTTACCTCCTACTAATCACTCTGCATTTCTTATTTTCTGTGACTGCATTTGCAGTGCAGAATTGGACCCAGGTCTTCTTGTGCTAGACAAGCACTCTCCCTCAGAGTTAGGTATGGCTTTGTTCTTTCCTTTTTTTGAGTCCACATTCATTGGCTAGCCTGGGCTGGCCTGAAGCTCACCGCAGATTCATAGGGATCTGACTGCCTCTGCCTGCTGAGTGCTGGGATTAAAGACCCAAAGAGAAAAGCAGTTTTCTCTTAAGAAACATTACATATTTCCTTACAATTTCTTGAAGGTTTAAAACCATCTAAAACAGCAATGTTAGAACAAAATGTTTAACCGTTCCCTGAGGCTGTCAAAATTGTACTGTTAGGTGGCTGCTTCTGGTGCAGCAACTTACAGCTTGCAGCTACTTTTAAAGTGAAATACTAGTTTTTTACAACTCAAAAGCTCCGTGGCAGGCAGACTAAAATGTTTATTTTATAATTGCCTGCTGAACTATGATAGTCTGTTTCCAGATGGTGCCCTTCCTTCAACCTGCACACAATCTCTCCTTGTTCGGAGCTATTCAACCTCCCGCTGATCCAGCTGCCCCTCCCCACTCGAGCTGCGGAGAGGAAATCCTATGGAGGACGCTCCCACCCCCTCCTCAGGCTGCAGCACTTTTCTAATGACGTAAGATGTGGGCTGAACTTGAGTCTACTCAGACTGGGAATCACACTTCGGGGTACCCTGCGGACAGTCTGTCAGCGGCGGCTGGTTGCTGCACCTATCCATGCTGAAGACGGCACGCTCAGAATGCATTCTCTGCTGGATTAGAGAAAGTCTGCAGACAGCTCCACATTACACAGGTGACCTATCAAACTCCGCCGATCAGTGCTATAAAAAGAAGTTCCTGACTGCTTGGACTCAACGGTCAGAAACAAAAATGCAGTTGCCACTGAAGTCAGAGGCGAATAAACTACACTGATTTTTTAGAAAGCAAGGGAAAGGACGCACGTTTCTGGATTCACTTTTCAACAGACACCAAAGGTATTTTAATATTTCTTTTACAGTTATTAAAAATTCTATGTCAAATGCATAATTTTCCTTTGTACTAGAAAGTATGAGATCTACCAAGGAACTTTAGAAGACGCTGCTGATTTGTATCTGAAGGTTTTGTTTTGTATCTTTCTGTAAAAACTAGTCACTAAGTAAGTACCTCAGGATGGTTAATGTACTGTCTGAGGTTCAAGCTAGTGTGTGACTACAGACTGATACACGCTGGGTTCTGAAAACAATGCTTTAGTGACACTAGAAAGCTTTACAAGTAACTCATCAAATGCCTCAGGCTCACACAGCACAACTACCAACAGCAAAGGATGCAAACTAAAGACAGCAACCATGAGCCTGGCAAGGTCCTCTGCTGAAGGATGTCCTGTGTGTAAAAATATACATCAACCATTAGGATTTTCAAAGCATGGCTACAAAGCAGGGCCACGCAGCTGCGTGTTCACAACAAAATCTGTTACAACACAACAGAACTCTTATGAGGCTTTAAGTTAATTTATGGTATTTCTTGTTAAGATTCATCATTTTAAAGATATTCCTAAGTTTACTTATAACAGAAATGTCACTTTAGAAACAGATTAAAACTGCTTCTAACTGGAATTACTTGAAAAGTAAATATTGACACAATTAAAACTTCGGGTCACAGGACTAACAATGTAAACTCAGATGGTGTTACTACTTAAGAAAAAATTGAAAGGCCAAGAGCCTGTTTTAAAAATAATCTTGGTAAATAACTATATACCTGAGAGGTAGGTACATGCCCTCAACATTCTATCTGCTAATCTTGAGAATTAGGAAATTACTACTCATCAATAGTAAGCTTTATCACCAAAAAGCAGCCAAGTCTCTTATGTTGGGAGGATTGATTCCCTGACCTTTATCTTTAGTGAAAAGATTTGTCAACAAACAAACAAACAAGGTTAATGTTCAGATTTTGTTTTCTCACTTTGCTGAAACATTAAAACTCTCAATTCTGGGCTTGGTTAAATAATTATTTTTCAGAAGAGTCTGATAAAATTTCCAAGTCATCTGTCATCTCTGTTGCTGTTTGCCATGATTTTTAAAAGCAGGATCTCATTCATCCTCAGGTCTTCCAATGCCTTAAGTAAGCATTTACTACAACGTACGTATAACTCACAGATGATTCCATTCTGCAAACATTTCCAGAGCTATTCTCAGGTCAGTTTCTCAAACACAGAGACAACCAAGGTCTCTGTCCACCTGGTCAGTCAGTGCTTCTCAGCTAACTTCACTGCCTCCAGCTACTCTAAGTACAGGGCATAGCCAAAGGAAGCCAAGCTTTTATTCTCCTTATAGCTGGTAACAGAGCAACTCCGAAGAGAAATACTACTAACAAAATGAACACAACCACACAGATTTTTTTTTCTTTTCTAAAAACCACCAGGCAAATGTGCAATTTAAGCTTCAGTGTACTGTAACTAATTTTTAACATTCTCTTGGGACCTAGGAAAAACTTAACATAAATAGAAAGGTTTTATGGGGTAACACAGATTTATGGATCTTTCACTTTTAAAGCTGAACATATGTGGGAAACATTAAATAAGGGAGCACTTTTAGACAATGTAATAGTAAACAACATTTTAAAATCTGTTCTTTGCTCATGATGTATCTAGTCTACTACTTTAAAAATGTGTCTCCTAGCCTGCTTGAAGGGACAATGAACTCATCATTACTGTGATAAGGAAGCATAAAACAAATACCACAACCAGAAAGAGTTTTTAATGTAATCTTAAATCTTATGACTGACTTTCTGACTATATTGATGCAAGGCAGTATGGAACAAAACACCCCAAAATTATCCATGTTTTAAATTTAAAATTTTCTTGTTTTGGTAGCTTCTTTCATTCTAGAAAATATGTAAATAATTTACGAGTCAAAGAGTTTCTGTCCTATTATTGAAATGATTTAAGGAAATTATACATATTTGTGCAGAGGCTAATGGCTTTACTTTTACTGTTCCCTGTTTTGTTTTTAAATAAAGTTACAGTTAAATTCCAAGAGTTTCCTACAAATACAACTCCAAAGCCATGACCAGTTTTAGTACAGGTAACTCTTGGCAAGTAAAAGATGTTCTGCAATAAACGATGGCTCCTCTGGTTGCTACTTCCTAGTGTCAGAAGCCACAGTCAAAACAGGAACTGAACCTTCACTGTGCCCTTTTTCCACCAGCCAGCAATAGAAGGCTTGGATGTAAATGCTATTATTTCACCCAACTTCCCAGGCTTTGCTCGTTTGATTCTCTCTCCTCTTTGAACACTCCACTAAACTGGACACACCAACTGAAGAGATGCACTTTTAGAGTGCAGCTGGCAGCAGCCTTTACATCCGCTGAAAAGCTTGTGTTCCACTAAGAATGTCAGTGTGTGTGCGTGTGTCTGTTGGGGGTGGATGGGTTGTAAGTTAGATTACATAAACACCAACTGATAGAACACATATGGGCAGAATGGAATGACAACAAAGTAAGGTGTTGTAGAAACAACCTAGACTGCAGAAGAACGACCTGCATGTTCTTTTGCATGACAAAGGAACAGGCCAGGAAAAATCTACAAGATGTACATGCCAAGACACCCTTTACTATTACAGACACCAGAGTACATGGTCCTGGGTCTAGCATCTGAACCCCACATGAATATCTTCAGTTCTCTGGGACTTATTCTTTGTGAGTAATACACCACTTTTAGCTCGTACTGCAACAAAGAATGCACTCTGAGAGAAAGCAGTTTAGAAAGCGGAGACGTATAATGAGGTAGTTAATTAAAAGCATGAACCCAACCAGAAGACTGTCTGGGTTCAAATTCTCACTCTACCTTTTCATAGCTGTGTGGCTATTGATAAGGCATGTTGGGGTACCAACTCCTGCGGAAATGGTTGTAAGAATCGTCTGCCTCACTGGTTATGGCAAGAATGGTTTAATGTGTATAAAAGGCCGAAGACAGTGCTGTCTCCTCAAAGATCCACTAGATATTCAGTAGTGTTCCTCCTGTGCTGTCGGTACTATTTATAAACAACTCGGGGCCTGACCTCTTATGTCAAAAAACAAGGGTGCAAGTAGAAAAGGATGTAAGAAAAGCCTCGAAGGATTCTCACTGCCTTACAAACAGCGAACAGCATCAAGCTGCTGTGGGCGTAGCTTGCTCATGAACCTCATCACATGAACATATGTTCCCATTCCTTCCTCACTCAGCTGTTCTCCTCATCAGGAGTTAACTAAAGAAAAAGGGAGAGACATCTAGGCTCTTGAGAGAGTCCCAGTGTTGGATTCTAAAGAACAGGTACTTCTCAGTTGGATTCTAAAGAACACGTACTTCTCATCTGCCCCAGCCAACAGGACACTGTCCAGGCACACATTCTGGCTTAATTCTTACTGCTACAGATACTGACAGAGGGCCAGGGAACCCAAGTTCTAGACCTGTTTCTAATATTGGTATGTTTGGCCCTCAGCACACACACGGGTACAAAAAAGCTCTTTATATTCAATTTGGTGATGCTTGTTGAAAAATTAGAATTTTTTAAAACTAAACTACAACCCACAAGACTTTCTTAACAGAAAACAGCTGAATCACCTATAAGCTTAGAGCACACACATAACTGCAATTCAGGACACACAATTACCCACAATGACTCTAAGCATCCTGTTATTCTTAAACCTGTCTCCAGTGCCAAAAGCAGATGTCATACGAACTGTTTCACTTCCTATTAGTCTAACATGCTTGACTTGGAAGGTTTAAAACAAAGTCATGGTAGTCACTGCAAAAGACTGACTGATCTTATCTAAAACACCGGGTAGTAAGCTCACCTGGGGACTTCAGTGCCAACCAAGGAAAGCTTTAATTAATAGCTCACATACACCACACACTATTTTCATAGTCTTGAGAGGATGAGTTTTCTAAACGAAGGCACTTCATAGGGCACCCGCAGTGTGCCTTTCACAGGATGGGCACTGATGAAAATCTTGTCAACGTGCTTGGGAACAAAACGGCTACATAAGGTGGAACTGATAGAACTACAATAGATGGGGATCTAATCTTTAGATATCAAATACTAACGTAATCATGAACCTAAGAATTCAAGTTAACTCGAATTTACTAATATCGATCATCCAGTTTCCCCTCAAATGCTGTGTAGTCTGAATGACTGCCCACCACAGCCCACGCATCTAAACACTCGGCCCAGTCAGTGGCGCTGTTTGTGGAGGGTTGGGAGGCGTGGCCACACCGTGGGGAGAACGCTGCTGGTGGTGGGCTTGACAGCTCAGAGTCTCGTCCTGCTCCTGGTTCGCAGTCTTTACTGAGGTGATTCTTCAGCTTCCTGTTCCCACCACCATGCCTCTTCACTATGTCCATTCTTATCCCTCTGGAAGCGTAAACCAAAATACACTCTTTCTCCCATAAGGGGCTTCTGCTCATGGTGTTTTATCATAGCAATATAAAAGTAACTAGTACGGAAGTTTGTTTCTCTATTACTGCTCTAAAGTCATTAGCTTATATTCCCTGTACAAATGATAGGTTTCACAATATTTTTGTTCAAGTATATCACATATTTTGACCATATTCATGACCCATTATCTCTAGTCTTTTACCCATATAACCTATTTTCATAATTTCCTATTTTTATGTCATGTGTGAATATCATGTGTCTATATAAAACCTAGATTCCATATATAAAATACAAGATATTTGCCTGAGTCTATTTTCCTTAGTAGAATGACTCCAATTCCATCTGTTTTTCTTCATATGACTTAATTTTGTTCTTTACAGTTGAACCATTGTGTTTACATACACACACACACACACACACACACACACACACACACACACACACACACACACATTTTCTTTGTTCACTCTTCTCTTGCTCGACACCTAAGCTGTAACTTGGCTGTAGTGAATAATGTTGCAAATAACAAGTATGGGCAAGTATCTCTGAAGTATGTTAACTTAGGAGTCTTCAGATAGATTTCTAGGAGGTGAACAGCTCAACCACATGGCAATTCTAGTTCTTGTCTGAGGAACCCTGTAATTCCCATAGTAGCTATTCTACTTTACATTCAGTTCCTCTACCCTCATCCTTGCTGGCATTTGCTATGTTTTTAATAACAGCCTTCCTAGCAGGAATAAAATGGATTCTCAATGTAATTTTGATCTGTATGTATATTAATATTAATTCTTTTTACATTTCCTCTTCACTCAGTTGCTTTCCAAAAGGCGCCGTGGTACAACTTCATTTCAAAAATGAAGGCTTCTGTTTGGACCCTAAGTGCCCTACTCTTCCTACTGGGCATTGGTCACTGCAAAGGAGGACAGTTCAAAATTAAAAAAATAACCCAAAGGAGATATCCCCGTGCCGCAGATAGTAAAGAGGAAGCAAAGAAATGTTCATATACGTTCTTGGTACCCGAACAAAAAATAACAGGGCCAATATGTGTCAACACCAAAGGTCAAGATACAGGTACTATTAAAGACATGATCACCAGGATGGACCTCGAGAACCTGAAAGATGTGCTTTCTAGGCAGAAACGAGAGATAGATGTCCTGCAGTTGGTGGTAGACGTAGATGGGAACATTGTAAATGAGGTAAAGCTGCTGAGGAAGGAAAGCCGTAACATGAACTCGCGAGTCACTCAACTCTACATGCAACTTTTACATGAGATCATCCGTAAAAGAGATAATTCACTCGAGCTTTCCCAGCTGGAAAACAAAATCCTCAATGTCACCACAGAAATGCTGAAGATGGCAACAAAGTACAGGGAACTAGAGGTGAAATACGCTTCCTTGACGGATCTCGTCAATAACCAGTCTGTGATCATCACTGTGCTGGAAGAGCAGTGCTTGAGGATATTTTCCCGACAGGACACCCATGTGTCTCCCCCTCTTGTCCAGGTGGTACCACGACACATTCCTAACAGCCACCAGTACACCCCTGGTTTGCTGGGAGGCAATGAGATACAGAGGGACCCTGGTTATCCCAGAGACTTACTGCCATCACCTGATGTGGCAACAGCGCCCACAAAAAGCCCTTTCAAGATTCCAGCCATAAATTTCATCAATGAAGGTAAGGTATCACTTACTGGTCAAAGGGAAGAATGAAGTTAGCACGGTGTATGATTAATGCAATAATACTCTTAGTGAAACCTTGTTTTTGTGTGATGGTGTCATACATGTTTAATCAAAATTTCAATTTTGAAAGTAATATTAAATATCTCTCTTCTCCCTGCTCTAAGTTTTTAGGTGCTTATAATTATTTTTTTTTCTGTGAAAAAAGTACTCTTCCACCCAGATTCTTACAATGGAGGTTGCTGTCAATGAGAATGACCTGATACACTGACTGAAGGAACTCACTCTGCACCCTGAGCCTGCAGCCAGCCTCACCTCCTCCCCGCCCTGCAGAATCCTTTCTGCTTTCTCTTGTGTTCTGGCCGTTTTCCTTTTACTTAACAAAAATCTAGAGAATACCAACCATCTTTTTAAAAATGCTCACCAAGCAGCATAATAAGCAGAAATAAACAGTAAACATTGAAGTCACTTCTTTTTCCTCTTATAAAATGGTAATATTTGTTTAATCTGAAAAAACTACTTTATCTCCCCAAGATTATATTCTTAGTACAAATTTCTCTTAAGTGAAACTGACAGACTTTTATATTTGATACTTCCCACCTGTCCCATAAATACAATCACGTGAATTCAGAGCTAAAACAGCTGACTTAAGACTCAAATAACCCACTGGAGGGGCTAGAAGAGAGACAGTGTTACCAGCTGTGATGGTGTGCCTGAGTCTCACTTTCCTCTTCCCCAATGGGAGTAACAGTGTTAGGACTTGGCTCAGAGTTCAACATTCAAAGTGGTAACATCAGTGCCTGACACACAAATGCTGGTTCCTACCAAGAATGTGCAACTACTTGCTAACTGCTAACAACAGTTATTCCATCACAATACATCCTACACTGGCAATAAGCCTCGTTTGGAAAGTATGCATACACCATCAATTCTCTGCAAAAATGAAGTTTCATTTTTCTCATTTTCCTTTCATGTGTTTCCTTCGTAAAAACTTGTTCCAATAAAGCAACTCCACATACTTTCTTTTAATATTCTGTGACTTCTGCTCATTCAAATGATATGGTTGAGATCAAGTGAATGAATGGTTGTTGCAAACTGAAAGTCCTTCTTGAAGCCCTTGTTGACCTCCGTAGGCCTGAAGTAGTTGTTTATATCCACAAATACTTCTACTGTCTGTAATGCATGCATTTTTGAGTTATATTATTTTTATAAGTAACCACAGCCCATCTAAATAAAATACATTCTAAACTATAAGCTCCTTTCTGGCAGATGGATACTGTATCTCAACTGTAGGTACTAAACATTAGATGACTTGATAACACAGAGCCTCTTAAAGTGGCCAGCTTAAAGACATTTATGAAAACAAAAGTGTTAAAACTGTCATTGAGGTGAAATCTCAGGGTTGTTTTGATTTGCAAGAGAACTAATAGACTAGGATCAGAAGGAAGGAAAAGAAGACCTCCCCTATCAGTGGACTTGGAGAGGGGCATGCGTGGAGAAGGGGAAGGAAGGGAGGGCTTGGGAAGGGAGGAGGGAGGGTGCTACAGGGGGAATACAAAGTGAATAAAGTGCAATTAATAAAAAATTAAAAATAAAAAGACATGAAAAGAGTATCATTAAATTAGATAATTTTCAAAGACGTGCACAAAATTATGCAGTGGCCTTAGAAAGGAAAAACACATATCTTTCTCATCCTTTTCAAACATGTTTTATTAATCCTTTAAGGTATGATTTATCAGTATGATAGTTTCTACCTAATTTATAGATTAAAATATTTGAGGTATATTTTATTAAGCTCTGATAGGTTCAATTATAGAAGTACAGAAGCAACTGCTATTGGGTTTTCTAAGTAGATCCTGAAATATAAATCAATGGCATCATCAATTTTAGCAGAAATAAAGATGCATGTATTTATTTATAACAAACCAAAAAGTGCTTTACAGAATGAAAACATCAGTTCTAGTTTGTTTGTTTTTTTTTTCCATACACTGAGCTTCAGTACAAGAAAACTCATAGAATTAAGTGCATACCAAGGATCTGGCATGCCCAATTCCCTAAAGTGTATTTCATGCTCATGAAAAACAATGGTGCACGTAACAGTCCTAAGAAGTCAATCTTTAATGTAAAAATTAAGGCACAGAGATAATTCTTATTTTAAGTAAACATTAACTCCAGCTTTAATCTATAACCAAGAGGAGAAAAAGTGTTAATTTTATCCATGTCCTCTAGAAAATAATTTGAACTAAAATTTCCTGAGGTTTTGTATCAACTAAGCCTTACAGATATCTAAACTGTAAACACATGGTTCGCTGTTCAAAAATGGAATGGATTAGTAAAGTTAAAGAAAACTTGCATGTATTAAAAGCTTTATTGAATGAAAACTTGGCTCAGATAACCTAGAATTCTTCAATTTATTTAAACATCTTTTTGTTGTTTTGTTTTTCGAGACAGGGTTTCTCTGTGTAGCCCTGGCTGTCCTGGACTCACTTTATATAGATCAGGCTGGTCTTTAACTCATAGAGATCCACCTCCCTCTGTCTCCTGAGTGCTGGGATTACAGATGTGTGCCACCATGTCTGGCTTTATTTAAACAGCTGCTAAAGAGCAGGAAAAAAAAATATAGTTCTTTGGTATTTACAAACACAGGTTTAAAAATAACCTGCCTGATATAGAAATCTTTACAGTGCCTCCAAATCTACAACTTTTGAGTACTGGCAGGAAGGTTTTAACTAGCAAAGCTTAGTCTCAAATCTGATGGGCACAATTCAGGACACTCCTGTCCCAGCTTCTAGATAAGGGCTACTTAGCCTGGCTGTTGTCACCATCCCAAACCATGACATTTCCAAGTATTTTCCAGCAACTGAAATAAATCCTGTGGGCCACTTTTAAGTATGTACTTGTATAAAATGAGAACCGTCACATCGTACTCAAGCAAGTGCACTGTGCACTTGTGAAGTTAAGAGAACTGTAAGAAGGGAACAGTCACAGAGCGTGGAGCCTACCTAGAAAGGAGCAGTATTTATGTGCACTGCCCATGAAGTACCTCATGTGCCATTAAGTACAACCCAGGCCTTAACACAAGAATTTAAAATAAAGTATGTTCCTTAGACACCCTAACTTGCCTAAAAGCAGGAATGAAATGTGGCTGACTTTAGAAATCCCACCACAACTGTTTTTAAAGTAAGGCTATCAAGCACATGACGAGGGCAGTTTCTGGCCCACCTGACAGGCTGTAAACATCATCCTGTCATTTATATTTCAGACGCAAGAATCTTACAACAGCTGTGTAAGTCTAAACACACTTCAGTGTGCAGCCCTCGTGTGGCTTCCACGAGGCCCCTGAACTCCCGAGAGCCTAACTTACTCTACGCAGCTTAGACACAGGAAGACAGCAAACTCCTGCTCAAATCTGGCTATTTTTCACGTGCTCCCCTGAAACCTCATCTCAGTGCTTAGCCACACTGTATCAGAACTAACCTTTTCTTATCACTTCTCTCTCCTCCCACTGAACCTCACAGAATCTCTGGGCCTGGAAAATAGTCTAGCCTGTACTAGATTCAGAAAAGACAATTCTTTTAAATTAAAAAAAATCCTTTCATTTGTGTGTCTGTGATTAAGGAAGAGAAAAAAAGGGGTGACATTAGTACCCAAGGGGTATCCCCATAACAGTGTTTTGTGCCACCTGTAATGCAGCAGGATGCAAAGCACTCTGTTATTTTTGTGTATGAAATTTTACAACTTGATGCTTTACTTCTCTGTGGGGAAATGACTATACCTTAATCTTCGACTAGCCGTCCCGAAAGTCTCCATCAGCATGCACGTGTTAAATAAGCTCTGAAGACATCCAGTACATCACTCCTGCACGTGAAGATTAGGGACAGAAGAGAGAACGGACTGACAGGAACTGCTAACTGTGACTGTTAGGTAGCTGCTGTGTTCTGAGCAGAGAGAAGCACAGTGCATATGCCCAGTTCCAACACTTGAGAGGCTGCAGCACGAGGATCTGGAGATAAGGCCTGTCTCTAAAAAGGGAGAAGGAAGAGCAACCTTCCAGTACCTTGACTGAGAACCCCTGAATCCACTTTTGACTTGAAAAGAAAAACGTTACAGCAGTTACGGCAACAAGGGCTGCTCTTCCAGCATCTGGAAGATGGAGACAGGGTGGCTGTGACCTTAAAGACAAGCTTGCACTACACCACAAGTCCCAGGCCGATCTGGACTACATGGTGAGATTCCATCTCAAAATAAAAAACCTCAGCAAACTAGGGTGCATAAACTCGAGTTAAAAAAATATTTTTAAGCAATTATCTTTGAGGCCTTCATACTAGATACAAAAATAAGGAGAAAAATAAGAGACAAAAGGAGCCAATGAAACAGCGTAAAAAAAAGTGCAATACCTAGTGTTACTTAAAAATTTTTCCAGATTATTTTTTACTAGCAATCTATTGTATAGACACTGATAATTTTGAAAAAGCTACATATGAAATAGAACAATATGGAACAGAGAATCTGACACTCAATTTTTGCACATAGTTTTCATTTCTTTGTATTTAAAATGAAAAGACTGATTCATTTACTTAATGAACTTGACTGATGCCCAGCTAAAACACTGAGACATTAAGTCTGAAGAACACAGTGTCTCCATCTTCAAGGGGCAACAAAGAAGGAAGAGCTCACATTCCCTAAGAGTCCCCTTCAATGATAGACCTCTGTATTTACAGCACAGTATTAGTAATGTTTGTTAACAGAAAAGACAATACAAAATTTTGTGTTTTAGGAGTACAAATTTATAAACTGCAAAGCAGGAAGAGTGGCAAATGAAACAAGTTAATGCTTTGAACAGAGGAACTGATGTCACCTTTCATTTAGTTTTAATGTATCTCTTAGCTTCTTTAACTTGTAGAGAGCATTGTGCATAGATAAAAGAAGGACATGAAGGTAAGACTCTTGGTTTAGTAACTATTTTCATACTTATCTTTTACATTTCTCAATAATCAACATTTAAATTACAGGACCATTCAAAGATTGTCAGCAAGCAAAAGAAGCTGGGCATTCAGCCAGTGGAATTTACATGATTAAACCTGAAAACAGCAATGGACTGATGCAGTTATGGTGTGAGAACAGTTTGGATCCTGGGGGTTGGACTGTTATTCAGAAAAGAACAGATGGCTCTGTCAACTTCTTCAGAAACTGGGAAAACTATAAGGTAAACGAGTCAGTTCAGACCCAGGGTAGACTCAAGCAGGCCTTGCAATAGTGACCATGCGAGGCAGATTGAGACATGCAGTTAAAAACATAGCTCTATCCATATGATTTTCATTATCTAACAAAAGGGCTATTCTCATCCCTTGCTGTACAGCCAAAGTTAAAATGTGAAAAGAAAACTAATGATATCCTTTAAAGTTCTTTTTTGGGTCTGGATAACTTACGCATACATGACCTCTACAAAGATAGTTCTACTTTGAAATTTTAATTTAATACATGTATTTATTTATCTATCTATCTGTGTGTCTTTTGCCTGCATTTATGTATATACACCATGTAAACGCAATGCCCATGGAGTTATAGCTGATTGCAAGCTGCCATGTAGGTGCTAAGAATTAAAACTAGCAAGTGCTCCTAACCGCTGAGCCATCTCTACAGCCCTCCAATTCCTTTTTTAATGAAACTACTTTTTTGTTTATGATATATATAGTATTTAAGCAATACCAAAACATACAACTTTTTAAAAATTGAGGCCTTCCCTTAAACTCATTATTTTTAATAACCATGCTTTAAGGTTGTATCATGACATGTACTGTAGGGGTATGAATGCAACTAGATTTGCAGCTACAACCAGATCATGTGATATTAATGAGGAAGTAACAACTGTTCTGTTGGTAATTCTGATGTTCGTAGTGGTAATCTGTGAATGAGATACAGATGTAAATGTCATCAGTTAAAGACTGGAAAGAACAGATCTTCTGGAGGGCTAACTCCTTGATCAAAACTGTGAAGTAACCACATGCTTACTCATTCTTACATGAAACTTTACTGGTACTGAAGGATGAAACATTAATATGTCTAGGTCAGAAATGCTGAAAACTTCTAACATCTGCCACAAACGGGGTGGGGTATGACCTCCTTGCAGTCTTTTTGAAGACAATTTTTCAGTGTTATGATGAAGTTTACTAAATCTATTCTGCTACAAACTTCCAATTTCAAATGCTTATTAAAATAAGGTATTCCTTTTCTTTCAGTCAGTAATTTGTAATTTTCACAGGGTGAACTGTTAAGATTGCAATAATACTTCATATTTTATTTATAATAAAATGAAAGACACTATTCATCTTGACTGAATGATGATCGTGATTTTAGATATACTAACATGGGTACAGTATACACATGCTTTCAAACATACATCTTTGGATGATAGTGTGATGAGGAACATTATTGAAGGACTGAAGTAGCTCAGTCAATGTTTTTAGTAGCTATCAATAAATTTTGTTGTCTTTAGCCTTTAATCTTCTTTGTATCATGTGAAGCTACATAGATTAATACTGACACTGAGATAAGGCAAAGCAAATGAAAGCAACAACGTGGAACTGAAATGCACTTTCAGAAATAGGGTAGTCTATTATGGAAGTTACATTACCCTTAAATGAATAATAGCCTCACTCTACTCAGTGTTTAAACTTAATTTGTAGCTTTAGCAACACTTAACATCTCTACATTTACCTATATGTCCATGATTCTGTGTTTATTAACAGAAAGGGTTTGGAAACATTGATGGAGAGTACTGGCTTGGACTGGACAATATTTATAAGCTTAGTAATCAAGACAATTATAAGCTGCTGATTGAATTAGAAGACTGGAGTGATAAGAAGGTCTATGCGGAATATAGTAGCTTTCGTCTGGAGCCTGAGAGTGATTATTACAGACTACGCCTGGGAACTTACCAGGGGAATGCGGGGGATTCTATGATGTGGCATAATGGGAAACAATTCACCACGCTGGACAGAGATAAAGACATGTATACAGGTAAAACAAGCAAACAAACATGGCTGTACAATCACCACATTCTATGCATTAAATGGACGAAATTACTAAAGTGTATTATATGCTTCTCAAATCTCAGAAAGGTTCAATGGGAAAATAATACAAAATGGTTTTCAAGATTTCTAAGGCAACTCCCATGTTCTTTGGGAAGAATTAAGTTCTGGGGAAAGCTGCCCCCACACACACCAAAAAAAAAAAAAAACCAAAAAACCTCAAGCTATATTCACTTGGAAATGAAACTCTCCATCACATTTATACACCAGCTAGACATGTACCATGTCAGAAATTGGAGATTCAATGGGAAACTAAGTTTCTGCCCTTTGGACGTTTTCTCCAAGAGGAAACAAAATATTTTATTAGGTGGTGATAAATATTCTTTTTATTTTTTATTAATTACAGTTTATCCACTTTGTATCCCCCCCTGTAGCTCCCCCTCCTCCCCTCCCAATCCCTCCCGCCCTCCTCCTCTCCACCCATACCCCTCCCCCAGTCCACTGATAGGGGAGGTCTTCCTCTCCTTCTTTCTGATCCTGGTCTATCAGGTCTCATCAGAAGTGGCTGCATTGTCTTCCTCTGTGGCCTGGCAAGGCTGCTCCCCCCTCAGGGGGAGGTGATCAAAGAGCAGGCCAATCAGTTCATGTCGGAGACAGTCCCTGTCCCCATTACTATGGAACCCACTTGGATACTGAACTGCCATAGGCTACCTCTGTGCAGGGCTTCCACGCCATCTCCATGAGTGGTCCTTGGTTGGAGTATCAGTCTCAGAAAAGACCCCTGTGCCCAGATTTTTTGCTTCTGTTGCTCTCCTTGTGGAGCTCCTATCCCCTCCAGGTCTATCTCCCCCTTCTTTCCTAAGATTCCCTGCACTCTGCCAAAGTTTGATGATAAGTCTCAGCCTCTGCTCTGATTCCCTGCAGGGTAGAGTCTTTCAGAGGCCCTCTGTGGTAGGCTCCTGACCTGTTCCCTGTTTTCTCCCTCTTCTGATATCCATCCTCTTTGCCTTTCTGAATGAGGATTGAGCACCTTACCCAGAGTTCTCCTTCTTGATTGGTTTCTTTAGGTGTACAGATTTTAGTATGTTTATTTTATATTTTATGTCTAAGATCCACTTATGAGTGAGTATATACCCTGTGTGTCTTAAGAAAATGAAACCAAATAATGTTTCTTGGTTTCTTTTTTCTATTGCTGTGAAGAAACACTGTGACAAAAGCAACTTAAAGGTAGAGAGAAGCTGAAGGGATTCATTTCCGCTCACAACTCAAGTTACAGTTCTGCATAGCAAGGAAGTCATGCAGCAAGAGCTTGAGTTGGTGACATTACACCCGCAATAGGAACACAGAGCAAAAAAAGCATAAATACTAGTGGCTCAGCTTGCTTTTAGCATTCTTATACAGTTGTGAAACCTCTGTCTAGGGAATGATACCACCCATAGCAGGCAGATGTGCCTGCGTCCACTGACTTAATCGAGATAATCCCCAAGAGCATGCCTATAGGCCAACCTAACCTACACAATCCCCAATGAGACTCCTTTCCCAGGGAGCTGTAGATTATGTCAAGTTGGTGATAACACTAACCATCATGTTAGAGAACAAAAGATGGCTGTCACTAGGCCCTTGGGTGAGTACTGTTTAACAAGTTGTGCAGAAAAGGTTCTTATGAGATGACATCATCTGAATTAAGGCCTATCTGGGCTCAAAGAGGCAAAACATTTGCTTTGTAAACAAAGAGCATGTCTTAAATGGAACAGCTAAGAGACTGTTCATGAAGCACAGCGGTAGTAAAATCGCTCGAGCAGGAGGAGAAAGAAAGTTTCCTAACAGAATCAGACCTTGTATATACTTTTAAATTTAATCTCCTATGTTCTTAAAGTCAGATTTCTAGACTGATAAAGAGACACCATAAAAACGGACTTAGTTTTCTATTCAGCTATTACCTTACCAAGTAGCACTTTGGGTACTATTTTAACTTATTTCCCACTGGCAGAAGAGGAAGAAGAAAGAGAGGACCGGAAAACATACCTTTCTGTTTACAAACTCATTTAATTCTAGTTGAGCTATTGCTAGACTGCAATTTTCTCTCAAGTTCTACCATCTTCCTAGTCAATGCTGTCTATCTCCTCTTTTTCTTCCTGTATTTATTCTTACGCACATTTACCTCATTTATTTACTCTATTCTGCAGAAAATGAAATTGAAATGTTACATAGGCACACACATGTACACGCACACACACAAACACAACAGTGAAATGAATAAGGTGACTCCAGAGAAGTAAGTGAAGAAAAGCAAACCAAGACAAACACTCATGGAGGCAGTCATTCAAACTGCTCCAAAGAAAGAACACACTCTTAACAGTTTGCAAAGTGCCACCTACAGAACAGCTTTCACTCCGGTGTCTGTATCTCTCCTGCAGGAAACTGCGCCCACTTTCATAAAGGAGGATGGTGGTATAATGCCTGTGCACACTCTAACCTCAACGGAGTCTGGTACAGAGGAGGGCACTACAGAAGTAAGCACCAAGACGGGATTTTCTGGGCTGAATACAGAGGCGGGTCATACTCCTTAAGGGCAGTACAGATGATGATCAAACCAATCGACTGAAGACACACAGTCTCCAATTAAATGACTTAGAACTTTACTTCTTAGTTCCTCAAATGTAAAACATTACATGTTACTTTGCACAATTTATTTTTACAGGTACAGTTTGTAAAAAAAAAAATTGTACTGTGACTATGAGAATGTATCTGTGAATACAGTTCTATATTCCTTCAATATGATACAGAAAATTATTTGTATGCAAATCCTTGTTATAGCAAAAGTTATATTGACTGAATACAGATAAATGTAAATATCTGCCACAATGTAAAACAAATCTTAGCTTTATTTTGAATCAAATCCAAATACATGCTGAAGATACTTAATGATTTATTTAAAAAAGATTGCTCTAACTTCCAATGGAAAAAAATAATTCTAAGATTTCAGCCAAGTAGTTCATTTATTTATAAAAACAAAGACAGGAAATTAGAGAAAATTCTCTAGTTTTGCCATAGAAAATATGTTTTCCCATTGAATAAAACTTTAAAATAAAACTTTAAATTGAATTTATGCTTTTTCTCTTGTAATGAATTTCCTCCAATAATTTAGAACACAAAAGTACAAAACATATCACTTTAAAAATGCATAAATAACATCCTCATTACCTAAGTGGGAAATGCATAAAAAGAAATCAATTCCTTGACATTCATGATATGCTTATGCCATATCCTGGTCTACACATTACATAACCACACAAGCAGTAGGATACTGATAACACAAAATAGAATCATCAATATATCAAATTATTAAGACAGCTTAATTCCATTCTAAATGTATTCATTACCCCCTTACCCCACTACAGGCTGGGGAATAACTCGGTGGCAAGGTATGCACCTGGTGTGCTTGAAGGTCTGAGTCTGACTCATAGCAGTGGAAAAAAAAATTAAATGAATGAATGAATGAGAGAAAAAGAAATCCATTCCTTGTGAAAAAGATTGGGCAGCTCTGTATGTACCACTGTACACTTACAGCTTAAACAACTTCAACAGTTAAAGACATTTTCCTAACAGCGAAAACACAACAGCCTCAAAGCAAAATCAACAGGTCTAAACTGCTAAGTGCACCTTACAGCATGACTAACCCTTAGTCCTATTCTGTCTATTCATCTTCTCAATCATCACTGTTTTATTAGGGGCGTTCTAGAACAACTTCCTCCCAATAATATACTGACGTCTTAAAACTGATCATCCCTTAATTTACTTGTGAAGCTATAGTTTTACAGATGTGAGAGTGTGCTTAAGTAAGTATACTTTAAGTATATAAAAAAAACCCAAACCATCAAAATGGAACAAAAAATGAGCAAGGCAACCTGCCCCCACACAAGGATGGCCTAACATGGACGGCCACTCACATAGACAATGCACGCTCACAGATCAGCGTTTCTCATGTATCCAGAGCAAATGAAGTGAAGTTATAACCTGATACCAGGAGCACTTTGCCATCTACCAGCATTTCCCTTAACCCAAATCTGACAACAAAGACAAATCTTATAGAATTGTCACAGAATTAAAACAAAAGAAGATGAAAGTAAACATACAAACTAGAAAACAGAATGAGTTCTCAAACTAACTAACGGATATATTCTACTATGTCGTAAAAAAAGCTGATGCAGATTGCTCTTGAGCTCCCAGAAAAGTGACTGAAATACCATCTGGGCTGCTACCAGCAGCCATATACAAGTCTGCAGCCCTAAGCAGCAGGAGTCTTACCATCAAAGGCCAGGCAGATGTCTCTGGTCTGGTCTGCTGCCTGGAGACATGTTGACATGAGCATAAGAGAGCTGGCCCCACCATTTGGCTGTTGTGAGGTGACAAGGACAAGAGAGGTGATGTCCCACCTTCCCTCCCCTGCTACCACCTACACCAGGCAGGAGAGCTGGCCATGAGCTCATCAAAAATGGCTCTGGCTCTCACCTGCTGTAGTACTCAGGAGAGCGGGCCCTGTACCTCACCTGGGAAGCATAGTAGAGCTGGCCTTGGATATAGGTTGCAGGTGAGCTGGGCCTGACTCTCATCCGCTATGCAGCACCAATGGTGAGGGAGAGACTCCCTCCCCTCCCTTTGTCCTCTCCATCAGCAGTAGGTGGCAGAGTTGACCCTGATAGGGTCATGAGAGCAGGAGCTGGCCCTGCCCCGTCACCCTCACCTGCAGCAGCACTCAGGAGAGAAGGCCCTGCATCTCACCTGGGCAGCACAGTAGCACTGGCCCTGGATGTGGAAGTTGCTGGCGACCTGGCCCTGTCTCTGTCTCTTGTCTGCTGGGCAGTGGCACAGACAAGGGAGGAATGTCCTCCTTCCCTCCCTCATCCTTCACCATCTATGGCAGGCGGAAGAGCTGGTCCCAGGGTCATAAGAGTAGGAAAACTGGCCATGTTCCTCATTGGCTGCACCAGTCAGGAGAGCAGACCTTACACCTCAACTGGGCAGCATGGTAGAGCTGACCCTGGTTTCAGGGGTGGGAGGTGTTGCTAGTGAGCTAGCTCTCAGAGTGGAGAGTGCAGGAGATCCGGCAGGCTGACCAGCTCAGATACCTCTCAGGCTCAGATCAAGGGCTTTGAATTGGCCCACCCCAATATCTATCCCATTGATGAACTGCTGGAGTGCATGATGGAGCGGGTCCTACAAATCCTAAACCATAGGATCTCCACGACACAGGGCAACAACAGGAAATCTGAGAGGAGGCCGAGTAGGGAGACAGTATTGACAGAGTATAGAAGTCAGAGGCCTTGAACTAGACCAATGAGTCACTGCAATGAACGTTTGCAAGCAAAACAGTGTGGACAGAAGGGAACACACTGTGACACACGACAGCTTCCACAATGAGTGTTTTTTCTGTTGGGGGGGAGGTTGCAAGGATGGAGGGTAGGCATGGGGGAGGGGAAGTGAGTGGGACTGGGGTGTATGATATAAAATTCACAAAGAACAAATGTTAAGCCTTAAACTTTTCATTAACTGGTAACAGATTTAAAATCTACTATGGGAAACAATACACATCTCCTCTAGCACAGGAAACGGAGCTATTCAGGAAGTGTGGCTATCAGCCATATTCCTTGTTATTAAGGCCACATCTAGTACCACGTACCTTGGGATAGCCCTAACTATAATACTGAGTAAGCACAGCTGCCAGCTGGGGTGAGCACCCAAAGGACCGTAAACCTGCCACATGAACACAGCACTATATCACAACAGAGATTAAAACAAAGTTTCCAGGACAACTCCAGGGGCCTGAAAGGAATCCTTTGACTCATCAAGTTATCTATTAAATATTTTCTTTTATTTATATGCTAACACAGCCCAAACCAAACCAACCAGCCAGCCAAACAACAACCAAACAACCCAAAGACAAGTAAGGGCTTACACATGTGGGTTGAAAGGGAATGGATTACAGAGGGGAGTGGAGGAATGAAACTCTGTGTTTGGGGGAAAAAAGGAAAAAAGATTCCTCACCTCAAAATGTGACATTTCAGTTGAAATGTAAAGGGGGATATGGAAAGAGCTGTGTCCTTAAGACTCGGGGAACTGTATCTCCGTAAGTCAGGACAGCTTACTCGATGTCTAAGAAAAGGCCGGAGGGTTTACAGAAGCATCCATGCTCTGCTTCTCTCAACAGCGCCATGATTCACTTACTTCCAGTGCCCAACACATGCCTTTCTCAGAGCAGAAAACATGCCTTTCTCAGAGCATACTCAAATCTGGCTGTACTACTGCATTTTTTCCACTACATGAACTAAGCAGAAATGAGGTTTAGAAAATACACATGAAAAAGTATTTACCATGTTTCGCAAAATTAAATTACTTTTGAGCAATGTTCTAGTTTTCTTTCTGCAGCAAAGCAGAACTTCCATGCCAAATTCTTCAACAGGCCCCTTAAGATCACTCTCCAGTGACAAGGACAAATGAATGCTGCTAATGGTTTTTAGATTTAAAGCAACAACTCTCATAGAAAACACAATTTTCCTTGACATTTGCCAAACTATTCCTCTCTAGACAAACTGCATCCTTGTTTTAAGATTTTTTTTTTTACTAGATTGTCCAAGTGAACAGTTTTTACCTTGAATGCAAACCAACAGAAGAGATCATTTTAAGGGAGATTGAGTGGAGAGCCAAAAGAGTATTTTCTACTTCCTGAAATTTAGCCCACATTGAGTTACTGATACTTTTAGCAACATGGGAAAAAATCTCATTACTATGTAAATGCCTAACAACCATTTAGAAAAAAAAATTCTTTATAATGAATGATTGGTCTTGATTACTATTACTAACTTAATGTTTTTTAGTTTTAAAAATCCTTTTTTAGTACATGTGCACAGTGTATGTGGACATGCGCTGTGTGTCCCTGTCAGGCTGTGGTTCTCTTTTCCACCGTGCTATCGGCTCTGACTCTGAACTAGTCTCCAGGATGTGTGACGGGACTGTGTGCGTGCTGAGCTAGCAACGGCCCTGAAGGCCCCGCTGGTTTGGCACTCCTCTCTGCACGGAGCAGCTGTCTGGCATTGCCTTTCTCTTTGCACTACGGATCCCTTTGGTTGATGATACCTTTTCTGTAAGAAACTTACAGATGAGAGGGAGAAAGGGAAGCATTATGAAACAGAGTGTGAAAAGAACAGTGAAATTTTACTTTCCAACATCTTCAGCAGCTTCTGTCTCATCAAATGTACCGTATGTTGTAAGAACTTGTGTTTTGAAAGCTATTCTATTTGCCATGAACAGAAAAGGATTCTAAAATCAAGGATTCTAAAGTCCTGAAAAGTCAAGACCTAATTAATTTCAAATGAAATGAAATTTAAAAGATACCAGTATAAGATGCAAATTAGCAATAAATCCTCCTTCTTCTACATGTTTCAGTACTAAAGATCTGAAATGAAAAAAAATGAACTATTTGCCTATAATATGAACTAAATAGTCAATAAGTCATAGGAGGTTTACTTCATATTTTCTGAAGAAAACCATGCATAAGGGCTGGAGAGGTGGCTCGGGGGTTGAGTGTTTGCTGTATAATCCTGAAGATGGGAACTTGGATGCCAATATCTATGTAACAAGCTGGGCATCTGGAATGTCTCTAACTTCAAGGGGTCTGACACCCTTTAGGTACACATATGCATATATACTAAGCGCACACGCATATAAACTTAACAAAAAAAACCACATATGCTTTGACAGATCAAGTTTACTCAAATGGTTTGCTACTAAACAAAACTGTCATTACCAGAAAAGGACAATTTTCACGCTGGAAACTAAACTGAGCTATAATTACGTATGTGATTAGTTTCATTTGTCAAGTCTACCAAGTGTTTGTCAAATAGTCCATATCTTCTCATTCTAGAATAGATGTTCTTCACAGAACGAAGTAAGGATGAACCTTATGAGAACTACTAACACATAAAATCATGCAGATATTTAAATATATGGTCTCAACAGAATCATGCCAATTCCCAACTACTTGTTTATAAAGTAACAGGCCTTGATCTGCAAAACTCAGTCTGCCCTCAAACTCATGATCCTCTTATTTCTATCTCCTGAGTGCTAAGATATATGTATGTATCACATATTCTACTTCCCTTTGGTTCTTAATTTGTGCACATATTTGGAGGAGAAGGAGGTGAAATGTAACAAACCATAGGTTTGTATTTCAGCCCTATTGAATCCACAGGGGGGGGGGGACACAAAGTCCACCTTATTCCTTGTTAGGTATCTAGCAGCAAGCACAGGGCTAAGTAAATGTTGGTGTCAGCTAAGACACTGAAAAAAAACTGCAGGCTGTAGCATTGAATCATGTAAAATTTCCATACAAATACATTTATTATACTCAAACAGAAGTAAAAGAACACTGTTGAACAATGGGGAAAGCCAGAAGAAGATCATCTAATTAGTTCAATAAACAACTATGTACTAGCAGGGCATAATGCTGCACACTTTTATATCAGGCAGGGGCAGGTAGATCTCTGGAGGTCCCAGGACACCCAGAATTACATAGTGAGACCCATCTCGACAAAACAAAGTTTCCACTAAACTGCTTACTTCTGTAATGTTTGGAAGTATATAATAGCGTGCAGATGTGGTTAGTAGATAAGATGGGATCATTCTGCAGGAGAGGAGAAGAGTTCACACACCTGCTCACCTACCTAGAAGTCAATGGAAGTATCTCAAAGCCAACGGATTGATATTTTTAGTCTCTAAGAATTAAGTAGACAGACATACAGGCCCAGCCTGAAGCAAAGGTTATGAAGTAAGATATGGCAGACCGTGAGGGAGCTCATTCCACTGTACTCAAGAGTAGAGTGTGAGAAAATTAGACATCTTTATATGGCTACATATTTGAGAGTAGCCAATGAAACAAAGCACAGAAGTTTAGGAGGAGGTAGTAAAGAAAGCCTGGAAAGAATTTCCAAGAGCAGAAATAACGAGCATCTTAATCACAAAATTAGACAAAGTCTGAGAGGTACACAGAAGAAAACTTATGGAACACTGTCAGGTAGGAAGTAGGTGAGGAGAGAGAAACAGCACTAAAAACAGAAAGCAACAGAGGGGTGGGTCTTCTCCTTGGGTAACGAAAAATACATGGTGACAGTGAAAAGTGAGACTGCAAGACGCAAGCACATACAAAAGAAAGGGCGCCCGGGAGTCATTCGAGACCAACCAGGACAAACAAACCAAAGAAAGTTTTCTACAAATTAACATTTTCACGTCAGAGTTTTGACCCAGAATGGCAGCACTTCAGGTCCCGAGGCTGGGAGAGGAGGGACTGTCTCCAACTGAACACCTTTCCAGAGTCTACTCAACAACTTTCTTTCCTTTTTCTCCACATACACAGAGGTTCACAAATGCACACAGCTCCGTGCATACACAGGTATGTATGCACACATATAGCTTAAACTTCTGTTCTAAGTTTCCACTAAAAAACGATAGAGAACAAAGATCCCAGAGCTAGAAATCATAGCATAAGAATTAATTTGTCATTTTTCTCATTCCTAATTTTAAAAATTAAATTTTTCCTAGAAGGTAACAGATTATGGCATTTAATATTGAAAAACAAATCCAGTGAGAAGATAATACAGAATGAGTAACTTCTGAATTAGCAGGCTTAGCAGGTATACCTGGCAGTGCTGGGTAGACACATTAGACGACCAGGGCTGTTATGAAGGAGTCCTTGGACTGTAAGTCAGATTTCTACCTCTGGGCCCTTGGTTCTCAAAGTGGGTGGATTAAAAACTTCACTTTGACTCAAAAAAACAGACTGGAACCTAAGCACAGAGGAGCCTTTTGAGAACTGAGGGTCACCAATTCTCAGTCTATTGATCCTATATAACAAAAGGTTTATTTGTAAGAACCTACAGATCACAAAGACAGTTTTTATAGCTCCTTTATCTTTTTCCCCAACTTACATTTCTAAGTATGGGAACAGCTAGGCTATGATCTTTAAAAAAAAATGTGGTGGCCATTAACTACATTATGCTATGTCTTAAACACAGTGTGAAATACATCTCTGCCCCACCAGAAGAATCCTAGGATATTCCACAATGTTCTGATTGTCAAGTTTTCTCTGAGACCTCAGACTGGTGCTATGACAGATGGATGTTTCTATACCAGCCTCTGAGTCTGCCTTTTAGTCACTAACAATGTAAAGACTTTAAAGGTATCTGAAACAAATAACACACTTATAATTCTCAGAAATTGCCCTCCTGAAGTCTACTGTAAGTAACTACATAAACGGCAGAAAACAGGTGTGTGGTGGGATGAGAAACAAATGTTTATCAACCGAAAAATCTCTACAGAGGCAAACCAACTTACTTTGATGGATCTTAAATATGTATCACCCACAGCATTTCCTGTAGCTTTACATACAAACTTAAAAGGAGAGCTTATTCTGGACCTCTTTTAAATCAGATATTCAACAAAGCATTATTCTTATTTTGTTGAAAAAAACTATACTGTTATTAAATACTTTTGGAACTTATTAATACTGTAATATATAAAGACATGAACTCTTATCAAATAATAAATACAAAACTGTCATGCACTAAGCTAAATTTCCACACTTAAACAATTCACTTAGGCAAACAATAATACCAATAATTAACTGAAGGCACTCTTCAGAATTCACACCAACAGCCTACTACCTGAGAACTTGCCATCAGTTAATATATTAAACTTCACACTACAAGACATTGATTTTGTCAGTCCTTAAAAGCATTACTAAAATAGCTAAAACACGTATTTACCATATGGCCAATTTCTAAGTTAATGATACACTCTATGGGACACCTGAAGACAAAAGGCTAATTTAATATGAAAAGCATTTCAGGTGAAAAGGGAAACACTTCTTTACCTGATTTTTTTTTCAGCTTAGAAATCTTACACGTGCACTTTAGAAAATACTTTGCATTTCATAAAAATGACTGATTCAGAAAAAAACAACAACTACGAATAACAAACACACAGTGACATCACTCACCTAAATAGGGAATGCAAGGTGTCATCTTTAAGCTACTTATATAGTCTCTGAGTCTTTTGTAGTTATCTTCTTTACTCATTACATATTCTAATTTTTCAAAAGTAGTTTTGTCTTTTCGACTTAATAACTAAAAAACAAATAGAAAAGCCTAAGTTATTTACAAGTTCCATTTTATTGTAGCAAAGATAAGAACGGAAGCTGTTTTTATTATAAGTCTAAAGTCTAATTTCAAAATTATACTTTCCATAATTTTACTGTCGTAGAACATAAACAAAATCAGACACATGTATTAATAACTCAAAGTATTTATAAATTCACTTTTATATGCACACAAATGCACTAAGTGACAAACTATAACACATTCATCTTTACTACCTTATGTAATTAAGCAATATTTGTTCTTTTCTAATTTAGAAGAATTATGTGTATACACTCAGCTCAAGTGCCCCAATATTTTAATTAACTGCCTCCTCAAAAAATCATTCTTCCATAATCTCTATGAAACACTCAATTTTGTGATGTAAGTGACAACTTTTCTAGACAAGTCAAGTTGTGGCTTGTCAAGAAGAGCTGGGAAGTCTCCCATTGAGTAATTTTTTTTTAACTTCTGATATTTTTTTTCACCAGCACTTTATAACAGGCAGCATTAACAAGAGATTGCTTCAAGTGGCTTGAAAAGACAATTTGTAGTAATCTCCTCTGAGATTACTGCAAATAATAAGGAAGTAAGAGACAAGCAAGATGAGTACCCACAACACTAACTGAAATCTTCCAGATGTTTGTTTGTTCTGTTATTCTCCAGACTAAAAAACGTTTTTCTTTCCTTGAACCTCTGAAGTTATTCTGTCACAACGATGGTGATGACAATGATGATGGTAAAGCAACAGACTTTCAAAACACACTAGTAGAGTAAATGTTTCTCTCTAGAAACAAAGACTCCGGAATCAGCAAAGAAGGAATTGACCAAGTGAGAAAAATCCAGCAGGGCAAATGTTCAACCCTACAGCTATATGTGCAAAATAGCCAGGGGAAATGGTGGTATGAATTGCGTTTGGAGAACTTGGAAAGGCTCACCCACCTGGCCTTGCTCATGGCAGTCCATATGGCTACTCTCCTGAGCTACCTCTGCTAAGCACCTGTAAGTTCTCTGTGCTGTACTTTGTATTCCTAACATCTCTGATTTTCTGGGGTCTCACAACTGCATGCACTTCAATTTTAGAGTGTGTATGCAGAGATTTTCTAATCTTATTTAAGTATACTGTCTGGACACCAAATAATTGCTTGAAATATTGGTGGAAGCTTCCACGACCCTATAACTTGCATTCTACACATGGGCAACTCTTAAAGTTGTGATCTGTACCATGACCTATGGCTGCAACAGCCTCTGAATGTCTACATGACTGACATGAAAAACTATTGCAGGGAAGCGATTCTTTAGGAGACTATCTAGAAGCAAGTCCCCCAGGGATCTCTTTTTAAAACAGAAGTCTGAGCTTATGGTGAGTAGGGTCTTCCATACTTGAGACACCATCAAAGGCCCTTTTTTTTCCAAAGGCCTTTTTACTAAAGGTGCACAGAACTTGGTTAGTTTTCAATGCTGCTAACCTTTTTAGCAAAGCACACCTTCCTTGATCTCAACTTTACCAAATTTGCAAGTCTTTAAAAACTTTCTGTTCTGCCTTTTGTTCCTGAGTACCTATGGCACTGCAGAAAAATTGGTGCACCTAGAAACTTCCTCTGCCATATTAATTAGTGCATTAGCAGCAAACTCAGCCTCCTACAAAGTTTCAAAGCATGGACAGAATACAGCAGCTTTGTATCAGAATGTAAAGTGAATGGCCTCTGACCTCATGAGTTTCATCTTCACTCACATCTGCATCTCTACCCTGGTCTTCCAAGTTCCAACCATAGCTGCCTCATTAAACTCCACTCTCAGGAGTCTAAACTTTCTCTGGGCTGTTTCTCCACTTTTCCCAAACTGCTCACAAACTAACTCCACAGGCCCTGAAACATACCATCAGGTACAGTTACAGTGACAGTCCTGACTCTTGGGACCACCATTAAGTATGACAAAACTTGAGATAAACCTCCACACAAGGAAGAACATATTTAACTGTGGCCCCACTGCTTCGGGTCTGTGATGAGGTAGAACATTATGGCAGAGAACACATGCTTACCTCATCGTAATTTAGGAAGGTGAGTGTACATGAGAGACTACCCTCAATGACGGAACTTCCTTCCACTAGGATATGCCACTGCTTCCTAAAAGACTTTCCCACATGACCTTATAATTTACTGTTTTAGGTTAAGCCTGAACTGTCCCTTTCATGGCCTAATTTGTTTCTGCACCTGAGCTAGTGGTGTATTTGGGGAGGCTGTGGAATCTTTGGGACTTATGTCTTGGCCAGAAGAAATGAGTTTTGGGGCAAGCCTCGAAGGTTATACCTGCTTCCTATATTGACTTGGGCTCCATTTCATACGACAGCCTTGATAAATGAGTTCCAGCTGTGCACTTCTGCAGTCAGGAAACTATTCTGTACCATGGACACCCCCCATCTGTGACTGTGAGCTAAATTCACCTTTCTCTCTCAAGCTGTTTCAAAACCAGGTGTTGCACAGCAACAGGAAAAGGTAACTATTACATGTAACACTTCTATATGCCATTATCCAGTAACCCCTTTCTCATCTCTCCCAGGTTCTGGCCACCACTGTTCTACTGTCTCTAGGCCCCTCAAATAAATAGAATCCTACTAGTTGTTTTACGCTTGTACATTTCACACGGTGCATCTGTAAGACACATCCACAGGATAACATGTTGCAGAGTGTCCTTTGTAAGGATGAACGACACTGCACTTTATGTATACAGTACATTACACTTATCCACTGTTCATCTACTTACAGATGCCTGGGTTATTTCTGCTTTTTGGCTGCTGCAAACATTTGTGCAAAAATATGTTTATATCTTTGCTTTCAATTCTTTTGGGCACAGGTCCAGAAGCAGAACTACTGGACTGCATAGTAATTCTGTTTAATTTTTAGGGGAACTTACTGTTTTTTAATAAATTCTTTAAAAAAATTTAGTTTCCCATATAGACAAGCAAATTAACCTAACAATTACTCTTCCCCATTTCTCATAAAAATTTATTTTTCTTATTACAGCAGCTAAGTACCCTGTGTTGAACAGAAACAGTGAAAATAAGCATCTTGTTTTTTAATATTGAGAGAACGTTCCTAATATTTTTCTTAGTAATGGGGTATTATAAACTTTCTTACATGTTCCTCTTATCAATTAAAAAAAACCAAATAGGCAAAAACCCTCAAAATTTTACTCAATCCCATTGGGTATAAAACACCCGCCTTCTTACACTATCCTTCTACCCTGAGATGACAGTCTATACTCTACCCAAACCTTCCCACTACTGTAGCTTAGCCGTTCGGATAACCTCCACCCTCAGCCTTCCCCATCCACCTCAGGAAGCATCCTTTCCTCCATTACACACCCTGCAATTTAAGCCTATGAGGGGCCTGGATCGAAGTCTTATTTCATGAGGCTTCACAATCTCCATGCTTATCATGCCATTTTCTTCCCCAAGTCCTCAGCACCTTTGAAGCTACAGGGCTGATTCACTGGCCAGGAGATTTTGTGTGATGATGGGAGTCTATGTTTGTGCTGTCCATACAATGGCTGCCAGCCAACAGTCCTCAGTACTTGCAATGTAGTTAGTGCTGAGGAATAGTCAGATTTAATGATTTGAAATTAGTAGTCACCCAGGGCTACTATTTTAGACAAGAGAACCATGAGAAGTAACACTGTATGTTACTGTCATTTAAGACCTGCAAGTAACTTCCCCTTAAGTCTTTAGAATTTTAGAAGCTGGGGAAAAAAAAAAAGAGCCCAAACCATCACTCCCTTCTCATAAGTATCACGGTCGCACTCTTCATGTGTAGTGACAGTCCCAGCCTCTCTCCTACTCTGCCGCTTGTGCCCGCTGCTGTGTCCTCTCACACACAGCAGGGATTTCACTGTGACTTTTGTGGTCCCTGTCATGTTTCGCTTCTTTTTCACTGTTTATCATTTCTCACCTTTTTTGCTTGGCTTAGTTTCCTAATCTTTCAATGAGACAACTCCTATATTCCTTCTTTACTTCTTGTACTGACCCAGATCTCTCTGGTACAAACACGACTAACGCCTGCAGTTTGGTTAAACACAACTCTCACCAGTACACCATATTTATATGGAGCCTGAACCTAGAAAGTTTGTTAACTGTTGGTTGCTTTCACTTTAAATTCATGACCAAAACTCTTCTTTAAAGCTCATTAATCTTTCATGCCTCCCTAGACACAGCGCTTTCATACTCTCCTGGATGACATATCCTTCCTTCTTTCTTCTAACTTCCAAAAGCTTTCTTTCAAAATTTTCAACTAAAGACTTTGGTTGTAAAGAACCAAAGCAGCCAGAGGAACTTTTATAGACCCCTACCACCCAATCTGCTAGTTCACCTGCAGCTGTAACCAGCCACACCTGCTGCCCACCTATTGGCATGGAAAAATAGTCCTTGAACACTTCAGGGCTGAACTAATTCTTTTTCATCTAATTAAGAACATATCTGTAGTAATTATTTTTTTATCACCATTTCCCCAATCCTACTATACAATTTCAATTAGCACAAAATTCAATGGTCACAAATCCCATCTCCAAAGTCAAAAAACATTGTGCTACAAACCTTTAGTTTCCCATTCTCTCTAGCTACTTCAGGTCTACAGTGAACTTTCTCAAAGGTAAAGTTGATACTTACTGGCCCGGTCCTCACTGCCACTCTCAAACACAATCAGTTTTCACCCACCACCACACCAACACCACCACTCTGGCCAATGTCACCAAGCTTTTCCAAGTGTCAGATCCAGTGGTCATCTTTAGAAAAGGTTCCTCTGTGTTCAGCCTATTAAAATGTTTTGCAAAGGTGATCCACTTTCCTACAACACTTGCTTCTCCCATCCCTGGCTTCCTCCCTTAGCATCTATAATTAGTGATGGGAAGCTGACACCAGCCAACCTCTTCCCTGAAGAAAAATAAAATAAAATAAAAAAATAAAAAAGCTGTTCTACTTTTATTTTCACAACATAAAGTATAATGCTTTTCCTTGGGATTTTAAAGACAGAGCTCATAACTGTATACTTGCAGTCATTTCACTCCATCCACAGAATTCAGATTCTAAAGAATGAGACCATAATTTTTTAAAAAACTAAATAGGAAAATCCTTCACCAGGTGTTTATAAGAGAAAAATAAAGATTATAAGCTCTTCCACACTAATGATTTTCCAATATAAAACTACTTTTCATGTAAAACCTATCTCTTTAGTCACCAAGTAAAGTGCTTAACTGAAATCACAAGGCCCTGAGTTGAGCAATCCCAGTCCTGGAGGGGGGAGGGAGGGGAGGGAAGGTGAAGACAAAAGAAGCCCTGGAGCTCATGGGCCAACCTACTTAACCTGACTGGTGAGTTCCAGGCCAGTGAGAGTCCCTGTCTTAAAAGAGAAGGGGACAGCTTCTGAAGCATGACACCTGAGGCTGTCTGGTTCCCAAAGCACACACATTCACACATGAACATACGCAAACCAGTGAGTGTGCCACACAATGATTTTACTAAGTTTTTAAAAAGAGTTTGCTGGATGTAGCAATATACACCTAGAATCCCAGCACTCAAAGGGCTGAGACAAGAGGATCACGTATTTTAAGGCCAATCTGGGTTATATATAGCAAGACACTGTCTTTCTTAAAAGACAAAAATGAATAATCAACTTTATAGAGTAAATAATATATTTAGAACAAGACCATTAAGACTTATTAATCTGCCTGGTGTGGTGGTGCACACCTTTAATTCCAGCACTTGGGAGGCAGAGACAGGTAGATCTCTGAACTTGAGGCCAGCTTGGTCTACAGAGTGAGTTCCAGGAGAGCAAGGGCTATACAGAGAAACCCTGTCTCAAAAAAGAAAAAAGAAAACAAAAGACATTAATCTTTGAACAAAATTCAGTACTATTTTCAGCATGGGATATGACCAACCTGTAATATGACAACCTGCACTGTGAGCCTGAGGCAGAAGAACCATGACTGTAACACCAGCTTGGGCTACACAGTTAAGACCCTGTACTTGGATGTACCCATGCGGCAGGAAGACCCCCAAATTTAAGGACACCTTGGATGATTTCACATTGCTTCAAAAAGTAAAAACAACAAGTGGTCTGGTGATGATGAAGTGCTTGTGTGAGGTCTTACTATCATAATAAAAATTAAAACTTAAAAAAAAAAAGGGAAAGGAGAAACAACCTGGAAAAACTGAGTACACTATTGTGCAATCCAAAGATACAAACACTAGCAAATGCCAAACCACACCCTAATCTTGTCAAAGTAAAAGAACCTGACATGATGACTGTCATAAAAGAATGTCAGCAATGCCACATAATTCCATGTCAACCGTGAGATTTTTTTTTTACTATTCTTAAAATTTACGGCTAAAAAATAATAGAACTTAAAATTAATATGTTGTAAAGGTTATGATTTAGAGCTTCAAACTTCAAACAGCATAATCTGTACACAGTTAAATGCAAATTATCAGGTGAATATTAGATGTAATGCCATCAAAGAGGTATTCAAAATAATTCTCTAAAGTGCAAAAACAAAGCATCAGTCTCCACTTATCCACAAATTAATTCATAAGCTTAGTGCAATGCTTACGCCATCTTAAATAGAGATGTCAAAGAATAACATGCAAGACAATTTAAGAATTCTTATTTGTAACCATGATGTTCACCTAAGACTTACAAAACAAAACAACAAACAAAAATTAATAAAATCTTCCCACAGATGTCTAATGTTTCATTTAACTCCTCAGGATTACTCACCGCCCACGTCTTGGTCAACCGGAAAATCGGTGCACTCTGTAGGCCGGAAACCACAGCCATAAGTGCATGAAGATTATTAAGTTCGTATAGTTTCTGAAGATTTAAAAAAAGGAGGAAGGATTGGGTTTTTTGTTGTTGTTGTTCGTTTTGTTTTAAAGAAAATGAATGCAGGAAAATACAGAAGAACACAATTTAGACAGTGGATAGTATACCAGTATTATTTACTGTTGCTGTCATTGTTGAGAACTGCCTTCTAGGATACCCAGTAAAATCGTTTTTGGCCCAGAATATAATGTCCATGTTCTACCTTGGCATTTTTTACCCAAGCTCTGGTAATAACCCCAGCTCTAAATGGGCAATATATTTTCAAAGCTGAAGCTATGGCTTGGTACCAAGGTTAACTGGCATGACCGCAACGGCCAAGTGCTTGGTTCTGGGGAGCATCTCTGTTCCTTGTAGTGAAATATGACTGGCTGTCTACTTTCTGGACCAAGCCACAGAAAGAGCCTGCGCAGGATGGTTTCTTGCCCAGTGCTCCCATCAGCCCAGGCTAGAGTTAAAAATAAAATCGCCATCTTTAGTTCCCTGCTCCATTTCCCGATTCTTTATACCCAAGACCTTGTCTCTAGTTCGTTATGGAATATTGTTCTTTCAGTATGCACACATCAAAAATTACGCTCTACTAATTTCCCAAGAAGCCCACTTTACACTGCTAGTGATTTCTCAAATTTGTCATACCACATAATACTTCTACCCGAAAAGCGGCATCTAAAAACCAGTCATTTTACAGTTAGTTGTCTCAAGCAACCAGACAAGTCCTATGATGGGCATTTAATTTAAAACCCCCCAAAAAAGCAAATAAAAACGAAACAACAGACACAAAACAGGATATAAACCTTCACAGAAGATTATATAATCTAGCCAGTAAACTAGCCATTAAATGAATGTACAGTACACATTTGTTGGCAACTGAATATCACATTACACTTGATATATGCCAAAATATGCAGAGGACCTACAAGGAGAAGAAAAGAAACTGCACCTTGACACTTCAGCCCCTGCTCCTGCCTGAGTCTGCTATCGCTGCCATGCCCTGACATTTTCAGACTTGCCAGTCCCACCAATAAAGTAGGCCAATTACCTTCTGTTTTATATTTGACTCTTTATACAAGTTTATACAGAATGCTACTGGTTCTGACTCTTTGGAGAATACTGACTAAAACAGGTATTAAAAGGAAAAGACTTGAGACTTTATTACAGGTTGAATACAAAAGGCAAAGTGTCAGAATATGATTTAATACTAATAAGGAAAAGATTAGGGAACCAGGGCCTGCAACAGAAGCAAAAGCTGCCAAATCTAAGCCAAAGAGTCTGGAGAGAAATTGACTTATTTGGTAGAAAAATGGTAGGTTATATGGACATAAACATACAAATAAATGAAAAATCTACCAAAGATATCAGGGGAAAAAAGAAATTTAGAATCTATGGGAAAAGCCATTACTTTCTCTAGTTCAAAACTAGTACTTACTTAATTTCTCACAAAGAATGCTTTTAAAAATCCCTGTAACATTTTGGTAAAAAGGCTAGTCCTGCCACCTAGTGCCACAGAATATTAGAATAAGATTGCTTCCTTGTGCTCAGGGAAAATACACGAAGAATCCCAACTTAAATAGTAAACAGATGGAACCAAGTAAAAGACCCAGAAATGAACCCACACACCTATGAATACTTGATTTTTGACAAAGAAGCCAAAACCATACATGGAAAAAAAGACAGCATCTTCAACAAATGGTGCTGGTCTAACTGGATGTCTACATGTGGAAAAATGCAAATAGATCCGTATTTATCACCCTGCACAAAACTTAAGTCCAAGTGGATCAAAGACCTCAACATAAAACAGAAACACTAAACCTCTTAGAAGAAAAGGTGAGAAACAGCCTTGAACTCATTGGCACAGGAGACAACTTTCTGAACAGAACACTAACAGCACAGGCTCTAAGATCAACAATCAATAAATGGGATCTCATGAAACTGAAAAGCTTCTGTAAAGCAAAGGATACTGTCATCAGAATAGAATGACAGCCTACAGATTGGGAAAAGATCTTCACCAACCCTATATCTGACAGAGGGCTAATATCCAGAATATATAAAGAACTCAAGAAGTTAAAAAGCAATAAATCAAGTAATCCAATTAAAAATGGGGTACAGAGCTAAACAGAGAATTCTCTAGAGAGGAATATCGAATGGCAGAGAAGCACTTAAAGAAATGCTCACATCCTTAGTCATCAGGGAACTGCAAATCAAAACCACCGAGATTTCACCTTGCACCCATCAGAATGGCTAAGATCAAAAACCCAAGTGACAATACATGCTGGAGAGGATGTAGAAAAAGGGGAACCCTCCTCCATTGCTGGTGGGAATGACAACGTGTACAACCACTCTGGAAATCAATCTGGTGTTTTCTCAGACAATTAGGAATAGCGCTTCCTCAAGATCTAGCTATACCACTCCTAGGCATATACCCAAATATGCTCAAATACACAATAAGGACATTTGTTCAACCACGTTCTGAGTAGCTTTATTCATAATAGCCAGAATCTGAACACAACCCAGATGTCCCTCAACGGAGGAATGGATACAGAAATTGTGGTATTTTTACACAATGAACTACTACTCAGCAATTAAAAACAAGGAAATCATGAAATTTGCAGGCAAATGGTAGGATCTAGAAAAGATCATCCTGAGTAAGGTATCCCAGAAGCAGAAAGACACACATGGTATATACTCACTTACAAGTGGATATTAGACATATAATATAGGATAATCATACTAAAATCTGTATACTCAAAGAAGCTAATCAAGAAGGAGGACCCTGGATAAGATGATCAATCCTCTCTCAGAAAGGCAAATGGGGACAAACATTGGAAGAAGGAGAAAACAGGAACCAGGACAGGAGCCTACCACAGAGAGCCTCTGAAAGACTCTAACCAGCAGTGTTATCAAAGCAGATGCTGAGATTTATAGCCAAACTTTGGGCAGAGTACTGAGAATCTTATGAAAGAAGGGGGAGATAGAAAGACCTGGAGGGGACAGGAATTCCACAAGGAGAGCAACAGAACCAAGAAATCTGGGCTCAGGGGTCTTTTTTGAGACTGATACTCCAACCAAGGACCATGCATGGAGATAACCTAGAACCCCTACACAGATGTAGCCCATGGCAGCTCAGTATCCAAGTGGGTTTCCTAGTAAGGGGAACAGGGACTGTCTCTGACATGAACTCAGTGGCTAGCTCTTTGATCATCTCCTCCTGAGTTGGGAGCAGCTTTACCAGGCCACAG
Source organism: Pachyuromys duprasi (assembly GCA_028658305.1). NCBI lineage: Eukaryota > Metazoa > Chordata > Mammalia > Rodentia > Muridae > Pachyuromys > Pachyuromys duprasi. The sequence continues at coordinate 33,894,486 of CM053759.1, read as the reverse complement.
AGGAAGACAATGCAGCCAGTCCTGATGAGACCTGATAGGCTACGATCACATGGAAGGGGAGGAGGACCCTCCCTATTAGTAGACTGGGGGAAGGGCATGGGAGGAGAGGTGGGAGGGAGGGTGGGATTGGGAGGGGACAAGGAAGGGGGCCATAGCTGGGATACAAAGTGAATAAACTGTAATCAATATGAAAATGAAAATAGTAAGCAGAGCATCTCTGCTTTTTCCCATTATCTTTAAATTCACAGGTGAGATAAGACCTATTCATTACAAGAATCTCCAAAGATGATGAAGAATGCATCAGCACACTTAGTGAAGTTAACATGAATTCAGAGTTGTTACAGGCTGATCTCAGTATCTTCCTGTGGAGCGTCCTGCTCCTCTCTTTGAAACTATTATCCTTGAAAACCATGCTGCTTCTCCAACTCTCTCGGTAACTCCTCATTGTACCTGTTAGCAGTATATGTACTACTCTTTTAAACTGCAGTCTAGGAGGATAGGGTGGTCCACAAATATAATCTTAGTATCAGGAGTCAGAGGGAGGGTGAACTCAAGTTCAGGGTCAGCAAAACTGTCTCAAAATATTATCTTTTCTTAAGATTTATGTGTCTTTATGTATATTAGCATTTTTCATACATGTGTGCCTGTGTACTACTTGAGTGCCTGGTGTCCATGAAATGGCAATCAGAAAGAGACATCAAGTCACCAAAGGCATGCTGGGAAGTGAATGTGAGTCCTCTAGAAGAGAAGCAAGTGCTTCTAACCACCAAGCCATCTCTCCAACCTACAAAACCTTATTTTACTTATAGCTGGGTGCCTTATTTCACAATTTAAGTAAATAAGTAAATAAACCCGGTTAACAAAAAGCACTATGTATTCTCCAACTAAATCCTACATGACTTTCTCCAGCACCTCAACATAATCTATTATTTTACAAATATTAGAGAAAAGAGGCATTCAATGAACTCAACGGGTGCTATTTTTCAGGATCAATATGCAGCTACATAAAACATTTCTGAGTGGGTGAGTTGAAGATCAAGCCATACTTACCTTAGCAGTTTTAATATAGTGGCTCAGAACTTCTGCTCTGATCTTTAACGTCTGAGCATGAAGAATCTCTCTAACAACCCAAAAGCTCACCTGAAAATGAAAATAAAAAAAATAACCAAAGGTTAAGATTTACCAAGATTAACATTAGCATTTTAAATTCTTGATATACTTCCTATAAAAACGCCATGAAAGCTTCAAGGACGGCAAGCCAAGTTTGGTCCCTTGAACCTGTGGTGGACGTGAAAATCAACTCTGGGTTATCCTCTGACATCCAGGTACGAATGACAGCCTATGTGCACTCAAACACAAATGAACCTGTGCATGTGCACCCCCTTCCACAAAATCCTACAAACATTCTTTAGAAGGCAGATTAGGTCTATAACATTATTAAATCTAGCCCAAGTAGTTGCTTATCAAATGACATAATATGTATATAGTATACATCAATTCACATACTGTAAAAAATAGAATCTAAATATTTTAAGTTGATTCAAACTTAAATCTAAAAATAGGACACTGTTAAAAGTCTTAGTGAAAGAGTCATGATGTCATAGCCCGTATTTCTTCACTTCAAAAAGGAGAACTATTTTAGATTTTTCCTAGAATTTTCACCAGTAAATAGCTGTCAACATATGTGTGTGTATAATTGCAATTTGTTAATATAAAATTATATATTTTACAAAGTCATGATAATACCTCTTATACTAATGGCCACAATGCTCCCTGACTCTAACAAGATTTTATGAGCCAGCAAAAGTTATACTACAAATATTTAAATAGGTACGTTAGTAAATATAAACAATTAATTCAAATCTAAACTGTATAATCAATGACTTAATTAAATTTCATGTTAGACACATTTTAAGGCAAATATAATTTTAAAAGTCCAAATTCTTTGTCATTTTCATCAAAAGTTGTAGTGTCCATCATACCCCTTTTCAAGTCTGGGCAGCATGTGGACTGCTTTCATGGAAAGGTTATTAGCCAAACTGGTTCTGACTTCCACAGTGAAGTCCTAAGAGACCACATCTTTTCTGCCTCGACTGCAAGAATTCTTGTAGAGCCTGAACTACCACTCTGAGGCCCTATGCTAAGAAGACTACAACAGTCCCAATTAAAGCTAAATATTTCTGAGGGTACTGACAAAATAACCAGAACTAAGAAATAGTTTGAGACCATTATTAGACTTAAAAAACATTTGGTCATTTAAAACAAAAAGAGAAAATTCTCTTTAAAGAATTGTCATCCAACTTTTCAATAGCAATACACACTCAAAGCCAGAAGAAAAAATAACCAAGGAAAGAAAAAAGAATTAAGGATCTTTATCCAATAAAGCTGGTTCTCACCTATAAAGAACACAAGCAAATTTTCCTTCATGCCGGAAGCTGGGCATTATTATCCAGTGAGCTACCTGAGAGCAAGTTTTGGACATTAAACATGCTGATAAGCATCAATATAAGCTTGAGCACTCGCTAAATACTTATTCACAGAACTAAGATTAAATTAGACAATGTAAGGCTGGAGAGATGGCTCAGAGGTTAAGAGCAACAGCTGCTCCTCCAGAGGTCCTTGAGTTCAGTCCCCAGTAAACACACGGTGGCTCATGACCATCTATAATGAGATGTGGTGCCATCTCCTGGCGTACAAGCCCACATGCAAGCAAAACACTGTATATAAAATCAATAAATAAATCTTATAGAAAAGTTAGAAAGCATGCTCTACACTGCCTATACACTCAAGACAGTTCTGAGCTCAGCTATCAAAATGGGCATCAGGGCACACAGATAGTACTAGTGAGCCCATCTGCTTTTCAGTCATGCTAGTGGCTGGTTCTTAGGATACGCTGATCACCTAAAAGAAATTTTTAGGATTTTGGAGCATTTGTATAAACATAAGATGTCTTAGGGATGAGACCCAAGTGTAAACAGTAAATTCATACACACATTATACATATAGCTAAAACCAACTTTACTTAATAGTTGTGAATGCACCTATGCGTAAGACCTATCATGTGAAGTCAGGAACAAAGGTCTCTCCTTGTGGTATCACTAGTGCATTTTGGGTTTTTGAGCATTTCAGGCTTGTACTTTCAGATCAGGAATATTCAACTACTGTCATCTTTAGGTTGTGATTTGTTATGCAGAATAAAGAAAGTGAGTACACTACAGGGCTGTGTTTCCCTAAGGGTATGGGAGAGATGACATGCAAACATATTACAGACGAGGAGAAGGAAAACCCGTCCTAAGAACCTGGAGCATCAGGGAGTTCCTGAGATTTCAATGAAACAGCTCTAATGACACCTATTGGCTGAAAATGGACAATGTGACAACCGAGAGGCAGAGGGGAATAGGACAGAATAAAAAAAAAAAATACTTGGTTACTATCTAAAGATTAAGGAACATCAAATCATTATCTTTAGAACTACTAAATAATAGGAAAGAATCAAACTTCAGTCCTTTCATGCTTCTTTTTAAATGACTGTCTGGATAAACAAACTATAGGTATGAAAAACAACAATTCCAAGGGTCTTTGTCACTGTTCTACTGCTGTGAAGAGACACCATGACCAACGCAATCCTATACAAGAAGCACTGAATTGAGTGCTTGCTTACAGCTTCCTGGGTTAGTCCGTATTCGAGGCAGGAGGCAGGTAGCAGCTGGTGCAGCAGCAGTAGCTGAGAGCTTACACATTCTGATCCTTAGGCGGCAGGAAGAGAGAGATACTGAGATGGTATGGGCTCTGGAAATCTTGAAGCCCTCCTTCCGGCAACATACCTCCCCTAACCAAGCCACCTTCCTAATCCTTCCCAAACAGATCCATTAACAGGGGACCGAGCATTCAAACACATGAACCTGAGGGCCATCCTCACTCAAAGCACTGCACCAAACATTTCAAACTGTGAATCAAAGACTGAAGTAATAATGCACTGGAATTCCCTCAGTTAGATGCATTTAACCAACTGCTAACCTCACGAAAAGACAACCAGACACTACTCAGAGCCTCCTAACGAAGAGACACAATGCAACCTATAACTCACTAAAGGGACCCAAACTGACCAAACCTATGAAACTAGCTGCTAACCTATAGATAACACCCAACAGTCAATAAGCTTGGATTCATTCATGTGCAAATAATAAAACAAGGAAGGAGGAAACTGTAGATTAACAAGTCCTAAAAACACCAAAATTTAAAAATCAGAAAGACTCAGTGTTCAGGACTCGGATTTAGACGATATGAACACAAGCACCTAACGCAGAGATAGCTAGAAGTCACTGCCTGGAGAACCTGCTGCTCCCGTGCTGCGGAAGACGCAGAGTACTCACAGCAACATTCTTCACAATGACCAAAATTCAGAAAACATTCTACTATCAAGAATAGCTCCATTTTGCCTAGAAAGTGCTGACAATCAAAGATTAAATGAATTGAAGCTACCTGCACTGGACGTATGCCCCCAAGGAGACATAATTAATGAGAAAGGCCACAGGAGAACTTACACATCATACAATGGCCTATTTTACAAAGATGAAGAGCAAGCACGGCTATAGAACTTGCTTATACAAATATTTCTGGTATGTCTATGAGAATCATAAAGAAGTTTAAAAAAAATAAAAATAAACAGCAAAGCTAGGTACTGTGGCACATGACTACAATCCCAGCACTAAGGAGGCAGAGCCAAGAGGAGTTCAATGCCATCATCTTTAGCTACATAGCAAGTTCAGGGTTAGACTGAACAACACAAGACCCTGCCTCAGAAAGTAAAATACACAAAAAAGGAAAGGCCAGGAAGATGACTCGGTGGGAAAAGTACTTGCTGTACAAACGCGAAGCCCTGACCTTGTATCCCAGCACTCATGTAAAAAGCTGGGTGGACAATGCTGGGGTGGGGCAGGAGGGTCTGCAGACACAGGCCTCTGGGCACCTACTGGTCAGCAGTGCAAGTCTATCCATATGTTCCAAGTTCACTGAGGGACCGGCTTAAACATAGGGCCGTGGTGACGAAGAGCAATACAAGCAGACAGGAAGCCAGGGCTTCCACAAGGGCATGCACAACCCAGCAAGCCACGCCCTCCCTCACCCAATGAGCACAACTCACATGATTAAATCTTCTTGTGAAAGCAACTGCATTTGGTGCAGAACTGTACTTTTCTTTTTTATTCCAGCCACAGCTTGAAAGCTCCTAGAAGATTAAAATAAAAATTAAGCATAAGTTAAATATAAGAAATAGTTTTTTTTATATTAGAGAAATTTAAGCAGTAAAGACTGTATATATTCTTTTCTGGAACAACCAATAGGAATATCTAACAATATTAATTATTCTGTAAAAGCTAAAACAAATTTTATTAGATTATATGCCTAAAATGACTATCTAAAAATATGTATTTCATAGGCAGAGAATGATGGAGTGTTCTCTGAGAGATAAGTATAGTTGAATATCCTATAACACATAATAAACACTGCTGACTACCAAAGAGATCACATCACTCGGAGCCCCCACAATTAGCTTTTTCTTTCTTCCTTTTTATAGGTGTAGGGTATGATGTATGTGTGTGCACATGCCAACAGGCTTGCTAATGGGTATGTGGATGTGCACGCAGAGGCCAACACTGGGTTTCTGAGATGGCCTCTCACTGAACCTGGAGCACCCATTTCAGCTAGGCTGGGCTGACCATATCCAGCTATCTCCACCCAACCCAGGTTCTATCTGTCCAGTTACCCACCCCACCTAGTGCTCAGGTTTACAGACAGGTGCTACCAGGCTGGTTTTTCACATGATGCATGAGCTTCAAAGTCAGTTCTCACTAAGCCAACTCCTACCTCCACAATGAAGCTTTTAAAACATCCCAGTCTATGCCCTGGCAGTTGTTGACACCATATATTTGAAAAAACTTTTCAGTAAAGGAGTTCTTGATCACCCCAATGGTCTAAAAGCAGAATTCAAATGGCTCAAGATCTTGTATAAAATTTAAAAAAGAAAAACTGTACACTGATGGCCTCTACTTGAAATGAAGCACCCTGAGCTGCAGGTGGTGCGGCAGTTAAGAACACTTGCTGATCTCATAGAGGACCCGGGCCTGACAACCAGCACCTGCATGGCTCACAACAGTCCGTAAATCCAGTTCCTGGGGTCCAGTGCCCTCTTCTGGCCTCTGTGGGCACCAGACACTCAAGTGGTATACAGATGTGGTTTCAGATGAAACACCCATCCACATTAAAAAATAATAATAAAAACAAGTGAATCCTTTATGATTATAAATGCAAGCTACAGAGTACAGCACAATAAATGTACCCTCTGATACAAAGGAAATCACATTTTTGCATCACACTGTAACAGCTCAGAAATATCACTTCTGTCAATGCTCCAAAATTATGGTTATTACCACCATAACTGAATGTAAATGAAATACATACATATGACTAACTTACAGCATCATTTAAAATATTCTAATAGATGTATGCTAATAAAGCTGAACTCATCTGATTTTAAAGAAGAGTTTCTGTCTATGGATTTCAAGTCTACCAAAGGGGTTCTACAATATATCAAAAACCATCAGAGAAAGGACCCATACCAAAACAAAACAAAACAAAACAAAACAAAACAAAAACCACCCTTAGGACAGACAACAAAGAAATGTGAGAAAGAAAATGTCATCATTACTCTTCAACAGACAGAGAAGTTATTCCATCTGTCATGTTTTGTTAAGAATGTGTTTGTGCAAACACTGGTGCATTTCCTTGGTTTTTTATTATGTAGTCTAACATCAATTAGGAGAGTATCAGTGGTTACTGTATTTAATACACACTGCCACTTACTCTAAAATTTGTAATGAAGTTTGCAATTGTACATGGGATAGTTATATCATGTTAGGCATAACTATTACTGGTTATTATTTTTATTTGGAAATTAGGCACGAAGTAAGGGGCTGTGATTGTGAGTCAAGCTGACAAGGTGTGGACTTGTAATGGCTATTCTTGGTTGTCAACTTGACTACATCTGGAATTGACTAAAACCAAAGCAACTAGGTACACCTGTGAGCAATTTTTCTCAATTAAATCATCCAATGCATGAAGACCTTCCTTTAATCCAGATCTTTTGAGGTGGCAAGATCTACATTTATTTTGGGTCATACCTTCTGGTGGCCAAATAGGTAGGTAGACAGACAGACAGGACATGGAAGAAGAAAGCCTCTCCTCTTTGCCTGCTTGCCCTCACTCTCCCTGGCAAATCCATCCTTCATGAGCATTGAAGCCTACTTCTTCAAGATTCCAGCATCTACTGAAGACCAGTTGAGACATGGCCTCGTGGACTAAACAAATACTAAATTCTTGGACTTTCTATTGGTAGACAGCCATTGCTGGGCTAACTGGACCACAGCCTGTAAGTCATTCTAGTAAATACCCTTTCTAGATATAGATGGATTGCTAGATAGATGAATGGGTAGACAGACAGACTCATTCTATCACTTTTGTTCCCCTAGAGAACCCTGATTAATATAACACCCACTTGGCAAAACCCACCAAGACACTAATTTAATGTTAATTAATAATCCATGTATTAACATCTAAATAACAAGAACCTTAAGTGATACAAGAAAAAAGCAATTTGAGAGTTGGCCAAGAACTTAAAAGATAACCATTGATCTTCCTATGGCTCAGTACAGAGATGAAGTATGTGGAGAGGAAACCAAAGCATAGCATAAAAAAGAAAAAAAAAAAAGCAGGACCCTGGAGACAAAGAGATTAAAAACAACAAGTCTCATGAATTTTTTCAAGTATAAATTACTTTGAGAGAATGCTACTAGGCAACTGAAAGCAACAACTTCAAAGTTGTAGAATCTTGCATCCATCAAAATGAAACCCCAGTAAGAAAGAGAGAAGTCGCCATATGTGTTCTCATTCTCAGAGAGCAGGTAGATAAAAGCTCGAAACAGACTAGCAAACTAGGTGTGGTGAGCTCTCAGTGGGTAAAGCTGCTTGCTGCCGGACCAGAGTTCAGCCTCTCAGGGTAGAAAAGCCTGCAAGTTGTCCTCTGACCTCCACAAGTGCTCATGATCTGCACACACCTGCAATGTGCCTGAGTGTGCAACTCAGACACACAAAGAGAAAAGGAGCACCTGGGGATGTAGATTGGTGGTAGAGCTTATGCTTAGCACGTGTGAGGTCCTGGGTTCATTTCTCAGCAGCAATTAAGAAAAACAGAAGATGTAAGATCTTCAAACTAAGCCACCATAGGAAAAACATGATTGGAAATCACTGTTTAATAGTAAAGAGTAATCCTGGGATCTTAGGTAGAGTCAAAAGGGACAGAGATCCCACGAGAGGAAGGAGCAGTGAAGGAAGGCAGGGTGGGGGAGAAGAGGGCAGGAGGGTAGCTGTGACCTAAAGGAGGGAGCAGGGGGAAGCTCCGGGTGAGGGAGAGTTGTTTCCGATATATAAAGTAGTACAGGTCTGCATGCATAATAAAGTATCACAGAGCTACAGGGACACACATGGCACAAACATCTCTTGTCTATTTTGATACAGTACTACAGTCAAGAAACCACGTAAAAGGGATGGCCAATTTCTCTGTACAGGTTTTGCAACTTCCTATAAATCTTTAATATTTGTACTAACTTTTTTACAACCTCCTATGTTTTATAGTTACCCAAGAAGCACATTTAAAAAGTGGAGAAATCCACTTGCTGGATTACAAGGCTAGAACTCTACCAGGACTCACCACTTTCTTCTTAAATCCTGAACTGCATTTACCTTACCTCACAACAACCCCTTAATTTCTATGTGCGAAAAAAGTTCCCTGTCTTGAGGAACATCATAATGAGTGACACATGGCTGGGAAGATGGCTCAGCTGGTAAAGTACTTGCCACGCCATCATAGGACCCAAGTTCAAGGCCCAGCTCCCAGGCAGGCACTGCAGCATGCACCTGTTTTTAAAAGTATGTAAAGTGCAGGGGCTAGGAATAGCTCAGCAGCTAACAGCACTTGCTGATCTTATAGAGGACCTAGGCTCAGTTCCCAGCACCGAAATGCCAGCTAACAACCTTATGTAGCTACAGTTCCAGGGACACCCTCTTCTGGCCTTTATAGCCATTGCATGCACATGGTGCACAGACAAAATACCTGTACATATAAAATAAAAACAAATAAATCTTTAAAAATACAGTGCAGAGGAGGACAAACAAAATGTCAGTGAGATAAAGTCTTGTTATGTATCCCCAGGCTGGCCTTGAACTCATTGCAATACCCCTGCCTCAGTGAGGATTCCAAGAGTGAGGATTATATGCAGGCACCATCATACCCTGCAAATGTTTTGTTTTCTTTTCTTCCTTTCTTTCTCTTCTCTCCCTTCCTTCCAGAAGGGAAGAGCCATTCTTATGACGCGAAAGTCTTCAGTTACTCTAAATAAACAACCTGAAATGTACAAGAGGCTGCTTGGTGGCTGAGAGAGGCTCGGTCAGAAAGTGAGGGCTGGTTACTCTACATCCAGCAGTTCATTTGGCCATTCTCTCTTTAATCTAGATTCTGTTGGTGGATTTTACAAACTATGAATTATCTGACCTCTTCAGAGCAAAACATAAACTTTAAGACTTCCCTATAGTCTCTTTTCTCTTTCTGTTTCAGACTTTGGGCCCTTCCTACACATGACACTATAGTCACAAGAAGAAACCTGTCATCGTTACACTGACGCTGTGGTCACACAGAAGCCTGTGCTACAGCATCTCACCTCAACACCACCAAACTGAAGTGACTTATGACTCAAACAGTGCTTTGTCAGGGCCCCGTGAAAGGATGACACAATTGTTTGGGTGTGCTCTGTAAGTACCCTTCCCCAGCCCTGAAACACTGTTTGCTTTAATGTGCTTAAGTTGCCATTTTAGGCTCAGCCAGAAAGAGAGTTTTTGAATAATGCCTCAGATATATAAAACAATCGTTAATAGTTGCTAAAATGCATGTCAGAATACGCATGGGTTCACTGTGAATCATTAACTATTAAGATCAATTTCAGTTGCATTTATTTCAGAACCACAGGGAGGGCAAAACCCCACAACTGACGGCCACCTACCCTATGAGAGAATGACTCAATTCACAGGAGTCACAGCTTCCTTACGTCTTGTAGGTTTGATCTAAATTTCATCTTGTAGGTTCCAACACTCTTAAAAGCACTGTTCTAAGGGTGATGATGTAGGGATACCTATAGACAGAAGAAGAGAAAAGGCCAATATAGACCAGCACGTAGACAGAGATTGACAGAGGAAAGGAAACAGAGGAACCCCAAAGACTGGGGGAGAGGGAAGTGACTAGGACAGAGGAGGCCCATGAGGACTGTTACTAACGTAGCTCTGTGTTCCTAGTGAAAGCTTTAAAGAGATATGACATACACTTGTACCCAGTTTATACAGCTATACAGAAGTCACCTCCACAGATGAAATTCCATTCATTATGCTTACATTTTTAGTAAAAACAAAAAACCAAACTTAACAGGGAAAGTTAGAAATACTGGCCCTCTTTTCTAATGTACTCAAGCCTTCCTTCCCTCCTCCCAGTATGTCGGAGTTGCTCCTATAAGATCAGGGATAAAGACAGAAGCCATTTGCTGTACTGATTTTGGTTTCTTTAAAAACCCAGTTATGTTATGTGACTATGTTTTTATTTTAATCCCAGGTGTGGGATATGGGGCGGCTTCAGACTGTCTGCAGCTGCTAACTATGATTTGCCTCGTGCACTAGCAGGCTGTAATTTTGCCATGTGAGGATAGTTTACGTTTGGAAGCTCTGGGAGATAAATGCCAGAGCTGTGAGAGGGATGAAAGGTAGGTGGCACTCCAAGGGAGAAGGTGGCTGCTGCTTCCCACTGCTGCTCCCGGTTGTTGTTTCGGTCCGATGAGAAGCTGGAGATATCTTTACGATGGAGACTGAACTTGTCCCAAGGAACCCAATGATCCTAGTCAGCAGCAAGTAGTAAAAAGACCTCAATGGGCCCTTTCCCCACTAACCTTCTATCTCTCCTACCTTTGCTGGAGTGTTGGAAGGGATTGGGGCTGAGAAGGGTGGTAGACATAAGAACCCCAATAAAATAGACCAAAAAGTACGCCTACAATTTTCTGATTTCACAGATGCAGATGACAAAATAACTTTCTTCTTTGCCTTTCCTGGTCCTGATAGAAGCCTGACCTTACCATATCCTAAGAAGGTCAAGGTGAAGCATTGCAGATACATACTGATAGATGGTTGCACTGTGCTTCTAACCCAGCTCCTACATTTTTCTAGTGTATGAGACTTCACAGTGTCCACTCTCTAAGTCCATGACCAGTTTACATTTCAATGCAATGATTACTTTTATTAAAACAGAGTAATATTTCAGTAAAAACTTCGTATGTTGCTAAGATTATCATCTTTTGGCAGGTATAAAAACATTTGCAGAAAAAGCCTTTTACACATCCTGCAAGAAATGTCTCAAAAGATAAAATTTTCAGAAATATTTTAATAAGATTCACAATTAACTAATGTTTTCCCCTAATTTAGCTAGCACTCTCCCACAATCTCTTGTGTCTCAATCACACAGTTGAGTCTTATTCCTAGTAATAATAAAACTGATACAATTTTGAGTGTTCAACAGAAGACTAGTTCTAGGACCGCCCTCCAATTAAAAAAAAACAAACATTATTAGATTTGTATAGGACCTATGCACACCTCTGATGTATTTAAAGTATCTCTAGGTTACTTACACTACCTAACACAGTGCACATGCGAGTTTACTCAGCCTTATCACACACAGAAGGACTTCGGATGATAGTATTATTATATCTCCTATAAAAGGTTTAAGTAAATTTACATTCCCAGTGATAGTAAAGTGTCACCAATGGATCATACTTATATGAAAGGCTTAGGCAAGCAGCGTTTTAACAGTTGAGGTTTTCCAATTTTAGAAGTTACCTGATCTGAAAACAGAAAAAATGCAAAATGTCCCAAAGTCCTTAGGATTTTCAGATTCAGACTACTGAGTAATGCCAGGGAAGGAAGTCTTGTCTTGTATAGTACAGACAGAACTGATTTCCCCAAATATTTCTTTGTGATTGGTTGGAATTACAGTGTAGAATTTTCTTCAGCAAGTGTAATGTTTATTAGACAACTTTTAGGGTGAATCTTGTCTTTCAAGAACGCTTGAGGACCTTGTGTAGTGGTTTGAATGAATGTCCCCTGTAAAGCATTTGAATACTTGGTCCTCACTTGGAGGCTGTTTGGAAGGACTAGGGGGTGTGGCCTTGTTGGAGGTGTCACTGGAGAAGGGCTTAAGATTTCCAAAGCCTGAACTATCCCCAGTGTGGATCAGGAGGTGAGCTCTCAACTGCTGCTACTCCTTGCCACCAGGCCTTCTACCATGATAGCGATGGGCCATCCCTCTGGAACTCTAAGTTGCAATGGAACCTTCCTTCTGTAAGTGGCGATACTGTTTTATCACACCAACAGAAACCTTGTAGGAGGCAGCCATCATCCAGGGTAATGACCGTAAAACAGATTCTAAACACAATTCAACACAATTAAAGCTTATGGAAATATTAGAGTCACAACTGGATTCTAAGCCAGCTTTCTGGAAAACGCTCCCTGAAGAGAAACTCTACCAGTGCAAAAACTGCAGCAATGACTTCAGAATACAAGCTGTGTAGAGCACCAGAGACTTCACAACAGACAAGACTACTCCAAGCCTATGAATGCTGTAGGATGGATATGTGGTCTGAGTAATAAACATCCCCATAGTCGCAGGCATTTGAATACTCGGTTCCCAGGTGGTAGTACTGTTTGGGAGGGTTGGCTAGGATGGTTTTTCTGGAGGATGGATGTCACTGGGGTAGGGTGGGAAACAGTAAAAGCCGCAGTTACTGCTAGCCTGCTCTCTCTGCTTTGTGTTTGCAGAAGACACAGGCCCTCAGCTTCCCACTCCAACGGCCATACCTGCTGCCATGCTTGCCTCAGGACAAACTCTGAACCCTCTAGAACCATGAGTTAGATGAACTTCTAGATAAACTTCTTCTGTAAGTTGCCTTGGCCATGAAATTTTATCACAGCAACAGAAAAGTAATTAATCCAATGAAGAACTTTAAGAATACAGTCCATAAGTCTCAGCATCTGCTTTGATACACTGCAGGGTAGAGCCTTTCAGAGGCCCCTTGGGCAGAGTGCAGGGAATCTTATGAAAGAAGTGGGAAATACTAAGACCTGGAGAAGACAGGAGTTCCACAAGAAGAGCAACAGAACCAAGAAAGTCTGGGCCCAGGGGTCTTTTCTGAGACTGATACTCCAACCAAGGCCCACTCATAGAGATAACCTAGAACTCCTGCACAGATGTAGCCCATGGCAGTTCATTGTCCAAGTGGGTTCCATAGTAATGGGAACAGGGACTGCCTCTGACATGAACTGATTGGCCTGCTCTTTGATCACCTCCCCCTGAGGGGGGAGCAGCCTTACCAGGCCACAGAGGAAGACAATGCAGCCACTCCTGATGAGACCTGATAGACCAGGACCAGAAGGAAGGAGAGGAGGACCTCCCCTATGAGTGCACTTGGGGAGGGGCATGTGTGGAGGAGGAGGGAGGATGGGATTGGGAGGGGCAAAGGGAGAGAACTACAGGAGGAATACAAAGTGAATAAAGTATAATTAATAAATATTAAAATAAAAAATATTTTTAAAAAGAATACAGTCAAAGCTTCTTCCACATAAGCTAACTGATAGAGATGCCTATGTCTGTGTTAAGAGCTTTCTTCATGATCTAAAGAGAAATCATACCTAGGAGATCCATGTACATGAGAAAAACATTTAATAAGAGCTGAGTGCCAGAGATATTAGAAATTAATTAATGTATAAAGCCTTCCAGCTAACTTTTTGTTCTTAACAGGTATCGGAAAATTCAGCATTAGGAAAGAAACCTAAAAAAAAAAATCTACATGGGGGGGAAGGAGGGGACAAAAAAACCCAAAAACCTCTATCCACAGAAAGAACACCTTCTTTAGAAATCACATGGCACTACGAATAGACTTTTATAGAAATGGCTCCCAACAGTAAGAAACTAGAAATCATCAATAGTTACTGTTTCAATTCACCATTAAACGAGATAAAGTTTTTTGCCACTGTGCGGGTGACAGACCTGCAATCCACAAACATGTGACTTGTGGTAGCCCATCTACCGTTACGATTTCTGAAGATGGCTGCAGTTTTGACAGGAGCTCTCCTGAGTGCTAACTACAGCTCCGGTTCATGTAACTACAGTTCTGGTTCTGGTCACCCACTTCTGAGATTTACTGAAAGATTTGGCAGTTTCAAGTACTCTTTCTCCCCAGGTCAAACACACTTTTTTAAAGTCAAAGAGGAGGAACACATTTTTGGCACAATTCATGAGTGGCAAAGCTTCTGGCTCCTTGTACCGAGAACATTAAAAAAATTACTTTGTAATTCAAAGAGCAAAGTAAGTGAAATGAAATGCTTAAGCGTTTAGATGGGCTAGAAAGACGGCTAAGGGATTAGGAGCACTTGCTGCTCGTACGTACAGTTGGGTTGGGTTACTGGCGCCCTCACAGTCCTAACTTCAAGTACAGGGGATCCTCTGGGTCCTAACTTCAAGTACACCAACCCTGGTCTCCACACGCACTGCACATGTTGCAGATACACATATGCAGGCAAAACACACGCAAAATAAAAATAAATCTTTAAAATAACAATAGAGTACTGGCACTTCCGTTTCCCTGCTTTCTGGCCAACACTGACATGAATGTCTCCACTTTGCCAAGGCTCCTCTGCCATGGTGTGCTAAACCTTCAGAAACTAAACAAAAACTGCCCCGTTTACTGCCTTTTGTAGGAAATGAGGTAATACTCACATATAAACATCCTCCACATACTCTAAACAATGTCTAGACTATAATACAATGTACATGTCATGTCAGAAGTTGTTAGACACATTTTTCCCCAAGTATTTTTTGGTTGAACCTATAAATTAGCAGCTAATACCAAGCTGCTTGCTTAGTATGCACAAGGTAGGATGACAGGAGAGGGTGAGCTGTGACAAAAGATGAACTTATATAGAAAATGAGTTTTGGATAGCTTAAAATGTTATAAAGGTTTTCATGTGTATTATTATAAAACTATTATGAGGTTATATGTAGAATTTAAATTTGGAATAATAGACAAATGGAAATATAGTTGTTTCAGGGTCAGAGGTAGCCACTACTTCTTGTAATATCTTAAGTTTAACAAAAAAAGTCTTTCATCCCTTAGTGAATGTGGCATTTTAACTCTGTATCTAAGCTATATATACATATATCTTTATGCTAATAAAAACAACTATGTCAAATGACAATACAGCTAAAAAAGTTTTCTAAAATTTTGACATAATAAGTAACATTTCAGAAACTATTCAGTGGTAGTAATTTTCAAGGTGTTTGTGCTCTACAGCCCAGTGACTAAACACCTACGTACATGTACCACGGAAGGATGCTAACTAACAATGCTAAGCATCGGAAGCAACCCAGACACAAAAGTATCACACAAGTAACTTTGGTGTAAATGATACTGAAAACCTGAAACTTAAAACAGCACATATTATTAAATAATACCTATACTTAGGAAAATACAACCAACTAAACAGGAATAATACAGTCTACTCCTGGATTGTGTTCTCTTGGGTGCAAGGGTACATAAGCACTTTAACAGACTGGCCAGTACACAGAAATCTAAATTACAGTTCCGTTAGCCTTATATGTCTTTAATATTGACAGTAAAATACAGGCATTCTTCTGCCGCATGACATGTCCTATATATGATGGCGGGGTTAAAGTGACCTTGCAGTTCAATGAGACCACTGTCTAACAAGAGTGTTTGCTGCTACGCTATTTTTATCTTATGTTAAAACTTCCACTCCTTGAGCACTTCCTAAACACGATGTTCATTTTCTTATTCTAGTATTGAGTTCTTAATAAAAGCCAGACAAAACAGTATACAAAAACTGTCAAGAAACACTTAAAGAAATGCTCAACGTCCTTAGTCATCAGGGAAATGCAAATCAAAACGACCCTGAGATTTCACCTTACACCCATCAGAATGGCTAAGATCAAGAACTCAAGTGACAATGAGAAAAGGGAACCCTCCTCCATTGCTGGTGGGAATGTAAACTTGTACAACCACTTTTGAAATCAACCTGGCGCTTTCTCAGACAATTAGTAATAGTGCTACCTCAAGATCCAGCTATATATACCACTCTTAGGCATAGATCCAAAAGATGCTCAAGTACACAACAAGGACATTTGCTCAACCATGTTCATAGGAGCTTTATTCCTAATAGCCAGAACTTGCAAACAACCCAGATGCCCCTTAACTGAGGAATGGACACAGAAATTTGATACATTTACACAATGGACTACTACTCAGCAATTAAAAACAAGGAAATCATGAAATTTGCAGGCAAATCGTGGGATCATCCTGAGTGAAGTCTCCCAGAAGCAGGAAGACACACATGGTATATACTCACTTATAAGTGGATTTAGACACATAAACAAACTAGAATCTGTATACCTAAAGAAGCTGAGCAAGGAGGAGGACCCTGGGTAGGAGGATCAATCCTCACTCAGAAAGGTAAACGGGATAGACATTGGAGGAAGGAAAGAACAGGAAGCAGGACAGGAGCCTACCACAGAGGGCCTCTGAAAGACTCTACCCAGCAGGGTATCAAAGCAGATGCCGAGACTCATAACCAAACTTTGGGCAGAGTACAGCGAATCTTAGGAAAGAAGGGGGAGAAAGTAAGACCTGGAGAGGACAGAGCTCCACAAGGAGAGCAATAGAACCAAAAAATCTGGACACAGAAGTCTTTTCTGAGACTGATACTCCAACCGAGGAACATGCATGGATTTTACCTAGAACCCCTGCTCAGATGTAGCCCAGGACAGCTCAATATGCAAGTGGGTTCCCTAGTAAGGGGAACAGGGACTGTCTCTGATGTGAACTCAGTGGATGGTTCTTTGATTACCTTCCCCTGAGTGGGGAGAAGCCTTGCCAGGCCACAGAGGAAGACATTGCAACCAGTCCTGATCAGACCTGGGGAGGAGAATCTCCCCTATCAGTGGACTTGGAGAGGGGCATGGGAGGAGATGAGGGAAGGAAGATGGATAGGGAGGGAATTAGGAAGGGGGCTATAGCTGGGAAACAATGGATAAACTGTAATTCATATATAAAAAATAAAAATTTAATTAAAAACCCATCAACCCCATCTTCATGTAGCTTCAAATGGAGAGGAGGGTGGACAGCACAAAATTCAGAGGCCTGTACGCAACTCTTCACTCCTCCCAGCACACCAGAAACCACCCTGCACTGCGTTCCTCCCAAATGACTGGCTGTTGCCTTTTGATCTCTTCAGCAGTTCCTACACACCCCTATGCAGGACTCTTCTATGTGTACTTCCTGGCAATCCTATCCACATTCTTTTTTTACATGAGTGCAGGGGACTGAACCCAGGGCCTGGTGCTGACATAGTCTACTGACTGTTCTCAGCCTCCGCACATGTACAAAAAGCATCTTTACGCCAACACCTTGCATATTTAACTTTCTTTTTCAGACTGTTAATACATGCCACTACACACTGCCTGACTGACTGTCTCCTTGGAAAGAGTTAATAGGCATGTAAAATTAAGAACGTCCAAAGCCAAACTCCTGCCCTGGCCTCCAAGTCTGCTGCTCCTGCTTGGCCCAGTGCTGGGCATTATCTCCTATGTGAACAGCAGTATGCAGTTCACACACTGTAATTTCTCACTTCAGAGGGTATCAGCTACTCCCGTTTGATGTCAGACCATAAAATCTGGTGTCACCATGACTCCCCTTGTACATACAGCGTGACAAGTTTTCACCATCTTTTCCTCTCATCCTCTGAGGCAAGCACCTGTCCCTCACGTTACCTCCTTGACTCACCCCTCCATATTGCCCCTCTTCCCCAGCTACACTCACTTTTCCTCATATCCTGTCAAGGGTTGCAGCTACCTAAAATAGAAATCAAAAAATGTTACTCTTCTGCTCAAAACCTTCCAGTGTTGGGCTGGAGAAATGTAACAGTGGTTCCGAATATGTACTGCTCTTGCAGAGGGCCTGGCACCCATACCAGAGGCTTACCTTGCTTCTAAGGGAAGGCCTGATGATCCAATCTAAAACGGAAGCCCTCTGCACCTCACATTCTATGCTCTCACTTTATTTTTCACATAACACTGCTTAACTCACTTCACTGGATTGTACAATCTGGGGGACAAATGTTGGTTTATGTTTACTATTATATCTCCAGCAACTAAGCGGCGCCTAACATGTAATGTAACAGGTGCTCGGTATACTCACTGAATCACAACATAAACGATACCGTCACGTGACAAGGGTAAGGCTTTAGGAGAGGCTACGGAGGTGCAAAAAAGTCTAACCTCACCTGACAACTCAAGAAGGGAGAGGCGGTTAGCATGGTAGGCACAGGACAGACTTCAGGGACCGGACAAAGCAGGCGCTCACCGTGATGGTTTACAAGTACTGTCAATGGCATGGGTTTAAAGTCACTCAGAAGACTGATGAAGCACATAGACAGGTGTGTTTGTGAGAATCTTCTAATGATAATTAACTAAAAGGAAAATCCGTCTACTCTGAATTCGGGGAGCACCATGCCATGGGCTGAGGGACTGGAGAGAATCAAGGCTGGAGGTGGGGGGACCAGCTGAGTGCCAACATGCCCCTCTCCACTCTACAGCCTGTCAGCTGCTCTCCTCCACATGCTTCCCCCGCCAGGCTGGACTCCCTCAAACTAGAAGCCCAACTCTTTCCTCCAAAAAGTTGGTTCTGTTGACAAGAAAAGTGACCAGAATACACACAGATCACGTGAGAAGGAAGGCACTGCTGTGATTCGGTGGAGAGAAGATGGTTTCTTCTCTCCATCAAAGAAGTGTTGACAATACATCAAGGTGCTGACAACAGAGACACTAGCAATTTATGAAGGTAAAACAAAATCAAGGGTGCTAGGTGCAATGGTGTGCACCTATATCCTACATTATAATCTACCTGTAACATAAAGCACTCCGGGGGCGGAGAAAGATCACAGCCATGTCTTCAGCTATATATACTGAATCTGAGGCTATCCTGGGCTACCTAAAACCTTGTCTCAAAAGGGTGGGGGAGTAGGAATCAAGGGGACTGTGTTAAATTTACTGAAGAGGTGAAATGAAGGGAAAGTTGAAGGTTTGCAAAGTAGTGTTCAATGTCCCAGGAAAATTTTTTTTAACTTTTAAAATGGACATCTATGTCTTCAGATAATAATCTGGTATACAACATCCAAGCCCCTAGTCATAAATTCCTACAGAACACCTGAAAGAAAGCTCCAGGTAAAAAACATACGGTTGTCTACACACAACACTGAAATCCAAAACACTTAGCACAGGGGAAAAGTATAAAATATCTCAATACAAATTTTATCCTGATTACAAGCTAAAATACTTTGGATATATAGGTTAAATAAAATCACCAACTGATTTCACCTTTCCTTTTTACTTTATAATGTGGCTACCACAGAATGCACGGTTAAATAAATGACAGCAGCTTTCTATGGGTTATCATGAGTCAGGTCAAAGAGCAATAATGTATGTATTTTATTCAAAAGGAAAAATGATTCTTAGAAGACTGTTAAATTCAAGGGGTGGGGGAAGGCAATTTTTGTCAAGAATAATAGACATGAGTATTCTAAGGTTTTTTGTTTTGAACATTTAAATACAAAAAACACCCTCTGCCCATTATTTATAAAGTAGATAGCTCCTCTTTGCTTCCTATTAACCCAATAGCTCAACTTCTGAACTACTCTGCATTACGGAGAAAGACAACACAGGAAATGACACGGGTCCAACATCACGCAGCCAGTGTCCCTCACTTGACAGGCATTGGATACACTAACACATTAAGTAGCCTCCTTTGAAAAAAATTTACAAAATAACTTGTTTACACTTCATGTGTACTAAACATGTAAGTTATTACAGTGTGTAGGGCCACTACAGATGTATATATAACACAATAAATACTGCATGTTATTCCCAAATAACCAGTCATGGATTATCAAAAAGGCCTTGTTTGAGAGACGAAATAATAATAAAGTTTCTATTTTTACTCACTAAAAGCAAAACCTGTTTTTTCCAAATCTAAGCCTATGGTCACACTGAGCTATTATGACCTGAATGTGCCCCAGAGACACATGTGCTATGGCTGAGTCTCAATGTAGGCAGAGTCCTCTGGGTTAGCACAGGGGCACCCAGGAGTGAGGCAGCTCTCCAGGAGGGAGCTATCATAAAGACACCCATGCTTGGTCCAGACTGCAACATGGCCCCTGCCCTTTTTGCCTTTTTGCCATATTGTGAGGCAGCCACTGGAGCCAACAAAAAATCTCTCCTGCTTCTGGACTTTCCATCTCTAAAACTATTATCTAAATAAAAAGTACCCAGCGTCAGGCATTTTGTTACAGCAATACCAAATAAACTACGACAGCTGTATATAGAGGGTAACTGTCACCATTCCCTCGTCAACAAAGCAAAAACATTATTATTCACAGGCCCTAAATGTGACAAACTAGAAACACACATGTCCTATAGTAAATGTGCAGATATGTAACATTGGTCCCTTTATTTTTATTGGGGGAAAATAAAAGCGCCAGCACAGGAGCCGTCCAGCCTAGCCCGAGTTCAAGCTCCACATGAAGGTGGACAGAGAGAACTGACCTCAGCACATGCACCCACACCTCTAACACCACATTTTTTAAAATAATTTTTTACATAATCTAAACTAACATAGTCACATTACATAAAATTTAGGTAGAGGGAAAAATTACTAAGTTACATCTGATTTTCACCTTCCCTTTAAAAAGCCTCAATGCCGTGAGTAAATCATTTTACTTCTGTAAGTCTATTAGTTCCTTCAGTAATGAAATCAAATTAGTCCAAGTGATTCAAACATCCCATTTATGACTGACAAAGGCATTATGATGAACCCCACCTGAGTCTCTAAGGACTGAATAAACATAGGTAAGTTACCTTACAAGGCTTAGATAATTACTGTTAATACAAAACATGATTTGAATTTCTTAGACATCTTAAAATACTGTAGTTTATCGTTTTCTGCATTTAAAAGGAATATTCTTCAAACTACTTACATCTGGCTGAATAGCTTTAAACACTGGAACATCCATTAATGTGATCTGACCCTAAAAGACAAAGGGGTTTTGTTTTGAATAAAATTTCTTTGGAACCCTATGATAAAAAATTTATTCAGAATGAATAAAATATCTACTGCATGCTAAATTACTGAATACATACTCTTTAAGGACTTAAAGAAACCTGAAAATTTGCTCTTCGTGCCATTAACTACTCTTAGTTATCTCCTTCCCAAGGCTGCAAAGCCTGACCTGAGCTCACCCCCTGCTCCCCACATGGCAGAGGCAGAAAGAAAAGCCAAAGAACAGTTGCTCGGACGTGCACACACCCACCACAGTGTAATAAAAACTCTGAGTAGACATCCGGGAAGGTAAACACATACTACAAACATGAACCCTTTCTTCCTAAAATGCAGGAGCGGTTCAAGACCAAACGAGCACTGTACTCAGTTAACGAAAGACCAAAAACCCAAATAAATGAACACTTACGTCGGCCAAAGATTTTCTAGATAATTTCATGATAGTCCAATGATTGAGAAATCACATTTTTCTATTTGAGTTTATAAAACACTTGTGAACATATTAATAAGGTACAAGGTGAGTCAGCAAAGGCAGTGAGCAAGTACTTACCAGTTTGTTATCAAACAAAAAGCTGCCCTTTCAAAAGAAAGCTGTCCTTACTTCCCACCTCAGCCTTCTCTTGCTCTATACTTGTGCTATTCTCCAAGAACTCCTATATCCAGATTTAAAACACATCTCCACTCGAAAGGCGGAGGCAGGCGTTCTCTGTGAGTTCGAGGCTAGCCTGGTCTACAGAACATGTTCCAGTATAGCCAATGCTATACAGAGAGACCCTGTCTCGAAAACCAAAAAAACAAACCACATACCTCTTCCACTGAGGTCACAAATTATAACAGAATAATAAAAACAATGCAAGTATATAAACTTCATGCAAAAACTGGAAAGCAAGAGGCAGAAAGCACATATTTTTACCGCGTATTCTTCTGGTGTAACCTTAAGAACATCGAATACCACAGCATCAAAGCTTTTCTTCAGTTCAGAACCCTTCTCACTTAACGACTCAGAGCTGCTACTTTTCTGTGAAGACAGAAAGAAAAACAGCATTTAAACACTGTCTCACAGCCTGTGCCACAGAACGCAGACAGGCCTTAAAAATCAAGGAACTCTGGGACTGAGGACCTGGTCAGTTGGTAAAACGTCTGCTATAGAAGTACAAGACCTGAACTCGGAGTCTCCATCATCCACGTGAAATCTAGGCAGAGTGCACTTCTATTACCACAGGGATGGGCAGTGCAGAGATAGGTGATCCATGGAGCTTGCTGGCCAGTCAGACCAGCTGGATAAGCTGATAGGCTCTCTCGAAAATAAATCAGAGAGTGAATGCAGACACACTTACATCAACTGCTGGTGACCATGTGCACACAATGTGAACATGAATGCACACACGTGCGCACACAGCAATGGGAAATGAATTAGGATAGAAAATAGTACCAGAACTAGGCCTGATGTTGTAATAAACCTGCTTATGGGCTTTTAGGACTTTGTAACCGTTTTCGTGGGAGGAATGTGAAGAGTTTGAAACTTTGGGCTGGAAAAGCCATTGAGCACTGTGACCAGAACTAAGGGACTGTTCTCGTGGAGGCTAATTAGAGAAGAATGCTTACAGAAACAAAGCGGTGGAGGCCCAGACCACGCGGCCTCAGAAGGGGCAAGTTGGAAACTGGGCTAGGAGAGTGTGTGATACTTTTGCCAAGAATGGAGCTGCATTCTGCCTGAGTGCTGAGAACATGAATGAAGCTGAATTTAAATATAACAGACTGACCAATTAGTGGCTTAAAAGCCACAGAGGGTATTAAGGAAGAAGTCATTTGGTTCAGGTTAAGTATTTTATCTATAAATTTATCACTTTTTAAAGAAATCTGCATTGATATGTTAACAAATCCAAAAATGAAGTGGGAAATACATGTTTATAACTTCATTGTCAGGGCTGGAAAGATGGCTCAGAGGTTAAGAGCACTGTCTGCTCCTGCAGAGGTCCTGAGTTCAATTCCCAGCAACCACATGGTGGTTCACAACCATCTGTAATGAGATCTGCTGCCCTCTCCTGGCAGTCAGGCAGAACACTGTAAACTAATAAATAAACAAATCTTTAACTTTATTGTCTTAACTATTTAAAAGGTAAACCTCTTTGACCTTACTTCTCATACAGTAAAGTATATTTATTACTCTGAAGCCTAACATAATTCACTTACTTTTAAGAGAAGAAACAATTTTTTGTGCAAGTGAAATGATATATTCTACTTGATAAATATTTATGCACTGCTTCCAGTGAACTAGAACAGGTCTCTGGATACAGTTAGAAGTACTAAGCACATACTCATATTTTAAAAATATGGCTACAACATAACTAGTAAACACATAAACAGATTCTGCCTCAAGGAGGAAAAACTATGAACAAATTTATACAAGAAAATGTTAAGTTGATTTTTTTAAGTTACAGTTTTAAAAATAAGTCCCATCTGTTTACAAGACTGGAAAAGGATTTGTTAAAAGTACAGTATTTAAAATCTATCTTGAAAGACAAAATTTCTTTTTTATGCAGTGAGAAAGGAAAGCACTGGAAGGGAAGAAAAACCCCATGTGGAAAACTGGCGATCAAGTTGTAACAGATGGGGGGTATCAACAAAATTGTTAACTTTCAAACAAAGTACTAATGGGAACCAAATCCATTAGGAGGAAACTCTGGGGGGCTGAGCCGATGGCTCAGCAGGTAAACCAGCTGTGCAAACATGAGGGCCTGAGTATAGTTCCTAAGTGCCAAGCCCCCACCACTGGGGCATGGAGACAAGAGGAGCCTGCTGGCCAACCAGTCCAGCTGAACTGTGAGCTCTGGGTACAGTGAAAGACCCTACACTGGTTAGCTTTTACTGTCTAACCTGATACAAACTAGAGTCATCTGGGAACAGGGAACCTCAATTAAGGAATTGCCTATCAGATGTGGGCATGTCTGTGGGGAATTGCTTTGACTGGTGATTTATGGGGACCATTGGAATGGCACTATCCCTAGACTGATTTGTGTGTTTACTGGTTATGTTGTAGCCGTATTTCATGTGGTCTGGGCTGTCTAAGAAGTCACAATGAGCTAGGCCAAAGGGAGCAAGGCCGTAAACAGCATTCTTCCACAGTTTAGTAAGTCCTATCTTCAAAGTCCTATCTTCTCTTCCCTCAAAGGTAGATCATTACCTATAAACCAAACAAATCCTTTCCATCCCAAGTTAGGTTCAGTAAGTAGTTTATCATAGCAACAGAAAGCAAACTAGGCCAAACCTTGTATGAAAACAAAAACAACAGAGGACAACAACCACCACAGCCACTGTCCTACACATGAGGTCACCAGAACACACACAAACAGGTCCACAGTACACCAGGGAGGGGAGTGAGGCGAGGTCTGGGAGAAAGGCTGGTTGTGGGAGCATCTGAAGTTGAGTAGTAGGCGACAAGGGACCACCAGCCGCTTATGAAAATATCAAGAGCTGCATTTTAAAGAATATTAATTAGGGGCTGGAGAGCTTTCTCAGCAATTAAGAGTGCTGCCTGCTCTTCCAGTGGACAGACTTCAGATCCCAGCACCTATGTGGATAGGCCCACACCAAGCATAACCCAGCTCCAGGTGACGTGACACCCTCTTCTGTCCTCCAAGGGTGTTTGCACTCATGTGGAACACACACACGCACACACACACACACACACACACACACACAAATCCTACAAGGGAAGAGTACTACTTACTATCAAACTTAGGTTAAATAAGTCAGGAGGGAAAAAAACCCAGAATGTGAGTGCAGACATGGCAACACACAGCCATAATCCAAGCATTTGGGTACAGAGGCAGAAAGAACCTTGGCCACACACTGGCTTGACGTGAGCCTGGGCTCAATATGACGTGACATCTTAAAACAAAGCATTTTTGGGTAATTTTTACCCCTTCAGTGTAGGCAGGATCTACGACTTGCCTCTATCGAAGAGAATATGCAAAAAAGGGGGGGTATTTGGTCATATCTACATCACATGTGATTACACACCAACATTATAATCTTGAGTTTGCTGGCAGACTCCCTGTTATGATAAAAGGGTATGGTGCCCAAAGCAACTCAAGTAAACAAAAAAACAACAGCAAAAATCTGTAAGTTCAAACAGGAAGCTATGGAACTGTTCTGCTATTCACAAATGTCAGAAAAAGGGTTGTCAGACTGTTAAAGATCTCTGAGGTCAGGGGATTAAAGAATTAAACAGTAAGAAAAACTAAAAAGGTAGAAAATGCTAAAATTATTAAGGAAGGCACTTGAGATTTATATACAAAGCAAAAAATAAAATAAAATGGTGAAGAAGAAATCAAATCACAACACATGAATACAATAAGTGACTTCCTGGTTCAGCTGTAATGCCCATTCCCACTCTAAGCTACACCAGCAAAGCAAACTCTATCACTTCCTGATCTCCAACAGTTTTAAAGTCACAGTCTCAAAGGTACCCTAAAGGGCCATGTAATAGAAGCATATCCCAAAACAGTCTCTTTTAATACTAACCCCAGTAAAGAGTTTTATGCAATCATTATTATTATTTTCAAGTATCTTAAGTAGATAAAGTACTTATATGGTGCAATTAATATGTTAATGACAAATTTTAATTTAAAAAAAGGTCAGGAAAAAAAAAAAAAAAGTCAGGCATGGTGGCTCATGCCCTTTAGTCCTAGCAGACAAATCTCTGTGAGTTGAGGGACAGCCTGGTCTATAAAGTGACTTCTGGGCGGGCCAAAGCTACCCTGTTTCAAACAAATTAATAAGCAAACAAACAAACAACTCTAGTAATGGCTTTGTGTGTAAGAGAGCTTAGCTTGCTCTCCAAGCATGAGGTCCTGAGTTTGACTGCCCAGTGAACAGATAAAACACCAGGCAGGGTTATACATGCCTGTAACCCCAGCAATGAACAGTAAGGCAAAGGGTGGTGGGGAAAAACAACACCCAGTGCCCTCCTCCAGCCTTCACAGGCACACACTTAGGCACGAGAGTCGGCACCCTCCTGTACATACACCACACACACAAACAATAGTCCTCAGAAAAACAAATACTGCATACTCCTCAATGATTATGAAGAACCTATATTTAAATATGAATATACATGTATCTACATACAACATGAAAGTAGAATGGGGACTAAGCGTGAGTGAGATGTCTACAGAAAGAAGGGAGAGCCAGACAGTGTGGTGGTGTGCACCTTTAAGCCCAGCACTGGCGAGGCAGAGGCAGGCCAATCTGAGTTCAAAGCCTAGTCTACAGATCAAGTTCCAGGATAGCAAGGGCTACACAGAGAAACCCTTTTGAGAGAGAGGGAATATAAGAGAAGGTAATGGGAGAGGAGAAAGACAAACTATTGCATGTCTTTCTCATTTATACAGAACCTAGATATGTGTGTGTGATCAAAGTTGAAGGGGACTATTTGTAAGGGGAAAGGAGACTAGCAAGCAGGAGAGGAGGAAAGGGGGACAAATATGAGCAAAGTTCAAAGAAATCATAATAAAATCCTTTGTTCTAAGAAATGACAGAAATGAGGAAGAGAGTAACTGAAAAGACAAACTGTGTAAGTGGTCTAGTCCTTTGCTCATATTGACCTTAAAATGTAACAAACCGTGACGCTTGAATGTGTAGAGTGAGGTCACTACATGTCTTACCTCGGAGACAGCAGCTGCGATGCTAACACTGCTTGCCTGCCCGTTCATCAGGTCCATGCTTCCCTCATCAGCCCCTGATCCTATATTAACAGCAACAGAAGTCTGATTACTTCATGTCCAAGGCCACAAATACATTATCCCTGTTTAAGAAAAAAAAAAAAGACAGAAAAAAATTAAAATGTGTGTCTTCCTCTAAATTCAGGAAACCAACTATGCCCACTGCTGCACTCCAGAAAGGCTGTAACTTTGCTACTCTCTTTATTTTAGCTGAGCCACTGTGTTCAAAGGGCCAGAAGCAGGAAACGTGTTGGTGCTTGCTACCATTACAGTCTTCACAAGTGAAAGAAAGTGTCACTTCATTCACTAAGTGAGTACCACAAGGGGAAAAAAAAAAAAAAAATCAGACTGTAGTATTTTTAGTTTTAACTAAATAAAAAGTATTTAAAATATGGCAAAGTAATACATCCCCCAACTCAGTGATGTTTTCAAGGTTCAGGTGTCACCTTCAGATTAACAATACCAAGGTAACTTGCCATTATTCCCCTACCAAACTACCACATTTAAAAATATAGGATAAGTCACAAAAAAATAATACATGGTGTGTTCACCGTGTAGGGCTTTAAGGTTTGTTGAGTATCCTCAATTCGTTACCCCATTGCAAACGTGAAGAGAAAACACTACTCACAGTGACAAAAATGCCACTACTATTTCTATTCTCATGTAGCAAAAAGAACAGCCTGTGGGGACACTAGCAGGCAGGTGAGGGGGGGAGCGTGACTCAAGACATCTAAAACGCCAGCCAAATATTCTTTCCATTAACAACATTATTTCTGTCTACCTTACTAAAATCAGAATAGGCACTTGAGATGTTACCATCTTTCCTAAGTAACACACCATAATTTCTTTTCTGTAAAATGACTTCAAGTCCCTTTCCAAATTTAAATGCCTACTTTTTTCATAAAACAACTGTAAGATGGGCATTCTACACCATTTAGCATATAAACTGAGTCTGCAATGTCCGTGATCATCCACCAAATCTATTCCCCTTCTCTACAAAGTTCAGGTTCTGCGGGCTCTAGTAATCCCAGCTAGGCCGGAGTCTGAGGCAGGATGACCACAAACTCAAGGACAGAT
Organism: Pachyuromys duprasi; assembly: GCA_028658305.1. NCBI lineage: Eukaryota > Metazoa > Chordata > Mammalia > Rodentia > Muridae > Pachyuromys > Pachyuromys duprasi. Next base: position 33,866,363 of record CM053759.1, on the reverse strand, counting down.
CATACTAGTGGGGAGAGGGAAGGCTGCAGTATAGCTCAGGAGAACGTGCATGTGTAAGGATCTTGGTTCAATTCCCAGTACAGACTCCCCTCCACCTCCCCAGAAAATCAAGAGCTCTGAAAGAAGACTGCTTATGGTCTACATATAAATGCAACAAATCAACTTTTCTGAACTGTTTCCTCATGTATAAAATGGACAACAATAAGTATCTACTTCACAGAGCTGTGGTGAAGAAAACTGAGCTAACATGCATTTACTACATTCCTATAACAATTGCAATAAGGAGGCAAACCTTTTCACTATCTACTTAAAGATCACAAAAGTTAAATGCAACAGTCTTTTAACCAAAGGGGGGAAAAAGGACAAAAAGTGTTTAAATATACTGCTGGCAATCAGAGTATATCTGATGGGAATAAAAATCTGTTTCCTAGATGGACCAAAACATGCTCCTGGGCTTTCAAATGCTTCAAAACTGTAACTAGTGCAGCAGCTTTCAAGCACATGCTAAATTATCTTCACTTCTTCAGATTAACCTTAGCACTTTCAAGGAACAGAGTATCATTCTACAACTTCTTAAATAAATATATTTGAATTAATAGGATTTAGAAACTATTTACAAAATCAGCATGAAAATCAATAGAATGAAAATTCCTTGTAGATCACACTATCTGACTGCACTGGCTTCATTACCCTTACATTACCACTGCTAAGGTGAGGTGGATATCTGCCCTGCTAAACTAAAAAACAGCGTGTGCTGGGCACGGCAATACACACCGGTAGCCCGAGACCAGCCTGAGCTGACGCAGCAAGTTCTAGGCCAGCCTGGGCTACACAGTGAGAGCCAGTCTCAATAAGCAAGTATTTTAAAATCCAGCTTTATGATTAATTATACATTAGTGCATTTGAATTGAGTTTTCTTTCTTTGCCTTCTTTCAATTTTACAGGAGGGGAGGGGGTTGAACAGCATCTTACTCTGCAAACCAGACTGGTCTAGAACTTATTATAGAGCGTATGCTGGCCTCTGGTTTTCTCTGGTAGACCACTCATTTTGTAACAAAATGGATTCAAATAATTTCCTACTCTGTGTGGCATGTAACAAGAATTCATAAATCTAGAGAGCCCTCTAGTGTTAAGAAAAAGATTTTAATTGTAAAAAGAATTGTATCTTTAACCCACATGTTAGATATATAAATTTTTATTACTATTTAGTGAATTAAGGTAATACAGACTAGAAATAAACATTTGAATAAGGTTTTCTTTGCTTGCTTTCAATCTCTGTGTGTGTGTGCACGCGTGCATGTGCACATGCGTGCTCATGGTGTGTTTTGAAAACACTTTCTTATTCTGTAATCCAGATTAGTCTAGAACTTACTATAGAACCCAGGCTGGCCTCAAACCCATGATAATCCTCCTGGTTTTGCCAATTTTTGTCATTAAAGTACTTCATGAAAATGGAGTTTATTAACATCCAATACATGGGGAACTAAAAGAAACATGGGTTTACTCATTTGGTATGCATCTCAAGACAAATACGTATCTTAGTTTATTTCATTTTACTAAGGATAAAAAGCAGCACATACATTCATGACTACAAATATCATAGTAACTGTTTTCTTAGTTAAGTTCACTAATTTTAACTTACTCTCTTTTCTACTTCTGAAGATATTCATTCTGTCTTCTGGGTTTTTTCCAACAAACAATATCAGCCCCCAACAGGAAACTTTGAAAGGTGTAGACTTAGATCCTTGCTTGAGTTCACAAACTAGATCATCAAACTGCAGAATCAACCATTTAGCTTCCTAACTGCCATCTTTTCATGGGAACTTCCAATATCAAACCAGTTTTTCTTTTTTCCTTTAATAAATAAACAAGGAGTTAAAGTTGACAGGAAAATTCCCTATCAATTAATCTCGATGCACAGCTGTGTATTACTGCCTCTGCATATACCTAAACTTTCATTTCCTTTAGCACCTGGGTCTAGGTATACACCTTGTGATGACACCACACTGTACTACTTTCACTAGGGAACAGGACTTGCAGAGACTTACTGCTGGGGTCAGAGGTCTCTGATGGGTTTGCCAGACACCTACTGTGCTGTTGCCTCTTGAATCATCAACACCAACTCAAGCTTTCATCACTCTGAATTCAGACTTGAATCTAATAAGGTTTGTTACCTCTCCCTTAGCTGCAGAGTTATACAGTTTATCCTAGTTTGAAATTTATGCAGAAAACGTTTACTTTGTCCTGTTGGTTTTTATTCTTTGACAACATTAACTGTCAGCTTCACCCCTTACTCATGTGTTTAATAATAATGTATGCCGCTCACTGACCAACTAAAATGTTGATTATCTCTGAAGTCAGACCAAACTATGAATTGCTCTTTTATAGAATGACTTCTACTGTAATTATGACTGCTTTGTGCTAGCAGCATTTGCATTATCTTCAATGAAGTCTGCAAGTCCCATGATTCCCAGTCTGACTCAAATACTGTCAGGCCATCTGGAGTTGAGGAAACCACTTTCAGCTTTTAATGTAATTGATGTAAAATGGTATCCCATAATTTTAAAAATATTTCATTTGCTTCAGGGAGAAAAAAACCTTACAGTTTAAATATCCAAATAGGTCATCTCAAGTAAGAAATACAAAAACTGAGGCAGGTAAGATGGCTCAGTGTGGAAACGTAAGCCACAAAAGCCCAGATATTTAAGTTCAACCCTACGAACCCATTAAAGGTAGAAGGAGAAAAGCCAACCCCTCAAAATTATCCGCCACACACACTTTGGCAAGTGTACACACAATAATAGTAAGGAGAAACATGGCCACAGCAATGACAAGTTCATCAAAGTAAATGAAATCCTTAAGATAACATTCTTAGACTCTTTCACATTTAAGACAGACAGCGTGTCTTCCTTCAACATTCATTTCCAGTAACAACTAAAGCTTCACTTCCCAAAGGTGTGACACCGGTACTGACTCGAGAGAAAGCAAGCCTCCTCCTGCCGCGTGACTTCACGTTTTTCCACTAAGAAAATGAGATTTGCTCAAGATTTTAATACTTTGTCTTTATAATTAGTCATTAAAATGCTGAGTGTAACTGACACGGAATTGTTTATGACAAAAGTTTAATAAAAAATGAGTTGCCTCTTAAAACTATTTCTGGTACAGTACTAAGTGATTATTTTTGCTTTTATAGGCAACAAAAAGTTTAACTCATTTTGACAGAATTTTCGAAAGAATGGGTTCTGATGAAGATCTAGGTTATAGAAGGTTCTCTTCCCAACATCTCCAACAAGGTGGTGTTTTCTCACTTTTTATTACTGTTCCTTAATGATCTTTAAGTTTCTTGATGTTAAAGACCCAACTTTTCTAAAAGAAAAAAAAAAAACCATCCTTCATCTTTGCATTCATGTACATTTGGTATATTTCACCTCAATTATCTGCTTAATAAATATCTGTTGAAAGAATAAACGAATCCCTGAACAAAACAATCATTCATAATGCAAGCTTATATACAAGCCGGATAAGCAGTAAAAGTACTAGAAAATGGTATTCAAATATTACACACAAGCACACAAGACGACAGTTAAGACTTAGCCACTTTGTTAACAAAGTACAATGAGTATTTCCAGCAACATAGCTACAAAATAATCTAAAAACTTGTGCTTCATGAGAAACTTAAAACAAGAGCTTGAAATCTAACTCCAGTTGAAGAGGAAAGACAGGGCCACTAAGACAAAAGAACAGAAATGAGGTAGACAGTCTCCCCTCCCAATCTCACCACCACCCACCTCCATTTGAAGGAGAGTCAGAGAGGTCAAAGCCTGGCCCAATGGTGCTAAGATGCTCTAAAGGAGAATGTGTCTTGGCATGGGAAGTTGAAGAACCTCATCTGTGTTGGCTTGAACTTAGAAGTTGAGGTTAGAAGTCAGTATCTACCCTTGCTATCCTTATTCCAGGTATGATACCACACAGACACAGAATTTATATACTACTGTGGCCCCAGAAGTCCACATTAAAACATGTTTACATGCCAGGTGTATCTCTGTGACTTTGAGGTCAACCTGGTCTACATAAAGAGCTCCAGGCCAGCCAAGACTACATAGCATAGCCCTGCCTTAAAAAAGAATATAGTAACCGCCAGTCACAATCCTTCAACAACAAAACAGACATTGGAAACAAAACGTGAACAAGGAATTATGGGTAAAATATGACAGTTAAGTAAACAATACCCCACTGACAGACTCAATACTACCAGCTCTGCAAGCACGCAACCTACTACAGATTACTTCTCATGAAAAACTATCAGATACAGCCTACACAGCAGAATGTACTGAAATCAGTAGCCTTAAAGAAAAAAAAAAAAAGGAAAAGAAAGCATAAAGAGAAATTCAGTACTTTAAAACAAAATTAATATTCACTACAGAAGCATCATATCAAATTCTGCTGCAGAGGGAGCTCAACGGGCAACTAAACAAGATAGCAGAACACAAAGTGCCGCTGAGGTGAGGGCACCACTGAAGAGGTGAAGAACAGAGTACACCCTCATGGCCACGTCAACAGCTCCAAAGGAAAGATGATGAAAGGAGGCGATCTTCAAAAACAAAGGCTCAAAGAGTTTCCAGAACTTAAGAGAAATGTGACTCCTTTTCAGGAATCACCACCCACCCTTAAGTCGAATTTAGAGGGAGAGACAGAGAGAACACCGTATTCTTCACGTATCATTTTAAACTGCCAAGTAATTCTTTTTACAGCAAGTGACGTAGAGGGGAATTACTTATACGGGAACAACAAAACCCTGACAACTTTTCAGCAGCACCGATAAGAAAGTACGGGCTTCACAGTGCTAAGAGAAAACAACCACCAATTTAGAAGTCTACAGTTAGCTTCTCAATCAAAAGGAAGAGGCGTGGCTCAAGAGCAGGCTCAGGGCTCAGAAGCCCACACTGCTCTTGCAGAGGAGACTGGTGCCCAGTGCCCAGGGCGAACAGTACTCCACGCCCACCAACTTCCACACCTCCTCTGCCAGCTACCAGTCATCTGCATTTACAAGTTCTTACTGCTCCCCACTACACACACGTGTATGAACACAATTAAAACCATAAAAATAAATACTTTTTAAGAAAGGGAGAACAAAGGTTGGGGTTTTATCTCAGTGAGTGCAAGGACTCGGTCCTCAGCTTTGGGGGAAAAAGGAGAACAAAAACATTTTCAAAGGATAAGTATACCACAAAATAGTAAGAAAACATGAAAAACTACTTCCAAAGTAGAAAAACCTGTCCTTACTCCTGTTTTAAGTTTATACCAAGTGGGAGAAAACTTAGGCAAAGAAATAACTGTCTTAACCATGATTGTTGATTACTGATATTTCTGGAACTTGGCCAAGGACTTTCAGAAGTTCACAAAGAACTCCTAGTGCTAGCTTTTTCATAAATAGCATTCTGCTTCTATAAGGAAGAACTAAGCAAGTGTTCATGAGGCATTTACACAGTGCTTTCTCCCAGAAGGCCATGCATTCAGTCAGTACCTTTTCTTTAATATATCCAATCAGCCTAAGAGGTCATCTATTTTTAATTATTTTTTTGTGAGATTACAAATACTTCCCTTTCCTCTCCTCAAACCTTCCCACACACTCCTCCTTGCTCTATTCCAAACTGGGTCTCTTTTTTCATTTACTTTTGCTAAATACATATGTATGTCTGTAAATACATATTCTTAAATAAAAAACACAACCCATTCAGTCTGTCGAATGTAACTTGTATATATGTTTCCGGGGATGACCATTTGGTATTCGGTAACCAGTTTGTCCTTATACCTACAAAGAGGTTTAGTCCTCACCCTGCATTCAAGGAAGCTTCTCTATGCAACAGATGGAGAGCATTACAGAAAAACATCAACCAAAACGCAAAGCTGTGCAGCCCAGTCTCAATGGCTACATCTACAACAAACACTACTCTGGCACCTAAGTCTTAGGAAACTTGTGGAAGAGGGGGCAGAAAGAGCCAGATGACCAGGGAGTTTGTGTCCTAAGAAATGTCAGAAGCCACTCTCAAAGTCTCACCAACATAAACAAGGTCACAGTAGGCATGCCAAAGTGAAGGGGCGTGGGCAACACCATGTGCCTCAACCCTGCACAAAGAACTACTACAAGCAACTAAGGAACGCCAGGAGTGGGAGGAACTGTCTTCCCCGGGTGAGAGCACACTGATTGGGTCTCCAAAACCCTTTTAAAGAGGGCTAACAATTAGAGCAAGTTTACAGTGTAGAAATGGACAGCCTGAAGAGAGAGGGATAAACAGAGGACAGATGAAGGGAACTTTAGTCTATTCCTACTCTGATCAAACTAGAATGACAAGAACAAGGAATCAACGACCCAAAGACTACTGTACTGTGATTAAGTTTCAAGAATCAGATGATTTCCAAAGTTGGTATCTAAGATTACAAAGAAAGACAAGCTGAAGAGTAAGAGGAAATCAAAACCACGACGAAATAGTAGAAACAATACAAACAAAGGTACAAATTTAAAAGAAGGGATTATCCAGAACGCTGGCCTGCCAGACATGGAGAAGCTCTGATGAGCACTTGCAGAGCTCAGAAGCGGCAGGATTGGAAGTCTCAACTGTCAGGCAGAGAAACTTAGACTAGAAGGAGCAGGTACTGGGAATTATTAACAGTTTCTTTAAGAAAACAATCTTAGGAAACTATTTCCTGTCATTAAAACAAAACAGATACGCAGGTCCTTTTCCATCCATTCTCCAGTCAGAACTCTTCAGGACCCTCTTCAGACACTTTTTCTGTAAACACGTGTGTTCACATTCTAGCCTTTTGACTTCATCTTCATACATTATCACCCCACATAATTTAGAATTCTTGGTCACACAGAAAACAGTTTCTTAATAGGTGATGTCAAAAAGAAAAAAAAAATGCAACCTGCCTGATTCGAACAATTCACACGGCCTTCTTGCTTAAGGGGCAAATAAAATGGCACCGCATGGGGCATGGAGCCTCAGCTATAGGTCTAGCCGAGTGTGTTATGCTGGACAAATTACTTACTTAGGGCGAAAAAAGATGGATTTGCATATTTAATAAAAACAATAAACTTCAGTATGCAGTATACCTACACAATTCTAAACTGCTGGCTTTAAAGATGCTCCCTTAGGGGTGCTAACCTCTAATGTCAACTGATTTCTGAGTGCCAGCTGAACTCCTCAGTCCTAACGCCTGGGGACTAGAAATGGTTCCAATGTCAGAGTTTTTCAAATTTTAGAATACTTATATAGACTCTATCAGTTGAATAACTTTAAAAGTTTCCTATTTTGAAGCATTTCAATTTTTCTAAGGATACTTAGTATCTATAAATTCAAAGCTTATTCAAACATATAAAATGTATCCTCAGTTCAGAACTAAAGGCTCACTTATTCTTGGCATAAAGTGTAAAAATATAAGCTGCACTTAATTTTCAATCTGAGAGTAGCACATATTTTGAACAATAGTAGTTCACATGGTCATGAACACACCCTGAAACTGAGAAAATGAGTTCTGGATAAACTCCCATTGCTTGAAGCCAACCATAATGACAGGGTTAGCAATTTCACACACCACCCAAGAAGCAAAAGGGAGACACGTTTAAGTGAATCTACTGCATGTTTAGTGTATCATGTCAGAGCAACTAAATAAACCATTTCCCAGGAAGCTTTACTTACTCACCAAATTATTGTTTAAGCTAAAACATCTACTTATACTTTATATTCGTTTCTAAATGTTTAAGGCACACATTTAAGAAGTGTGAGAAAGAAGGTTTTCAAAACTCAGTCAGCATCTTGAGTTAGGAGGGAATAGCGACAGCAGACAGGACTTCCTTTACCTTGGAGTCATTTAGTGCCTTAGCTGAAGCAGATCGCACAGTGTTAGAGGCAAAGGGTTGGAACACTGCTCCATCACCAGCACACATGAAAAAAGAGGCCATAGATAGGAAAGAAGGGGTATATGGGAGAGAGGAAAAGGAAGGAGAAATAAACTAATTATAATCTCAAAAAATGAAAGAAATAAAATTTAAAAAACAAATTGAACCTCTCCTATACCAAAATAGGCACAGAGGTTAACTATAAATAAATGTGCTCTAAACATTGTTTTCTTACACAGTTTTGCTGAGTATTTATACATTCTAGTCAGGTTCTGTACTCAACACTGGCCTGCAGAAGTCCACCTAACTCACAATACTATGTGCTTGAGGTCTTTTTTTAAAAATATACTTATGTAATATTAGCAATTAAAGCATGAATCATAAATAGATTTAAATGTCTGGCAAGAGTGTGCTACTGTGGAATAAGAGAGCAGAATGACGTGGGAGGAACGCTGAGTTACTATCAGTTCTTGTAAGACTCCAGCTTGCCAACTGCTGGTGGTATCTCGGGACTTCTCAGTCTCTGTGACTAGAGACAACTCCTTATTTAATGTATACACACATATATAGTGTACACATGTATAAAATAGCTTTTCCCACCTGTAAGAAATCATATATTAAAAATACATACATAATAATTATAAAGGGATTGTATATATATATATATCTTATTGGTTGTTTCTGTGGAGAATTCTGGTATGCTATTATCATTTCACTACTAGTTTGAAACTATTTCCAACTACACAATATAAAGGGAAATTAAATTCTGAATTACAAAACTCTTCAACTTGCAGAACTCAGTTATCAAAGCAAGCCACATGCCTAATAAAAAGCACAGCTCTTACCAACAGATGGCGACAGAGGTCACTTGTTCAGTAACAACCAGACAGGCAAAATGTGGTCATGATCAAAATGTGTTTTTTTGAACTGAGCTACATATATACAAGTATTTAGCCTCAAGCTAAAAGAAAGACTAACAGAGATGCGTATCATTGAAAAGGTGAAGGTATTTTAAAGATCTCTACTTGGGATGCATTTCAAATCCCAGCTCCTTCCCCATTTTGATAACTCTCCATTCCAAGGCTTGCTGCTCAACCCTTCTCCTGCTCCCCATGGAAAATCATAGCTACGGGAATTTGCTTAAAGTGATGAGAAAGTATCATAGCTTTCAAATGTGTTAGAATGAAAGAAAGAGAAAGTCAGAGAAGAGTAAAGCACATTTGCTAACCCACTGTTTCATTTCACTTCTCAGATTTTCCGCGAGAGACCACCAATGTGGTGCTGGGATCACGGAGGCCAACTATAACCAGCTCACGACACAGACAGGTTTTAACTGTGCATCTGTTTGCTAATCCTTGGCACTTTCTACACAGCTAGACCGCCTTTCCTTTCCAATCCTTTTTCAACTGCTATGAGAATGAGGGAGTGTCGGGACATAACTAGTCCCTCGGGCTTTGCTTTTAATGACAGTTCATTACAAGAACAAAACAATACAGTTGACAGCATAAACAAAGGCAGGCGAACACCCCTTCTACTAGAGGACTGTCCATAGTTTGAGTAAAACTGAGAGCAACATGCAAGAATGAAATTGGGAGTATGAGGAACTGAGTGTGGAGAAACAGGGATAAAGGGTGAGGTCCGTCACAGTGAGACAAAGGCCTGCACTTCATCCTGCTCCCAAGTAAAGGGCGAGTTCTTAGAAATGGACTGCTAATGAGAAGGATCTTGCAAATTGGACTTAGAAAGTTAAATAAAATAAAATATACAGATAAAGAGAATAACAACACTCTCAGCCATTCCTACTGAATTCAGGTATTTCAACAAATGGATACCTTTGTGATATGTTCAAGTACAATAAACACTTGATATTGGAAGGGATCTGTCCCCCAAACACCCTGAAAGATCCCCACCTTTGAAAATACTACGATGGCACACAAAACATGAAGGTATAAATACTTTTCTTTTTAGTCCTATAAACAGTTAATGATTCTAAGAAGTCTGGAGTGATACATATTTACTTCTAGACTTCTTTTCAGTCACTATCAATTTGTTCCAACAGCAGGCAACAAAGGTCACTACACACTGGGTGGTAGACTGGGATCAAATCTCTGCTCAGCATAAATTACAAATTATAATGTGCTATACACTCTCCCAGTCATTCACAGAATGGTGAAAGCCACAGCCTGAATTTGTGGAAGCTAGAGATACTCCACCAGATTCTAGCTAGCCCAAAGAGCATCACATTCTCTGTTATTCATCCCGTTAACTAGGGATGGGGTATTTGTTTCTTGGCAGCACTGGGGGTAAACCTGTGGCACCAGGTATGCAAGGCAAGCACTCTAACACTGAGCTACAGCCACAGCCCTCCACAAATTCACACCTTTAATCCCAGCACTCTGGAGACAGAGGCAGGTAGATTTCTGTGAGTTTGAGGCCAGCCTAATCTACAGAGTGAGTTCCAAGACAGCCAGGACTATACAGAGAAACCCTATCTTGAAAAACAAACAACAAAAACAAACAAAAGAATCAAGCTGGGTGTGTTGGCACATGCCTATAATCCCAGTACATGGGAGATGAGGGCAAGAGTTCAAAGCTAGTCTTGGCTATATAATAAGCTCAAGTATGAAATCCTGTCTCAAAAAAAGGAAGAAAAAGAGGGAGGGAAGGAAGTGACTGTTTTGCAAAAAAAAAAAAAAAATTGTCTTCTATGGTCCAGATTCAAGCAACTATAAAATGAGAACAAAAATTAGATCTCATTGGACATGTACTGGGCATCATCCCTAAACAACACAGTGTAACTCTTATACAGCACTTGCACTGGGTGATGAGCTACAAATAATCTAGAGCTTAGGAAAATGTGCACAGGCTATATGAAAATACTCTAACATTTTATTTTTCGATAGCCTTTGCATGTCAGGCTAAGCCTGAATTTACAATCTCCCCATCTTATGGTTTAACCTGAGATTACAGGCCTGCCTAGATAATCATGCCCTACTACTGCACTGTTTAAAATCCGGTGCTTGAAGAACTGCAGATTTTAGAAACCAATAATACTAAACTAAGGAATTGCTATGTTTACATAATGGTTTGTAATACATACACACAGGCGCATGCGTGGGTGCCTTAAAATTTTTCAGCAGAGGGTTTGTCCTAGAGCTCCGAGGGTAAGGTCCTTGTCACACGAGCACGAGGACCTAAGCTCTGATCAGAGATCTGTCAGAGACATCCACACAGAAGCCAGGTATACCTCTAGCACAAGCACTGGCAGGTTCCCAGAGTCACTGACCAGCCAGCATAGCTAACCAAGGAGTTCCAGGCCAGTGAGAGCGCCTATCTTTAGAAAATAAAGGAAAGCGATACACTACATAAGCACATGCATGCAGGCACACACATACACACACAGTGTGTTATGTATCAATGAGCCATTAGGAAAATGTAAATTAAACCACAATTTGATACTACTACAAACACATTAGATGGCTATAATTTTTAAGATGATGTTCTAGTCCGTTTTGCACTAGACTGTCTTTATTGAGAACTGAAAACAGCTGAGGACACATTTACTCCTCAAAAACTTCCTGATTGCAGTGACCAATAAATGGTAGTTTCCTGCATAAACAGGTGTTTTGAACACTGGAATACTGTCCTTCATCAGTTCTAGCAGACCTCTAAGATAAATACTAACATGCAAATAGAAGAAGCTCTCAAGAACAAAGAAACATTCTCTACAAAGTTCCTACTTTTCATCTTCTCCTTTACCTCCCACCAAAGGATGGTTTCTCTCTCCTTCAGATCTGTCTGCCAAAAAGAAAACATCAAGGTATTCACCTTACATCTTATATCTTAATGAGTCTTGGCAAGTAGAAACTGCGCAGAGCAGGAATTACACTTAGGAGCCACCCCAGTGTCGGGTCTCAAAGCTGGGCCAGAAGGCCAACCTAAGTGTCTACTCACATATCAAAGCTGACACTGGCTGCCAGGTTCTCCCAGCATCCCTCAGTCCCTAGTTACAGGGTCCCCCTGGCTGACACATACCTGTCCCCGTCACCCACCCATCCCCCTCCCTATCCCTATCCCCTACCATAAACTTATCCAGCCCAGGGGCTGGGCTGCCCTTCCCCAAGCTGCTCTTCCTTATACAATCCAGCCATTTTTGGCTATGCCCCTTCTGTTAATGCTTTTTCCCTGTTGGCCTCTTGGTCTCCTGGCTCTCCTCTAGCCCCTCTCCTCACATGGCCCAGCTCAGGGTCATGTCCACTCTGGACTCTCCCAGATGTCTCTGCCTTTAGCTATGCTCTCCTTCCTGTCTATAATAAACTTTCTCCTCCACCATACCTAGGAGCACTCATGTCCTCTTTTTTTCCCATTCACCCAGCAGGGGAAATAGCCTTAAGAATGGATACAACTGACATGTGTAATTCTCTGCAGAGGGGGAAAAGGAGGGTGCATGTATGTACATGAGACAAACTCATCAGATCTCAGCAGATTGGGAGGCTGACATCATGGGAAGAAACATATGCTCTTCTCTGAGACAGCATTTAACTGAAAGACCAGGAGTGAAGCCCCAGGCCACTGAATTGCCCAGAATGTAAAAAAATAAAAAAGAGAGAGAGAGAAAGTAAGTGTACTGAATGTATATGTTAAAAATTCCTTATATTCATAGCTATACAGCCATAGAATGATTTTCTAAAGAGCAAGTTAATAAAAATCAGTTAAGAACTATATTCTGGGTGACGAGAATAGCTGAATAATTAGAGAAGTATGCCACAGTAATTTTATTTTAGAAGGTTATTTAAGCAACATCTGTGGCTGATGAGTGAGAGGGAATCTTAAAAACAGAGAAAGCAAACAAATCATTGCCCTCCACCAAGTGATCTGTAAGGGAAAGCCTAATTCCAAGGTCCTTTTCAAAGGTAAACTTGTCAGAATTTGCCATCTGCACGAGGGCTGTGTGACAACTGAAGAGGCTAAGGCTGGTTTATCATTCCGCTCCTTATTGTTCACGCCATTTGCTTACTTCACATTACCATCAGTAAGAATGAGAGCAGCTCCAAGTGAAAAAAATTATTTTCTTCCATTTGTAAACATCCACCTCAGGGGAACCATCCTGGAATACTCACCATCAAAGGGGAAATGCTAACGACAGAACCAGAACTGACAGGCCTAAGCAGGTGCCAGCTTCGCACCGGAAGCCTCAGTGGAACAGTCCTCAGTGCTTTCTTTCAGCTACTGGCAACCGTGCAGTCTTCCAAGGCCACAAGACCACCTGTACCCGTACACAAAGTCTGCCACTGCTAGTCTATTTTAACAACACAGCTTTAATGTGACAGAAGAAAGTAAGACACAAAGCAAGGCAAACACACTGTGCTACACGTGCACCAAGTACCACCATGTTAACAACCAGCCTCTGGGAGGAGCTTGCTACAGGTGAGTCTGCAGGAGCAGCAAGCTGCATTTAAGATCCCAATCAAACTGAATTTACAAACTCCTGGTATTGAATATCCCATAAGCAAAGCTTTAGGGCTCAAGGTTTTCAACCTCAACCATGTCATCACCTTTCCCTAATCTTTCTCTCAGATCTACCTTGCTCTTTTAAAATGGAAAAAGACAGTGTATTTCAAAAAGTCAAAGGTAAGGAGTTTGGGGATTTTTACCACAAAGAAATGATAGATATGACGAGATTTATACAATGTGTACATGTACTGAAATACCAGGATACTTCAACAAATATGTACAGATTTGTTTTGAAAAACCAGTTAAAAATAAAACTTTGTAGTTTTTGGATGGAAAAGAAAAAACTTCTAAGGTGTCTAATCTGAGAATAGAGGTCTTGGCCTATTTATGAAATACTAGCAAAAACTTGACCAAAGAGGCCTTTTTGGCTCATCAGTCTTAAATAGGCATTCAGGTCCCACAAACACTTGCACAGACCTAAGACACATCTGTCTCCAAAGTCTTTCCTTTATGACTGGTTCTGCCAATTAACACAGTCAGCATAGGAATGCCTATCTCGACAGGACTGATGGACAGCCAAGGACTTAAGACACTTCCTCGGGGTTTCACACCGGCAGCACTAGCACTGGGCCTGGCTAATTCTTTGCTGAGGACTTGGCTGGCCACTATAGGCTGTATGGCAGTACATGATGCCTGTGTCCACTAAATGCCGTGATAATCACAAAAATCAAGTGTCCTCAGGGAGACCGAAGGCCCCACTGAAAACAGGGTTTCACTACACAGCCCAGTCTCCTCTCATCTCAGCCACCTGAGAGCTGGGAACTCCAATATGAATATGTACCATCACACCAGGCTCTTTCTTCTAGGAACACAATTTCAAGCTTCTTATCCTTTATATATATATTTAAAATAATCATGTAAAAGGTACAGTAGCTTCTATTCCATAGCCACAGAAGTAGCTTTGTTGTATCATTTCTTAAACTTTTTATAAACAACTTGCTATACTGGCAGGAGTCATTGCCAGGCAGGACGATTACTGTGAGTTCAAGGCCATGCTGGTTACATAGTAAGATCCAGGCAGGCTGTGTGGCTACAGAGGGAGACTGTCTCAAACCCCACATACATACATATATACATACACACGTACGTGAGTAAGTTAGTATCTTAAGACTTTACACACAGGTATTCCATGATGAAAAGAGTGAACGTGATTGGTGACCCCCAAACTTCTGGCTTCTTGTAATTGGCCTATTTGCAGTGGGGGTTCTCTACCTGGGGTCCAAGACCCCTTGTGGGGGTCAAACAACCCTAGCACAGGGGTTGCCTAAGGCTATAGGCAAACAGATGTTTACGTTATGATTCATAACAGAAGTGAAATCACAGTATGAAGTAGCAATAAAAATTATTTTAGAGTTGCAGTCGTCATGAGGAGCTGTTAAAGGGCACAGCATTAGGAAGGTTGAGAACCACTGGTCTAGACAGTCAGCTCTGTTGCTTTGCTTTTTGTCCATGCTTTTATATCGCTTTGTCCCATGGCTAGATCACAGCGTATCAGTCTATTCTTTCATCTACAAACTCATGAGCATGCGAAACTATTATAAATAAGGCTGCTGAACACACCGAGTATGAAGATTCTGAATCCATTAAATACCCCGCCCCGGAGTGAAGTAATTGTCTCCTAAGGATGTTTTACCGTGTTAGACCCAACAGCCATGTTCAGAATTCTAATTTCCTTTCACATACTTGGCATGAAGGGTGTTCTGCTGTGTGGTGGTAGCTTGCTGTGATTTTAATTTTAATTTTCTAGTGAGGAACAGTATTTCAACTAATACAAGGAATGTGCATCTCTTCATATATATAATTTGTCTTCTTTGAGGTGTCTATCAAGCTTTCTGCATGTTTTTTAAAAATCAGGTTGTTGACTGGTCCTAAGAGTTTCAGAGTTCTTTATATATCCTAGACACAAATCCTTAGATACTTCATCTTTTCTCTCGTTCTCCATATGTCTTTTCGTTCATGTAACAAAAGACCACACACTTTTTAAACTGTTAACACTAATTTACCACAGTGCCATTTACATGCCATATGACTTTGGGCAAGTTAATCCCTTATCTTATGCCTCAATATCTCCAATAACGCTAACAGTACTTCACCAAGTTACCATGAAGACCCCATGAGCTAATTCCAATAAAACACTTAGAGCACCAGGGCAGGCGCAAGACAGCCGAGTGCCATCCTGGGCTACAAGGCTGGAGAGGCTGGCACTACCACAACAAACAAGTATGTGGTGGTGAGGTGGGAAAGACAGAAACACTGAGTGAGTGGCCCGTGCACAGGGAGAGAGGCAGAACTAGAGACATGCTGGTGGTGACAGGCAAGAGAGAGGGCTGGTGGACATGCTGTCATTGCCAACTAGAGTTGGTGGGATGGCGTGCACCAGCCTGGAACTTATGCAGGCACAGCCTTAGACCCCAAAACTGCCTCCAGGCAGTGGAATCCCCTGGTTCTGGGCAGAGGCCTGAGATGGAAAAGGTTCCCTTTCTGGATTAGATCTCCTTGAAGGCCCACAGGGCTACTGACTGATGACTTGGTGATGTCCTCAGGTTTTGCTGCTTTGGGGGGCCATCCTGATGTGAGAGGCAGGTGTACCCACCTGAGGCCATGTTGAGGTCTGTGGCCCATGCAGCTGTCAAGGGCCATGAGTAGGTCAGTAGTGTCTGTGACCAAAGCCCACACAAATGTCCACAGTCTGTCTGTAACATCTAAAGCCATGTTAATGCTGGTGGAGGACAACTGGCCGTGCCCCTCCCCGGCCACCACAAAGCTCTCCTCAGTCGATGGTTTCAGGCTCAAATGCAAGCAGAAAAGACTCATTCTCCCTGGGGTGGCCAGCCACTAGGAATGTGACCATCCTCCAGTGAGTATACAGACAACATAAAATGGACTTGCTTTTTCCTTTTTGGGAGGACTTATGGGAGAGAGAGAACAGACATGGGAAGACTGGGAGGTGGGTGCAATCAGGGTGCATGATGCGAGATCCCCAAATAATCAATTAAAAATAAAAAATTAAAAAGTACTAAATAAATTGTAATAATATAATTAACCCAGCCACCCCCCCCCCAAAAAAAAGAACACACAGACCACCACCATGTATCTATTAAGTGCTCAGGAATCAGCAACTGGTGGTCACATTGTAAACTACTTTTTTATGTCTATATCCTAGTTATTGCAGCAACCCAACTGTGGGCTGAGAGTGAAATAAATGACTGCAGGTAATTCAAGTTGAGAATCTTTTAGTAGCTCACACACACACACACAAAAGGAAATCTAACTACCTCAAAACACATTATTTTATTGGACATTATTTTGTATGTAGCATTATTGTAAAAGCTTGCATGTATCATTTTCAACCTTCACATCATCTCTATGAAGCAAAGGACTGGGAGGATGCTCATATTGCAGGTGTAAAGTAAGACAGAAGTTGAATAACCTGAGCTTAGACTAGCGACTGGCTCAGGCCTGCCACTTTTCAGCACCTGAAAAGCTGAGGCGGGACTGCTTGAATTTAAAGCTTGTGCTACACAATGAGTTCTAGGTCAGCCTCAGCTACAGTGAGACCTTGTCACTCACAAGGTAAGAACAAAACAAGACTTTACACACTTGATACAATTGTTAAAGCATAGAGCCGGAACTTTAAAGTTGAAACTCTGATACCAAAGCTGACAATCTTTCAGGGGATGGTAGGAAGCTGAAATGGTCTCAAGAACAGTAGTTGTGACAGCTAGTTTTATGACTTAACACAAGCCAGCCATTCTAAGAAGAGACTCTCAACTGAGGCATGACTCCATCGTAAGATAAGCCTGTAGGAAAGTTTGTAGCGCATTTTCTGAAGTAGTGCTTGATAGGGAAAGCCTAGACCACTGAGGGTGGTCAACCCTGGCAGGTAGTTCTGGGGTGTATGAAAAACAAGCCGAGTAAAGCAGAGGAGCAAACCAATAAGCAGCACTCCTCCATGGCCTTGTATCAGTTCCTGCCTTGAGTTCCTGTCCTGACTTCCCTGGTGAGGGACTGTTGCCTGGAAGTGTAAACTGAAATAAGCCCTTTCCTTCTCAAGTTGCTGCTGGTCACAGTGTTTTATCACAACAGAAAGACAGGATTTGTTACAGTAAAGAAGAGCAACAGAAGACCAGAACACTTCAGCTCATGTTTTATGACTGTGTCTCTCAGAGTATGTAACTTGTGCCTGTCTAGGCAAAAATGCCCAATTCTTTTCTGGTTATCCAAGGCCTTCTTCAACTCCTTTAAATGTACTAATTCATAGCTTCTGATTAGAATTACTTTCTACTGCTTTTAAACTAGTTGTTTTTTTGTTTTTTCAAACAGGACCCTAGTATAATGCAGCCTTCCAGCCTCAGCAAATTAACTCCATGTACTTTCCTAACCAAACAACCTCACACTATTACATCACTTTGGCCATTTTAGTGGCTCCTGAGTCAAATGTCCACTGCTGAACCATCTGTTGCAATATAGTTTTAAACAGCATAAAACATAGCTATGGAGGTCTACAGTGTACTGTGGAAAAAGCAGATTTCCTTCAAGGGAACTATGGGCAGGCCAGAATTATCATCAGTGAGTCTGAGACACTGAGTCAGATAAACCAACACTAATCTGGAGCTCAAACATCCTGCAGTCTTTCTAATCTGTTTAGCTAGAGTAACTAAGCAGCTATAAATATACATTTGGTTGTTACAAAGGAGCGTGTAATTTACAGCAGCATCACATATTTACAACATGGATCAGGGGGACAGCCACTGCCACTGCTTTTTCAATATTTTAAAACCACATTTTATATACCAATCATTCATTTGTACTTGTGTGGTACACAGACCAGTGTGTGAAGGTCAGAGGACACACTGCAAAACAGGAATCTGACATCTTTCTCCTGAGTTTCTATGCTATATCAAGAGAATACCATGAGGAAAAACCTTTTGTCAACTATCATTTCTCATTCTAATTAGATGAAATTTCCATTCCCATAGCTTATCTGTTGGACCACATTAGACTTCAATACTATGGCCAATTCACAGTTATGTACGCTGGTTGGAAAACCAAGTACAGCAAAAGAAGTTTTCAATAGTATTGTGAATTCCCTTACATTCAAACCCACATAGAGCAATCTTCACAAACCTATGGAAGGGCTAAGGATGTAGTTCAGTTGGCAGAGTACTCAACTAACACATTTAAGACCCTGAGTTTGAGTTCCAGAACCAAAAAGAAAAAGACAAAACAAAGCTTTGGCAAATGAGTTCTAGCCTCCACCTTCTGGCTCTTTTACTAGCAATAAAAATCTATACTTTTTTTCTGTTACATAACTAGCTGAGACTGGTTAGTAGAAACAGAAAGAAAAACTTAGCAATGCTACTTTTTGTCAATGTTTTTTTAAAAGCATGTCTGTTAGGAAGACTGTCTAATGTATTCATAAGAGACATCTTTCTTTTCGACACATACTCAGCAGTTTAGATTTCTCCAGTCTTCAATCGCACACTTTATCCAGCCTTGAGAAGGAAACGGAACAAGCAGCTCACAGCCAGTGGCGAACAGTCATGTTCTCAGTGCTCATCCTCTGTTCTGCCTAATTTTTGAGGGTTTCAAAACCTAGCCCTAACCTGTCTTAATGAAACTGCACTTTCCTCTCCACCCTAAATAAGTCCCTCAATACACCAAGAGAACTAATTTCTTCCTGCCTTTTCTTCAGTACTTAGAGTGCCCTTTCCTTGAGGACCTCTCTACTCTGAGTGGCCTCCTGTGAACAGCTGCCACTCTCCCGTTTGACATACAATTACGTATTATCTAGTGTTACTTACTGTGGTTTCACATATAAGGTTTTGTCTTTCACCAAGTTGTAAACAATGATATCTGTGTAACCTTCTCAGGTTACCATGCATACATAGAACAAAAAATATCACTGCCTAAAAGATGCTTAAGTTAGCTGCTTACTAGTAAAACCCTCAAGATGCTTGTTTCAGTACTCACTCATGTTCTAACTTAAGAGATGAGGTACAAACATACAAAAATATCAAACAGTAAGAGAAAGGCAGCTCAAGTCACCCCTAAAAAGCAACTTCAGGACACTTACAGACCAAGAGCTCTGCTGATCAGCCACCTGCAAAGCCTACACTGTCTCTAAAGGTTTTTGGCAGAGAAGTGCCATAGCGCATGCATAGATTTTCTAACTGAATCCCAGGCCAGAAGAGTTCTAGCCAATTCTAATCTATTTCTCTATATCAGAACTGGAAGAGAAATACAAAAAAATCAGACTGATCTCAGATACAAGAACAATACGCTGTGGCTACATCACATCTCTGCAATGCAGAAAGAAGCATTCTTTTTGGGGTTTTGTTTGTTTGTTTTCTCTGTGTAGCCTTGGCTGTCTTGGACTGGCTTTGTAGGCCTGGCTGGTCTCGAGCTCACAACAATTGGCCTGCCTCTACTTCCCCATGCTGGGATGGAAGGTGAGTGTCATCATGCCCAGCTGGAAAAGCATTCTTTACGTACTTTACTAACACATTTTCATTTAACGTTACAGTGAATCTATAGTGTGGCCACTTTACAAAAAAAAAGAAAGAAAAGAAAAGAAAGAAACTGGGACTGAAATGTAGCTCGATAATATGTTTTAACATAGAAAAAAGTCTTTTTAAAAAGATTTATTTATTTTTATTTTATGTGTATGAGTCTTTGCCTGCATGTGTGTGTGTGCACCTAGAAGTATCATATCCCCTGGAACTAGAGTCACAGACAGACGGGGACTGAACCTGGGTCCTCCAAGAGGGCGCGTGTTCTTAACCACTAAGCCATCTCTCCAGACAGAAATTTGTTTTACAACTTATGTCAGGAATAACAACAACAAACAGATGTTACTAAAGAAAATCTAAAACAAAACAGCTTCATTGATCTTAAGATCCCTTTTTCTCACCCTTTAAGATCTCTAATCAGGCAGGATGTTGTCATTTTCATTCCTATTTGTACATTAAACAGTGAGTCTTACAACAGAAGCCAACTTACGGTCAATAAAATAGAGTAAGACATGTGACAAAAGATAAAACAGGTGAAACTAAGGCTGGTGAGGTAGCTCAACAAGTATACTTTGCCACGCAAGACTGGCAACCTGAGTTCAATCAATCACTAGACCCTACATAAAGGTCCGAGAGAAGTGACTCCACAGAAGCGTCTTCTGACCCCCCCCCCACATGCTCACATACACACGCACACAGAGAGAGACACTCTACAGACAGATGTAGATAAATAAAATAAAATGAAAAAAAAATTAAAGCTGGGGCTTGGTGGCACACAACCGTGATCCCAGCACTCAGGGAGGCAGAGGCAGGCAGATTTCTGTGAGTTCAAGGCCAGCCTGGTCTACAAAGAGAGTCCAGGACAGTGAAGGCTACACAGAGAAACTGTCTCAAAAAACAAAAACAAAAGCAAACAAACAAAAGAATTGTAAACCCATACATACACTATGTCCCCCTAAATGTACAGTCATTACTGGAGGTCCAGAGGGGGAGAATGTAAGCGGCTTGATTTGATTAGTGCATAATCTATGCAAGGACTGAAGTTCTGCACTGATCGCCACTAATGCAATTAACATAAAATTAATTTTCATGCAAAACCCAGGGTCAACAGAAGGAAAGGGACAGGAGCTTCATAAGATAACAAAGCCAACTAACCAGGGCCCAGGGAGGGCTCACGGAGACTGAAGCACCAACCAAGAACCATGCATGGGGTGGACCTAGGACCCCTACAAAGAGGTAGCCGATAGGCAACTCAGGGTTCATGTGAGTCTCCTAGTAAGAGGAATAACAGGCTATCTATGACATGCACTCTGTCACCTGCTTTTCGAGCACATTCCCCTGAAGGAACTGCCTCCTGGCCACAGAAGACGAGGCACTCAGTCCTGATGCAACCTGATGTGCTCTGGTTGGTAGGGGTAGGGGGTGCTTCCTTTTTCTGAGGAGTAGGGGAGGGAGGACAGGGTGAAGAGGGAGGGGGAGATTGAGAGGAGGGAGGGGCTACGATTGGGATGTAAACTGAGTGAATGAATGAATGAGTGAGTGAATGAATAAAAATTCAGGGCCAGGTAATGCACGTCAATGCATAACCTCAGCACTTGGGAGCCAGAGGCAAGAGGATATCAAGTCCAAAGCAAGTTTAAACAAGCCAACTAAAGCCCTAAATACTGCACTAGAAGTCTACTACAACTGGAGACTGAATTTAAGGTTGAAAAGCATAAAAAGCAGCAGAAGAAAATAAAGAAATTAAGCTTAAGCTAATATTTTTCCTTCTTCAAGGAAAACTAAATCATTCCTATTTTTAAACACAAATTAAATACTGGAGAACACCTGGTTTGGGGAAGTGAGGTCCTCACTTTTCACTACTGTTGTGAAACCCTGATGTTTTGTAGCTTCGATGGCAGACACTTTGGGTGTCATTTAGTGCTGTATCTAAGAATCCTTCACTTATTCCAAGGATATGATACGTAATGCTTTCTTCTAATGTACACATAGTTTGCAGTACTAACAGACATGCAATTTGGCTGCTTTCTATTGTGTCTAAGACAAACAAAACAAGCCAACTTGTATTTGGCTGAGCCTGTACCTGGTGACTGCTATCAAAGCTCTACTCAAGCCAGCGGCACATCTTTGTTGCAAGCACCCCTGGTCGTCTACTTTGTTACATAAGCTCAGACAGGGCAGGCTGCTCTGACTGCCTAACTGATTGCTGTCAGAGCCTTCCCTGGTGCTTGGCGGCCGGAGCAGAGGACTACCAGCCCAAGAGCCCCTTTAGCAGCACCCCTTGGAACAGCCCTAGAAGCAACCCAGCCACTTTGTGCACTCTAGGCTTGCCTTGGAGGCTACCCTACAGGAACAGTTGCTGTCCGAGCTTAGTTCTGGGCCTCTAAAGCACCATTTAGTCAACGCTGCCCTGCAAGCTCCAGTGAACCCTAGCAGCCATTTTCACAAGGGGAAGCACTTCTACAGAAGGCCTGTGACTGCATGAAGGCTGTGCCATGACTGGTGGAAACACCCCTGTCAAACACTCCCTTCTGGCTGGAATCAGGCCACTGCTCACGGGAGTCAACCATCAGAGCCCTGGCGCTGCAGCATTCGGCCCAAAGGCTTCTCAATGGGCTTCCCTCGATACTTTTGATCTTTATCACTCTTTCAGCATGATGAACTGGTCACATGAAGAGGACTCAGCAAAAAATGCAGCACAGCAATGAGAACAGAGCCAAGGCAGCAGAGGTGGCTCAACAGCCAGAAACAACGGAAAAGTGCACAGACTACAGGAGGGAGGGTGGGCACCAAGGAGCACAGCAGAGACAAGAAACTATGGGGCACACAGCTGCTAGGGTCCAGGGATCTGCCACATCTTAAAGGCCATGGGTCCTGATACCCTAGGTAGGACCAAGAGCTGTTAATACTGGCTACTATAAGAACTGTGGACCCAATACCCAAAGCATAACCAGAAGCTTAGACAGGAGCTACAACTTTAAGCAGTAGCTGTGGCTGCTTACAATTACTTGCAGCCAAAGATCTGGCTGCTTATGGTTAAAGCCTGGAGTAAGGACACTCAATTCTCACATCCTGGAGCAATAAGGCCTCTGGGTCTGCCACTCTGACTCCTAGGCCTTAGGCACTCACAGTGTGCCCAACTCTATTTTCGCACCTACTCATAATTTCTATCTGCAGAGAGTGAAAGGACTCCAGCAGCTGACAGGTTACGTGCACTCTGCAGTATGACTGTTAGACCCAAGAACACACATGCAGAGTTTTAGCAGAAGCTACCGCGGGGACTCTCCCAAGTCAAACCTCTCTCCATGCTGGTCAACACTGTGCTTCAAGCATTTGCCGTAATGCCATGGGGGGGTGGGGGACACAACAGCACTGCATTGTCATTTTAAACTGCACCGTTCTGACCTTGACAGACAAGTACTGTGCTGACTTGGCCATTAGGCCATTTCATTTTGTAAACACCTATTCAGATGGTTCACCCAGTTGTTTGTACATTTCCACAATGATGTGTCTTTAAAACACACTCCATACAAGCCCTACAGCAAAGATAAGTACTGCAAACACATTTTCTAATTTGTCATTTGCCCTTTTGTTCTCTTAATACTCTTACCTGAAGACTAGTACACACTTCCAATCTTCACTCTTCTGGCTAGTACTTTTTGTGCTCTACTAAAACAAACCAAACCAAAACAAAACACCAAAACCAAAAACCCTTTCACCTACGAACTTCATGTAGGCATATTTTCTTCTATAATTTCTAAGTAGGGATGAGGGTGAACACGCCCAGGGCCATGCACATGTGGGATACATTTAAGTACCCCATCACTAGGACACACCATCAGTCCTAGAACCTTCCTCTTCACCTTTCACATTCTGTGAGGAATACATAACCTGTCAGGAACTATTTCAGAGACAGGAAAAAAAAAAAGAATGCTTTACAATGTAGTTTATGAACTTGACAGAACTCTGAAGAAAACCAAAATGCATACATATAAATCCTATAAATGAAGATTAAAAAAACAAACTCTAAGACACTGGCAAATCAAACAAGCAGAGGATGGCAAATGGGAGGAATTTGCCACAGTTAAGTGGAGGCTAGAGTCAAGAACATAAAAGAGAACTCAACAGAAAGCAGCAGTAACACATCACATGTTACCATTAATCAAGAAAATGATTATGATTACCTGCAACAATACAGAAAGACTTGATGAGATTATTCAGATTTTAGAAACTTCAAATACTAACACTGACACTAGAAAGTGTTTCTCAATCTTTGTTATCAAAGACTTAAAAAAAGAAATGTTCACCCAGACGTGATGGACCACTCGTGTAACCCCAGTTCTCAAAAGGCTGGAAGAAGGCCAGAAGTGTGAAGTTGGCCTGGCCTACAGCGTGAGTTCCAGGTCATCCAGGACTACACAGCAAGACCTGGGGGAGGAGGGGTACAGGAATCTTCTACCTTACATATAGAAATCAATAATAAAGTATCTTTATGAAATTTTAGGAATATTGCTATTCAAGTTCTGAACACAAATCCATGGAGCTGTGAAGATGGCTCAGTGAATAAAACTTTGCAGCACAAGATCTAAGTTCGAATCCTCAGAACCCGTGTAACACTGGCCACAGCAGCACACATCTGTAATCACAAAGCTCCAAGGCAGGATGGGAGGCAGAGACAGGAGAATCCCTAACAGCAGGACAGCTACCCTGGGGTAGGCAGTAGCCAACAGATACTTTCTTAAACACAGGAAAGGCTAGAACAAAGACATCCACACACATGCACGGTCTCACACACACGCACAAGGAACTTACAAAATGCGGAAATTATCTCTGCAGGTGAGCCTGCAGCCACACTACCCATTCCTGCTCTACTCTTCCATCACTCTGACGTCATTTTCTTCTCAAACGTGTTACACACTCGCCACTGAAGCTGTCGCTATCAAGTCTCTCCACGTTCTGCCTTCTCTCCCATTTCTACAGCACCATGTGCTACTGGTAAAGCAAATGTAAAGCCAGATCAAGGCTTTGGAAGCTACAAGGCCTGCCACCTGCATGCCACCTGCAAGCCAGCTGCAGCTGCTTTCATACTCTTTAGAACAGCAAACTAGGTCTTCGTGTACAAAGACTATGGCTCTCTACCTTCACCGTTTACAATCCAGCTCTTTAAAGCACACTGGCTACATGATCTGTGAAGTTCCATGCATAAGAAATGAAGACTCAAGGACACATAAAATACCAAGGTTATATCAGACATTCTGATGACAAGGAAAAAAATCTTAAGGCCATGTCACGTGCATAAAGGAAGAAAACTCTGAACGGCACTAAGACCTTTCAACAGCTCTGCTTGAAGGTAGGAAATCATACAGCAACCCCTTAAATTATCTTAATTCAGGATCTAGCTCAGACAGTGATCAAGGTAGAACAAAGTTATCTTCGGCAACATAAACAATTCAAAAAGTTCACCTTGTTATACATATTTTGTTTGTTATGAAACGGCCTCACACTTTGGCCCAGACCAGCCTGGAACTCCCAGCAATCCTCCTGCCTTGGCTTTCAAGAGCTGGAATTGTGGCCATCTTTACATCAACAAAAGATGAGAAAAAAAACTGAGAAAAGAGGAAGACCGGAATCCAGCTAGCGCAGGCGCCAACAGAGCCAACCAGGACCCCGTGAGAAGCACAATGATGGGAAGCTATGCTACCCAAGTGCAGAGCACACTGCAGATCTGCGCAACAGCGGAGGGCTCAGGAGGAGCTTTCCTAACTTCTAAAATGTTTGAATATCTATCGCCCTATGTGCTTGTAGATTTGAACAACTATAGAGAAAAAAAAAAAAAAAGACAAATAAGAAAGTAAGGAAAAAATACGAAAGAATCTAATGCCAATAAATTTAATCACAGTATACGGCACAGTTCGACTGTTAAATATATTTACAGAACCCTAATAATGTAAACTATGAACCTGTAGGTAGCAAAGGTACCCTAAAGCAAAGCCATTGTAAAAAACAAAACAACAATAAAACACTGAAGTTGAAAAGCAAAACTGCAGAACTATGTCCTCATGCCAGAAGAAAGAAAAACAAACAAACAAACAAACAAACAAAAACCCGAAGAATCAGAAGAAACAACTAATAGTGTCAAAAACCAAAGCTCTGTGAGCAAGACCCAGGAGGCAAAGTCTTGAAGAGATGGGGGGGGGGGGGGGACGAAAGGGGTTATTAAAAGTCTTGCAGTGTAACTTTTTCCACATACAACTGTATTAAAGTAGTAACTTTAACAAAAGAGTGAAGTGGTCATATCATTTAGCATCAATGACTTTTTCCTCTCCTTCCATAATTTCTGAGCAATAACTGAACATTGTGTAAGTGTCAGGTACTTCTCTAAGAAAGGAGGAGGGGAGAAAAGGGGGAGTGAGAAGGGAGGAGGAGGTTGATGGTGAAAACCCATCTGGAATATTTAGAACGAGTTCTTAAATAACACTTGGGAACCAAAGAAAATAAAACTATAAAGCATGAAAAATAAAGAGTAAAGATTAATTAAAAAATACTGGAATTTTATCATACCCAATCTCCATTCTCTCACTAAAAAGGAACTAATGGGAATTTAAACCACACTTAAGGAAGTAATTATAGGGTAATACAATAAACCCTCTCTCTTTTCCAAGGGACCCACTAACACTGAAGTAATTTCAAGTATCTGAATTATGTTTTCACTGAACACTAAGTAACTATTAAAAAGAGTAAAATGCAGACAGAAGTAACTTTTTCACAAGTGAACATTAGACAACAAAAACCTCATGTTAAAAAAACAGAATCCATTTTAATGTATTTTATTCTCAAAAGTTTGCATGTGTTCGTTTTTCATACCAAATGAACGCAGTACTTTTAGAGACAACAAGGTTAATTTCAATTAATAGGCTAGCACTTCAAAGCTTCTTAGAAGCTTCGGGAGGCCAGGAGCACACAAGATGCTCAGGTGCGCATCTTCTCAGACCTCTCTATGCTTTGGCTGTGGAACATCAGTCTAGTAAGAGCTGGGGGCTGCGTCTGGGTCACTGCATGCTTACTGACAGCTGGCTTCCCACTCTGAAATGGTGAGAACAGTGCCTACATAGGGCAAAGGTTACTTATTGACAGTCCGAAAGAGGAAGTAACAACATACTCATGAATACTTTTAAAGCTCTGGAATCTACAAAGATCTACACCAATGTATATCACACTGATTCTTAATCATTAGATTTTTCACTTCCAGTAAGATTTTCCTTTTACAACAGAGTGACAGAGTACTGTTTCAGTGGAGGGAGGGTGGCGTTTTACTCTTCTTAGAGACTCTCACAAACAAATACCAAGAGAAGGGTATCAGCAAACGTTTCATTTAAGTATATAAACCACAAGTACAATTGTTTAGCCACATATAAACCACAACACCCTCTGACTCCAGGTATATTTTGAGTATGTTTGGAAACCAGATACCCAATGTACATAAACAGAGGCATAGTTTAGGACAACTGTCCTGAAGCTTTTGTTCACAACTCTAAGAAGGAAAAATGCAAGCAATATCCTAACTCAAAAGGCATCGTGCATTTTTACTTCTTCAACTCAAAAGGAGTAGGCCTGCTCACTTAGCATTTTATCTCCATCAAGGCACACATCTGGTTTTATTCTGCAGCCTCCATCCACATCTATCCAGACTACAGCAATACACAGGTACTCAATGTGTGTACTAGGCTCTATACAAAAGCTTAATTCCCTTTAATCCCAGCACTCCTAGGCAGAGGCAGGCACATCTCATGAGTTTGAGGCCAGCCTGGTCTACATAGTGAACTGCAGAACAGCCAGAGCTACGTAGTGAGACCCTGTCTCCAAACAAAACAGAACTTTCCAGTTGCGATCAAATTAATTTTTCCAACAAAGCCATCTTTCGCTGCAGGCAATCACTGTCCCAACTCTTTAAGTGTAAGGTCATAATAAACTAGAAAAGATATGCTCATATTTAAAAGCACACAAACTGCATTATTCAAGTACATCTGGTTCACAGTGAACTTTTCAATTGTATTTTCTCTCAGAATTTTTGGGTGTGCCCTCCCGGATACTGTAATATCAGAAAAGTATACTGTGATCCTGACACACACACAGATATTTCAACTTCGACTGCAACGTGGTGTAAAAAGGCAAACAGAACAGTATTTCTGGAAAAAGTCGAAATCCTGAAAACAGTGCAAGGTGAGACAGACATAAAGGCGTGGGGAGGAAGACAGGTCTTACTATTTCAAAATCACCACACTAGATTTCAAAGCTTAAAAAAAAAAACTACACTTAAATCATTCAAGGGAACTCTAATAGACCCATTTAACGTATATATGTGGCTATGACAAGTAATTCTTCACATTTCAAAGCTTCGTGGATATACACGTTCACTAAAGGTTATCATCATTAAAATAACACCGTTTGGTGGTAAATCCCACTTCAACGGTAACAGCATTACACTTACTATATTTGTGATGCTACAGCCCGAGCAATCATATCTGGGTGAGACAGGCTTCACAGCTTGCAAGTTATGAACCGGGGCACTGCGGTACTCCTGCATGCAAGAAACGAAGAAAAGTTACTCAACATGCTAATGGTCGTCATCTTCAAAGCCACACGGCCTGGAGTCCACCGGGCGGTAAACATTAAAACAAACACCACCAAAGTCAGCCCGTAAACCAACCCTGGTACAGAAACAAAGCTCTACAGCTGCTCAGGCAGAGGGAGGAAGAACGCAGAGCACCTACGGGGAAAGGCTCGACTCCACGGCCGCCCGTGTTTTCTTCCTCCGGTCCTAAACAATAGGCGCTGGATGCTTCGGTGTGAGTGCTCTCCGCAGAGAGACGTCGGGTGGCGAGCGCCCCTCCTCCACAGCCACCGCCGGGCCCCCTTCTTCCTCCACCCTCACCCCTCCCAGCTCAAACAAATTAGCACTCGCACTGAGGTGCCTCCTATCAGCTCGCAGCGTCTTCCCAAACACGCCCACGCACCCTGAAACCCGCCTGCGTCTACACCGCACACGGCGGCAGGAAAAGCGCTTCGAGGGGGGCGGGGAGCCGCGGCGGCGCACGGGTCCCGGCTCCCTTCCAGGCCGGCTCCGCATCACCTCCCGAGCCCGCCGGGGCCCACGCTGCAAAGGAATCCCGGCCGCTGCGGGCGGACAGCGCGGCGCTGCGGGAGGCCCCGTCCGCGGCGGCGCGCGGCCCCGCTCGCCCGTTCGGCCCCGCAACAGGTCAGCCGCCCCGGCTCGCTGCGGGGGTGCAGGCGCTCGGCCCCGGGGGTGGGGGGGGGGTGTGGCCGGCGCGGCGGGGCCCGGCCCCGGCTCACCTGGGAGGCTGCTGCGGCGACGCCGGGGCCTCCGCCGCCGCGGGACCGCGAGCGACCCGCAGCCCGCCCTCCCCGTCCCTCCCGCCCTCCTCCCGCGCCGCGCAGCGCGGCCGCCGCCATGGCCCGCGCCTCCCCGCCACGCCGAACCTGGGCAGCCGGGGCCGCCGCGTCCGCGTCGCCCGCGGCTCCGGGGAGGCAGCGCTCGCCCGGCCGAGCAGTCGGCGTCTCTCATTCAGCGCCCGCCGCCGGCGCTCGGGGGGAGGGCAGTGCGCCGGATCCACCCCGGCCGCGCAGGGGGGCGCGCGCCGGGCGGGGCGGAGCGGCGCGCGCACCAACCGAGCGCGCTCGCGCCGCCGGGAGCGCCGGGTCGCCGGGGGCTCGGCGTGCCCTGCGGACGCCGGGCTGGGGACGCCGGGCCCAACCGCCGCCCGCACCGGCGTCCGCGGCGCGCGCCGCGGCGGAGGAGCCGCCGGGGCTCCGGACGGACAGGTGGGGGCCCCGCGGCCGCTCCCGCACGGGGGCTCGTCGGCGCCGGCGAGCGCCGCTCACCTCGCAGGGCGGAGAACAAAAGTCTGGCAAGGCTTGGCGCTCGGGTCGGAGACCCGGCCCACGCGGTGTGCGCCCCTGGGAGTCGTGGCGGAGCGTGGGAAGGGGCTGCGAGGGAGGAGAGTGGCCCCACGCACAGCACAGCCCTGGGATCGCAGATGATGGAGTCGGTGCGCTCACACATTAACGTGCCGGAAGTGCTGGGTAGGCCTCTGGAGGTGCTGAGCGGGGTGGCTGCCCTCGGTTTAAGCGAGCAAGTAACAGAAATTTGGCATTTCCCCCAGTCCCAGGCTGATGCATTCCAGGTGGACGGTATTTTCACGACCTTGCGGGAACGTGATTCCGAAAGGTGGGATTTTTCCTGCAAGTGGAAGGGTGTTGTTTCGCGGGGTGCACCTAGGTGGCCTACTTAAAATTAGCAGCATTTGATGCAGTGTGACTTAGTGGAAGGTCTTCAGTGAGCCACTTAGCTCATTGGGAATAGATACAGACCTTGTCTAGACAATGTGCAATAGAATGGGGGCGGGGGGAGACAATTTTATTAGCACCGATCTTGAGGGGACCAAAATTCCTTCCTGTAATAACTGAAACAGGACAGATTGCTCTTTTATGCAGAAGAAAGCTAACCACTGTCCCCTTTAACTTGCTTCTGTCGGTCTTACACTAGTTGGAGAAGGTAGAATGCTCTGTCATTCCCTTGGTTAAAATCACCCCCAAGCAAAAGTAGGTGTAAGATAGAAAGGAAACAAGAAAAAGCAAGAAAGCCCAGTGCTGGATGTTACTCCATTTTACTTTGAAAGTCTCTCCAATAGTGATGGAATCACTGATAGAAATACAGAAACCAAAAGAAGGAGGAAGGGGAGAAAAAACACCTCAAATAATTTCAACTGAGAATAGACTAATGAAAAGGGGTGGGGATATTGGCATAAAGTTTCAACTGCATTAGGAGTTTTCCTAGATGATATATGCTTCAAGTCCCAAAGAAACCACAAGACAAACTGAAGTAACAGTTGGAGGGGGAAATAGCCTTTCAGTCGTTGAGCAAATGTTTGATCTTTTTTTTCCCCCAAGTTAGTAAGAGATTAAGGAAAAGGTGGCTGGCTATGTGCCAACAATAATACATAAAGCTTTATTTATAACATACCATTATCCCAAGTTATTAACAGCTTTTAAAATAGGAAAAATAAGAAACATCAGGGAATTTTATTTGGTATAAATGTCTCGCAGTTACTTTAAATTTGAATTGGGGCTTCATAAAAACAAATGAGCCCGTGTCCTTCCATCTGCCAATAATTTTCACAGTTTGCTATAAAAGCAATGACGTTTTAGCTCGGACTTTGAAGAGAAAAGGCTCAGGAGTTCATTGATATGTACAATAGATTCCTATGCCTACAGAATGTCAGAGTTTAATCACTCAAAATGTGTTGCTTGTGTTGACATCGAAGTCAACATAAGAGTTCGACATTTTCTGAACTTGATAAAGTTGAGAATTTGTGTATGAAACTATATTTAAAAAAAAAAAGTGGGAGAAGCCAGGAAGATGATTTAAGAGGCAAAGTCACTAACCCTGCAGGCCTGAAGACCGAGTTCAATCCACAGATAGCAAGTAAAAAGCCAGATGTGCAGGAAAATGGGAGGTGAAAACAGCAGCCTTTTGGCTGGAAGCTCTTGGGCCAGATGCCCTGAAATGTCAGCTGTGCAGCTTGTGAGCAGAAAGGAGAGAGACCCTGCCTCAACCAGGTAGAAGATGGAAGCTGCCCCCTATGCCCACATAAGCACACATAGAAGAGAAAGAAGGCTGGGTGTGATGTGGGCTCTGTATTCCCAGGTCTCAGGTGGCTGGAGGGGAGGACTGTGTTCTATTCCAGGCCAGCCTGGGTTACAGTGTAAGGGCCTAGCTTCCAGACGCCAAAAAGAAAAAAAGCTTATCCTTTGAGTGTTTGTCAATGTTTATAAACTGTGAGTTATTTCTCAAAGTCTGTTCCCCATGCATTTATATGCAAATGAAGCAATGACTACTTGAAACAAATTTTCTTTACCAGAGCATTATTTTTTTTTATAGTTCTGTAAGTTGCTTTATGAGATCCATTTGCTTTTGCCAAAAGAGAGGAAATATGCAGTCTTAGAACCAAAAAAAAAAAAAAAATGCTAATGGATACAACAGAAATGCTATTATATAAAATAGAAATCGATAAGAATTCAATATGCTTAAAAGTCATTTCAGGGGAGTCACCATTGTGTAACAATTTTATTCCTATGCATCACTTCCAAAGGGTAAGCCAAGGGACCCATTTAGATGAGAATGAGCTCTTCCAAGGCAAAACACCACTACAGCAAAAGGCAGATCAACAAACAATTCATCTCATAGTCAAAACCAAGCCAGATGGGCCCCTTGAAGAAACCTGTCAGCTACATTTCCAGTGTTCTGATCTAAAATACAGGCAAAGCAGGATATCCAGAATTCGCTGTGAGTGGACAGAAGTGAGAAAGGGCTTCAAAGGACAGGTGTTGTACAGAAAAGAGATGCACAGTTTGAGGAGAGTCCGCTGGACTCACAGTGGAGAAAGATGTGCTGTAGTTTCAGGACACTCGGGACAAAAATGATCCAGAGTATTCAGATCTGAACGCCTTATCAAGTAATTTAAAACCAAGCTGTTCCTCACAGGAGCAGTTCTGTGCTGGGCATGAAGCAGCAGGGGTGTATTCACTTAAAGATGATTCCTTTTTTTTCCCTGGAATTCCCGTGGGGGTGGGGCCAAGCTTATGTGTAAATACATTTTTGTATGCTTAAAGTGTTTTCAGTATTAAAGACAGTTCTAGCAATTCCTCATTTGTCTGACGTAGTTATTAAAGGAGTCGTTGAGGGGTTGGTTATAATCAGTTATTCTAGATAAATTAGATTGTCATCTTGAGGTTCTAGAAACAATTTAAACCATTTTCATTGATTTTTTTTTCTTTGAAGTTTCACTACCATTTTGCTTTAAGCTAATAAAATACAGTAGAGCTTGTAGGTCAGGAGTATAGCTCCAGATATGAGGGAGGGAGGATGGGATTAGGAGGGATTGAAAGAGGGGTCTACAGCTGGGATACAAAGTGAATAAACTGTAATTAATATGAAAAAATAAAAATTAAAAAAAGTATAGTGCCCACCTAGCTAGTTCAAGGCTTAATCCTCAGTACCACGAGAAAACGGAATGTAGCTGAATTTTTTCATGTTACCAGCAGTAACATGAGGCTGTGATACAAGATGTCCTCAGGGGGCTTAACAATACTTAACGCTCATAACCACTGGAGAGACCGCCTTGGGTACCGCATTCCTGGATCTCAGGTCTGGGCTAAGAACTGAGCTTCCTGCTCCCCGGCTTCTGTCCCTGCTATCCTAGCACTGCCTTGCTGCAGTCACGGACACACCTACCTCTGAGTTGCCTTCTAGCATGTCAGAGTAACCTGGGAAACCAAATAAACACTATTTCAAACAAAACACATGCTGAAAGCTCCAACTTTGAGGCCTCTTACTTAACTGAAAGTCCTTTTGTCTGTTCTCATGTCTTCTAAGTTCGGATAATTGCGTTTATCTGATAGCTTTTTTCTACATAAGTGAATTATGTTCAAGTTTCCTTATGAGAAATTTAAGCATAAGTTTTCAGATTTAATGGAAAGAAAGTCTCTTTGTCCAATATCACATCCATTTCTTTTTAAAATATCAAATATGTTCAAAATTTTTAAAGGAATTCATAAATCCATGCTAATAATGATTGACTAAGGGTATGGGTCAAAGGTAGAGTATTGACAGCATGTGTGAGGTCCCGACTTTGTCCCCCACCGCTAATTTTAAAAGAAAAAACAACCTACTAATAAGAATGTATAGAGTGGGAAAAAAACATGCAGTTAGTGGTAAAGATTGGGGAAAACATCAGTAAATCCATGTTT
Source organism: Pachyuromys duprasi (assembly GCA_028658305.1). NCBI lineage: Eukaryota > Metazoa > Chordata > Mammalia > Rodentia > Muridae > Pachyuromys > Pachyuromys duprasi. The sequence continues at coordinate 33,832,610 of CM053759.1, read as the reverse complement.
AGGGAGAAGTGTAGATGAGGGCCCAGATGCATGCATGGTCCTAGTGAGTTTATCCACCTTATCAGCTACACAGGCAAAATCAGTTTATCACAGATGAGGGGCAGACAGACATTGTTTGCCTTCAGATATGATTCTTGGAGATGTAACATGTAAATGGATAAACAACCGCTCAGTCCCCAGTGAGCAATGCAATGCTTGGTTTATAAAGTAGGGTGAATAGTCTTTAAGGTATGCTAATGTTACAAAAGACAAAAGCTGTGAAAATATTAGAGTGGAAATGGCTTGACACTAAGTATGTGAAATACTGGACTGGGTCTTTTTCTAAAGGAAGAAAAAAATGAAGGGCATTAGTGGGTTAATGGGTCAACTAATAGACTGATTAAAGTATTTCATTAATGTTAAAGTCACTGACATTAATAATGACTGGTTATGTTCTTAAGAAATATACACTGAAGTATCTAAAAGTAAAGGGCCAACTTGTATATATAAAAAATACAGTGTGTTTACATTTCTTATTTATGTAAATATATATGTAATGATAAAATGTTAACAGCAGGTGACTGAGTAAAGAGTGAGCATGTGTAATCTTTTTATAAATTCAGAATTACATCCAATAAACGGTCTCCTTTTCTTTTGGGTTTATGGCTGGTTTTTTGTTTGTTTGTTTGTTTGTTTGTTTTTGTGGCAGAATCTCATGTAGTCCAGACTGGCTTCAAACTCATATTTCCAGAATGACCTTGAATTCCTGATCCTCCTGCTTCCACTTCCCAAGTGCTGGGATTACAGCCCTGTGCCTCCACACCCTGAAAAGTTTTTCTTAAAACAACAGGAAAATTATCATTTGAGCCAAGTGTGGGCTATTCCTGTAATCCCAGTGCCTAGGGGAAAGGTGGCATTTTGATTAATCTCTTTGCTTTAGATAACTGTCACACATTTTTTTCCTGCATCATCATCTTTTAAAAACAGTAACTGCATATATTTATTGTGTCTGTGCATATGTGTTATGGCACTTGTGTGAAGGCAGAGGACAGCTTCTAGAGTCATTTTCATTCCTATCATGTGAGTCCCAGGAGCCAAACTTGGTGGCAGTCACCTTTAAAAATGAGCCATCTCTCCTCTCAAACAATTAGCTGCTCAAACAATCAGCACCATTTTCACTGTATCTTGAATACTGACCCCTTCACTACCCAATCCACACACACACCCTCATACATACCCTTGTCCCTGTGACTGACTTAAGTGGTACCTCAGAGCTGCCATAACCTCAGTCTACTCTACCCAATTTACCATTTTACTCACTAGTCAGGATTCCCTGGCTGATTTAAATATGCAAATTTCTCCTTCCAAAATACCCTGATTCCTTCCACAGCACATCTTCTTCCCCGGCAGCCCTCACTTTCTTTAATTTCTAGTATCCAACTAAAGACCTTCTTCCATGATCGCTCCCTTCTCCAAACAGGTGTGGAGCTTATAAATTAATATCATCTAGCTTTGGCAGGTCATTATATAATGGTTAACTCTTTCATCAATGTGTACATTTCTTTACTGTTTTGTTTTTCTGAAATGGGGATCTTCCTGCATAGCATTGGCTTTTCGGGCACTTGCTACATAGACCAGGCTGACCTTGAACTTTCCTGCCTCTGTCTCTGGTGGGATTATAGCTATTTGGCACTATACCTGACCAAAGACGTACATTTCTTAAATCCCTCAATAGACTATAAATTCTTGTACAGCATAATCCATGACTATCTTTGCATTCATGTTTTTATTGAGCGCTTACAAGAGATAGGCATTATAGCCAATGCCTTACTTAATGTCACCTTGTTTAATTGTCATGATGACCCTGAAAAGTCAGTCTTTAAAAAATACATTTTCAGGGGCTGGTGAGATGGCTCAGTGGTTAAGAGCACTTGGCTGTTCTTTCATAGGTACTGAGTTCAATTCCCAGCAACCATATGGTGGCTCACAACCATCTGTAATGAGATCTGATGCCTCTTCTGGCATGTAGGTGTACATGCAGGTATAGCATTCATATACATAAAATAAAATTTTTAAAGAATACATTTTCATAATAAGGCTTGAAAGTGTTGAATGACTTGCTCAGGGTCATGCCACTGGGAAATGTCAAAACTGGCATCAAACCTAGGCATTCTAGCTCATCTTCCGAAGTATATCGTTCCCAGTAAATCTGCTTCACATGTGTTCTTGTCAGTCATAGCACAATGTCACATATGCTGATGAGGCTTATAGAATACTGAATATAATATACTGCATGCTAACCATGAACCATCTAGTTCATCCAGAGATACCCAACATATGTTTAATTTTAAAAGGAATTTCTAGGGCTGAAGAGATGGCTCAGTGGTTAAGAGCACTGTCGGTTCTTCCAAAGGACCCAGGTTCGACTCCCAGCACCCACATGGCAGCTCACAACTGTCTGTACCTCCAGTTCAAGGTGGTCTGACACCCTCACACCAACGCACATAAAATAAAGTTAGAGAAATTATATATAAAAAAGGAATTTCTATAATTTACTTATGTGAAAGCTTAAGAATTCCAAAGACTTGAACTGCTTTCAAAATCCTTTGAATAAAAGAAAATTTAAAATGGAGGACTGGGGAGGTGGCTAAGTGGCTAAGAACTCTTTTTCTGTAAATGCAAAGCCCTCACTTTGACCCTACAGCACCCACATGACTAAACTTCTTGTAACCCCAACATTGGGGAACAGGGACAGATCCCAAGATCATATTAAAAAGTCACAGAATTAGGAAGATTGAGAATCACTGCCTTCGAAGAATCTAGCAAACAACAGCTTGAAACTGGCAAGCCAACCTGACTTTCCACCATAGCTTTGGAGCACTGGGTCTCCGGATTTGCAAAATAAATCATCAAACTCTTTCTCTTGCCATATGTAACTAAACACCACTGAGAACAAAACCAAAACTAAGTTGTGAGGAAATGGAAAGGAAGGGAAGGTCACAGCCAGTGAAAACAGAAGCCATCCAGGGTTGTAGTCAGTTACTGGTTGAATCTTGGGAATGAACAGCGATGAAGTGCATTCTCCTTCCTTTTTTTTCTTTATTTGTTTATTCACTTCACATCCCAGGTGTAGCCCTCTCCCTCTTCTCCCAGTCCCACCTTCCCTTCCTCTTCTTCTATAAAGACAATCTCCCTGGCAATTGTAAATGGTCACCTTTCCCCTATGGGTTTTACCCAATTCTGTAATGTCAAGGCATGAACCCCTCTGCTTTCTCTCATGGAAACATGTATCCCCCTGCTTGCTGTTATGGAAACCCCCTGCTTACAGTCTTTCCCTTTAAAAACCCTGCTCACTCAGGGCTCAGGGTTCCACCTCTCTACTGTTGTGTCAGTGAGACTTGGGTCCCAAGTTAGATAACTCTCCTATTAAAGCTCTCTTGCTCTTGCATCGAGTCGTCTCCTGGTGGTCTCTGAGGGTCCCATGATTCTAGCATTACAGTTGTCTGCAAGGCTAAGCCATCTTTCTAGCCAGCCCCATGATCATTCACTTTCATGACCACTGAAAAACTAGCCCAGAAAAACTCTTCAGGCAGGGCTGTGTAAATTGTGTGACTGGTTTATTTTTTAAAATGTATTCATAGGCAATCAATATGCAGCTTGCATATCAGCTTGTGTTTCATACAAGTCACACATCTTCAAAGCTTTTACAGTATGTGCCCTTGAACTGTACTTTTGGAGGGTTCTTTGATAAGTGGTTACCCGTAAGAATTCAGAGCAACTGAGTCATGACCTCAAAGGTTACCTTTGTCTGGAGGTGAGCTCTGTGGACCAGGAGCACAAAAGAAGACAAAACAAGGATACCAGTGCACCGGCAGCTTGCTGGTGTAAGCCCGGCGTAAGGATTCATTCGCCAACCACCCGGCTCCTGATGAATTTTTTAAGCTGAACTCAGTGTCATTTATGCTTGCAGATATTATACACGAACAAACCTTTTCTTCCTGGATTTGGCAGACAGGAACCCTCCATGTACCTCTGGCTGATCTGGAACGTGCTATGAAAACTAGGCTGACCTCAGTAAGACACACACCTGCCTCTACCTCCTGAGTGCTGGGAGGAAAGGCATGCAACACCAAGTGGCTGAATTTGCCATCTATAAAGATACACTGTCCTCCTTTTCAGTTTTTTATATCTTTGTTATTTACACATGCACGTGCGTGTGCGCATGCACGCATGCGTGGGTTTTCCAATGCTGTGGACAGATCCCAGGGCCACAGAGATCCTAAGCAAGTACTGTGACCCACATGCACAGCCCTAGAGCAGGCCTAATCCTACCTCAGCCACCACTACGATCTTGGCTAACACAATGGCTCCAAGTAACTGGAGGAACTCCGAGAGCTACTCCAGTAAAAACCCCTCCCCTGCTCCCAGCAGAGATGCCCCGGGCTATACTGTGAACCTTTCCACTTTCCTTAGGAATGAGGAACCGGGAGGATCACAAGAAACGTCTACCAATGCTGGGAGGCAGACCTTCAATACGCGGAGAAAATGAGATCAATTAGCAGCGGAAGGAAGCTCTTCTCCAGGGACTAACACAAGATGGAAAAGGAACAGAAGCTGCCCGAGGGGTGGTCCCTGGGCCATTGGCCTGCCTTGTCTTTATTCCTGGCGACTGTACCTTAAGCTGGGGTGACTCGATTTCTATTCCTTTTCCTACCTAGACTATCAACTATCAACTAGGACATGCAGTTCCTGAGCCTCCTTATTAAGAACTGATCTTTTATTTATTAATTATCCCATTGCTTACCCCAGTAGAAATAATATTTTTGGTGAGCTCAGAGTTAGTCATCTTTCTCCCCTAAACCACAGTAAACAAGCTTCCTTCCCGAGCCAGCTTCTCTTACTCTAAAATTAAGATAACATTCTCCCTATTCTCCATATTCTTTATTCTGACGATCAGTTAATTTCACAGAAGCCGCGTTAACTCTGAGCAGTATTTTAAAATGTCAGGCACTGTTACCTGTGTGCTGTAGCCAGTCTTTGCTATGCTGTGGGTTCTTCTTTTACCCACCCTGTAGGTCCCCCTAACACTTGATAGGAAAGAAACAAGGATGGAGGAGAGAGAGGAATTAGGAAAATCCCTCAATCCAATTTTCTTCCTTTTGTTTCTTCTTTGACCCAGCTACTAGCAAACTGCAACCAACCTCCCTGTACAACTAACAACCATCAACCCTGCCTCTGAAAAGTTTCCAGAATTCCAAACGTCACACAATCACAGAAATTGTCAGCAGCTGGCAAAACAGTGCTTCTGCTAGAGCATGAAGCAAACCAGAGTCAGCTGCTGCAGACAGTCCGAAGCAGCCCCGCATCCCTACACCTGGGACTGAAACGAAAGCACATTCTTATAGTATTTCTGTGTTTTTTTAAAAGAAGCCAAAATTCCAGAATCCTTAAAAATGTCAAGAGAATGTGCCATCATGCTAAATTCTGAGACTTTCCTTGACTTGCTGAAGTTAATTTAGATGTTGGACACTAACTTGAAGGTACCAAACTTATGTCTCCATTTTTTTTTCCTTTTGATTCCAAATTGCTGCCTAGGACCACTGGGTAACTGTGTGGACTGGGCTACATCTGCCCTGCCCCAGATTCAGCTGGGGACACTGCCTTTTAGACATCCAGCTGTCTGCATCCCTGGCCATCCCTGGCAGGCCCACACCCAAGCTAGACTACTGGAGGTGAGAATGGGTCCGCATGGCTTATCGGGCAGATCCAGCGGCACTTACTTGGGAGGCATTTAATCAGCACACTGTATCCTTTCCAGAGCTGTGCATATGATAAACCCAAGATTAGGTTCACACTGCAAAATTTCCTTAATGTCTCAAGGAGACCGGCCATGCAAGGATATCAAGAAAACAATCCCTGTTCCCTTTCAGGGAGAACAAAGCTGCACTTCTTCCTTACACGAGCTCTTCCTGACTTCCTTTCCTTTGGTCTTTATTTCAGTTTGGTGGACAGTGCCCCCATTAGGCAGGGGCACCAGTATGATTTTCTTAGGTTTCATAAATTCCCTAGGGACAACCCCATGGATGTTCAGCTATGAAGGTTTTAAGTGAGGTCTGGATCCTATTTAATTAACCATATAAAATTTATAACCAGAAAATTATAGTCTACATCTAAAAATGCCGGTATTTAGGATCTAGGGCAAGAAATGGAGACCAAGTCAGGATAAAGATGAACTTGAGCTTGAGGTTCTGGGAATTGAACTAAGAGTTTTGTGCATTCTGGACAAGTGTTCTGCTACCAAGCTCTACGACTACCAGGAAAGGAAAAGATGCAGGCACTTGGATAGTGTTCATTTTCTGCAGAAAGCCTTTCAGCATCTTTCTGCTATGGTAAGATTTCAGACACATCGGTAAGAAACCTGGTGCTTCCCCTGAATGTCACCAGGAAGAAACTAAAATTGTACCTAGTGTAAAATGAGCTGGAAAGCCGGAAATTGTAGCATCCAAGGTATCTTTCCTCAAATGAAAAAAAAAATGTCTCTTAATAAAAAGACACAAAGTGAGGAGCCTGGCAGAGTAATTTTCTGGACACAAACTGGTTACGCACTGAAGTAACCTCAGCGTGGAAAATATCAGTCTCTCTATTTTCTGTATGATCTGTCGCGAAGGGAAGCGGGTAGAGGTGGAGGAATGAGAATCAGTCGGTGTGCTGGTGGTCAGTCTGGTTGTTTATTTATTAGGTGATCTAATAAATTCTCATTCTGATTCATCCCTTGCTCAATTTAGTGGTCTCATCAGGCTTGAAGCAACCTGATGTAATTTCTCGTCCTGGAAAGTCAGGAAAGGCCAATTCCCAAAGCCCAGGCTAGCCTCCCATTCCCCTGGATTCTGATCCAGAATGCTGGGATTACAGGCATGTACTACCATACCCAACTATGTCTCACCTCTTGAAGATACGGTTGTGCTCAGGTTTGGAGTTCTTTCTGTGTCTGGCACAAAGGAGGCTTTTGCTGACTGTAACGAGCCAGCATGGGTAGAGGCTGTTAGTGGATGGACTCCTTGAACTTAAATCTCTACTGTGGTGAATTGCAGCTTCTTCAAAATCTGTCATAGCTCACTTTCTCCAAACACCTTTCTCTTTTGTATCCTTGATTATTGTTTCTCTATCATCATCATTATTTTGGGTAGGGATACTATAGTTACATCTTGATTAAAGCTGGTTTTAATATTGTACCCATTTCTTAGACCCTTTGTCTTAACCAAACTGTAGGTGCTATTTTTTTTAGCTATTTTATTTCGGGTTCCTTATGCCTCTACCTGCCTTCCAAGCCTCCCACCCCTAGGTAGGAGAAAAAAGTTAAAAGGGAAAAACGGATGTAGACCTCTTTAGCCTTGGTTCTTGCTGGTTAGGACTATTGGGTTCTTTGGGGCAATACCAACACCAGTCATCAGTATATCGAGCAGTCCAGCAAACCAGCAAACATAGCAGAGGGATGAACCAGCAACAGCACGGGGAGGAGCAGCCTTCTGCTTTCTCCGACCCTTTCTTCCAAGCATCTGCCTCCTTACTGTGCTCTGGTATTTATGCCCACCCACCCAGAGTCCTCAGAATTAAGCGATCTCCAGCTGGCAAAGACGATGCCCCTCAGGAGACAGTTATCAGCAGTGGATAAACTAAAAAGCAGCTCCAGATCCCACACTTGGGATTAAAGCAAAAACCTGTTTACCTGACATAACTGAGTTTTTAAAAAAACCAAAAATCCCACTCCACCCAACAGCTGAGAAGTGACATTACGAACAGGTACTCACTCTCCCAGTTGATTTGTAAGTTCCTTGAAAGTGGGGACCAAAGCCTTCAGTTTTATCACATTGCATATGTAGTTTTCTGAGCATCTCTCTCCCCATTCAACCTGCCTCTTAAACACACCCCCTGCATCTAATCATTTAGCCACCATTGCAGTCCTCTGCGGTAGGTATTAGGTAAGTCGTTTCCCAATCACATTGCTGGAAGCATCAGTGTCTGAATTTTATCGGAGGCAGTTTTGCTCCTGACTCGCCATCTTAGCGCCCTACGTTACGGCGCCTGAGGGGCTTCAAATGTAACCTAAACTAGCTTCCCCTCTACTATCATGGCATTCCATTTTTTTAAAGAAGTATTCTACTACTACTGAGTTACTTCCAATACCACAACCATGTCACAGTTTGTTTTCTGTGGCGAACACCTCAGGATGCCATTCTGGAGCCCCGTGCTGCTGCTGATCTCAGAGGACAACACACAAAGTCCGGGCTCATCAGCTATGGGAATAAGGCAAGCCACTGAGATTCTCTTAGCTTCAGTTCTTCACCAGGAAAACAAGAAATAACAAAACCCCCATCATAAATTTGCTGTGAGGATGGAAAGCGAGCTTAACGGTACAGTACTTGCCCAGCAGGCACAGGACCCAGGTTCAGCCCCCAACAGAAAACAAACACACTGAAGAGTGGGCTGGGGCAAAGTTCAGAGAATTTGTAGATAAGGTGGCTACCAGGGTATCTGGTCAATTAATTAATAGTAGCTCTTACAGTTACATAGTTAATGCTGCAACATAGAGGTACTCATGCAGGCTTGTCCCTGAGCCTGCTGGTGTGCATATGTTTGCTTTTGCTAGAACTGATCAGATTATAAATCATCACAATGTCTGTGACCTGTTAGCTAAGATGGAACCACCTATCTTTGCTGTAGCCCCAGTGTCTTCAGAGGATCTGCTGTGTCATGGCCCTACAGCTGTCAAGTAAAGAAAAACAAAAATGCAAAGAAACAGCAGCAATATTGATCTTGGATATTTCTTACAAGTCACGAATAAGTGATTTCTCTACCACTTCCTAATGCAAAGTCATTTATAACTATCTCTCCTAACAAACCAGGTTAGAGCATAGGAACACCTGCCATCTAGCCATTGCTTACAGCCCGCAGCCAAACAGCTCATGTGAAGACTAGACAAGACAGTTCCCAAGTACCAATTTCTAACTGGGCAGTAGCAGCCACAAACTCAGATGCAATTGCCTTTGAAAGTGTATAGCAAGCCCAGCTGTGGTGGCGCATGCCTTTAATCCTAGCACTGTAGAGGCAGAGGCAGGCAGATCTCTGAGTTCGAGGCCAGCCTGGTCTGCAGAGTGAGTTCCAGGACAGCCAGGGCTACACAGAGAAACCTGTCTCAAACAAAACAAAACAAAAGAGCAAACCAAAAGTATAGTATTTCAGAGTACTTTGTGCTGTATGTAAATACTGTGCCATATGTACTGAATATGTTGTATGTACTCTATATGTATGTCCTATATATGCACTATAGATGATGTATGTCTAGATGTACTGTGCTGTATGTCCCTATATGCTATATACTGTATACTGCATATACTGTATACTCTATGGTAAGTACTATACTGCTATATGTACTATGCTGTATGCCTTTCATATTTACTGTGCCTTGTGTGCTGTATATATATCTATTGAGCTGCATGCGCTGTGTGTCCTGTGCTGTATGGTACATTTAATTATCATCACATTTATTTATTTATTTATTTATTTATTTATTAGGTTTTTCAAGACAGTGACTCACTGTGTATCCCCAGCTGTTCTGAAACTCACTCTATAGACCAGGCTGGCCTTGAACTCAGATATCTGCCTGCTTCCACCTCCCAAGTGCTAGAACTAAAGGCTTGTGCCACCATTGCTTACTCTTCTATCACTGTTCTTATTTTATCGAATAACATTGGTTCTGAAAGTAAAACTACTAGCTGGAAATGCAGGGATTTGGAGACGAGGGCTCTAGTTCAACCCGTGTCCCTTGCCCAAACAAATCTACACCATAGCTCTTGTGTTCAATTGCAAAACATCAGCTTTATCTGGTCCATCCAGTGGCAACCCCCACCTCAGCAAACAGGCCCCAACTCACAAGCGGCTTCTGTTCAAAAAGATTACAGAAGCTCGTGTTCAGAGTTCAGAGAATATTCCCTACTGAAGCAACCGTAGAAATGATGGTTGGGACCTCGGTTTCTTTGTTTCTTTCTTTTCTTTCCTTTTTTTTTTTTTTTTTTTTTGAGACAAGGTTTCTCTGTGTATAACACTGGCTGTCCTGGAACTCACTTTGTAGAACAGGCTGGCCTTGAACTCACAGAGATCCGCCTGCCTCTGCCTGGAAAGTGCTGGGATTAAAATCGAGCGGCACCACGCCCAGCTCAGGGACCTCAGTTCTGTCCACAGCAGTTTATTCATTTATAATGTAGTTAAATTTGAGATTAGTTGAAGAGTAAGAAGGAGGAAAAATAACTTCCTTTTCTGGATACAAGCAAACGCTAGACAAAGCTTTGAAATGAGTGTGGGCTGTTTATTTGGGCACTCTTCCACTTCCTGTTTCCTTTCCCCATTTTACTAACGTCTTTTACTAGAGGGACCCAACGACCCCAGTCATAGCATCCCATTCAGACCATTCCCACTCTGCAAGATTCTTAGCTTCCTCTGTCCTCAGTGCTTACCGTCCTCCCTCCTCATTTTCTCTTCCATCTCTCTCTCTCTTCTGGTTCCCACCCTATTCTGCCCCTAAGCTGTCTTCCCATCAAATATCCACTCCCTCAGTGGAGTTGCCCTCAGCAGATTAGGAGGAAGGAAATCTGGTTTAAGTGATCTGTGAAGCTAAGCTCAATAAGAGCTGACAGAGAGCTTCCTGGGTGCCTGGGGTTATTCCAAGCATGCCTCAACTCTTTAGATCCTCAACAAGCCGGTGAGAGAAGAGCTATTATCTGCATCTCACAAACAAACCTGAGAAGCATCGGTGAAATGACTTACACCTGGTCTTTCGACTGTGCTCAGTAACGGAGGTGGGGTGTGAATCCAAGACAGTCTGAGACTGACCCTTTGGTCTCATTTTAACTTTTCCAGAGGATCTGTCTTGAAAATGGAATGCCTCTCAAGCTGAAGGAAGAGCTCTACTTCAGGCAGCATCAAAGTGAAGGGGAAAGCCTTTCAGGTAGATTCAGGAATATAATCTGTGCTGGGCACCACCACACCAGCGTGGAAAATTCAAGGTTTACAAGGCACAGTTAGGTGAAACGCAGTGCAGGCTTCACCGTGGTACTTTATATTCCTTCCCATAGGCACAACCTGTGAAGATGTTCTTCCTGGCCAAGCTGCAGTGGGGAGTGTTGTTCCCATTTGTTTGTTTGTTTGTTTGTTTGTTTTGGGACAGGGCCTCACGATGTAATCCTGGCTAGCCTGGAACTCACTATGCAGACCTCACGGAGATATGCCAGTCTCTGCTTCCTGAGTGCTTTCTCTTCCCAGTTCTGGCTCAGATACAGATATAAGAAATGGTTGAGCCAGGTGTGGCTCCGGAGGTAGGGGCAGGCAAATCTCTGAGTTGGAAGCCAACCAGGGCTACATAGGAGCCAGGGTTATACAAACTATACAGAGACACTCTATCTGGAGAAACGGTTAATATTGCTCATAGAAAGGCATCAAGAAACACCAAGAAGGGCAGTAGCATCGGTATGAAGATAAATGACAGTCAGCTCTGGTTCACGGTATACCAAGGTCTTCATGGCAACTGGAAAACACGTGTCTCAGGGGCAGCTGCTCCTCAGAGCCAGGCGGCTTCGGTATGCAGACAAACAGGCCCTTTGACTTCAGGGACTCCCTCTTAATTGCTACGCTATGCTGTCAAATGACACCTGGGCCATACATGTTTTTTGTTGTTGTTGTTCTTCAAGGCTTGTTTGTTTGTTTTTGGTTGTGGTACTAGGACTTGAAAACAGCCTTTCGTATATATGCAAGGCAACCCTCTAACTCTGAGCTGAAATCCATTGTTCATTTGCAATCACAATTTGAAGCAAGTTTGGCCAAAGACAGGCTGTAGTGTTAGGTGGGGAGCGTGGCTTCCATATGTTGCTTCTCTTCCCATCAAGCTTCACCATGTTCCCCCTCTTTCTGTACACTTTGCCTGCTGCGGTCACCAGGTTGCAAAAGAGGTTACTGCGGGATTTCTAAATCTGGGCTTTAATGCTTGTGCGATCCTTTTCTTGGAAGCCCTTGAGCTGTCTTGCATAAAATTCCTGACTGTCCTCTGTGGGGGAACACTGGGAGATGCTAAAGAAAGTTAGATTTCAGCTATGGAAACCCCACTAATTCAAACGCCTCTGCTGAAGGGAGGCCATCTTGGACTCTCCTATACGAATGGCAGTCAGTTCTTCTGGCCCTAGCTAGAGTGGGGGCTGTAACTCTAGCCTACTCCACTGAATCATGGAAAAATAACAAAAAGTTTGTCATTTTTCATCTCTTGATGGAATGGTTCCCTACAAAACGGTATGTACCTTGGTGTAGTGATTGTAAAAACAATCAGAAACAAACAAAACATCTGTTTAAAATATGGCAACATAGAGAGCATTCTGTTTAAGATCTAGGAAGACTATGTTACCCATCTCCACCTTTATTTAACTCCAGGAGGAGGTCCTGCCCGGAGCGATAAGACAGAGACAAAAGCATAAAGATCGGTAGGAAAGAAACGGATAGATACTGCAGAAAATCGAGAGCTGAAGTTGCTAGTTACCAAGCGTTTCATAAGGCTGATGGATTAAAAGAAGAGCTGTTCCACTTCCTATATGCTACCATCAGTAAGAAAACAAAAGCTTAAAAATAGATGTTAAAAATAATATATCAGAATGTAACAGAATAAGTATGCGATTTATAAAAATTACTTAAGTTTATTGATGTCATTATAAATAATGATCCATATAAATGATCCATATAAATAAAAAGTACTTATCACTCTAGGTTTTAGAAATCTCAATCCCATAGCATATCGTTTCTACCCGAAGTTGTTCTAAATATTCAATGTGTGTGAATTCAATCCATTTTGGCATACTTTTGTCCCTTTGGAATTTGATAAGCTGTTTTTAAAATAGGCACAGGTCACCTTATGAATTAGCCAAACCAGCCAGGCATAGTGGCGCATGCATTTGGTCCCAGCCCTCAGGGAGGCTTGAGTGTGAGGACAGCCTAGTCTACAAAGCGAGTCCAGGGCATAGAAACTACACATAAAAATCCCGTTTCAAAAAACAAAAAAGAATGGACAAATTGACCAATAAACCAGAATAAAGAGCCCATAAACAGACCATACAGATACGCAAAGTCAAATTCTGTCAGTTCAGTAAGTACATGCAATGGCGCTGGGCAAGGGTCTGTGCGTAATAGTGAAGTTGGAAGGTTTTGTTTTGTCTTTACCACAAACCAACTCCAAATAGTTATAAAAGTCAAAAAACAAATCTTTGAGAAAAGATCTCCTTGAAGCTGGAGCTCACAGATTTGGCTAGACTGACCGGCCAGCAAATCCTCCTGTCTCTGCTCTCCAATAGCGAGATTATGGCGCACTCCTCATCTGGCTCTGTGTGCGTGTGTGTTTCCTATTCTGTGCTGGGATAGAGCTTAGGTTCTCTAAGCTTACAAGGCAAGCACTTTACCAAGTGAGTTATATTTCCAGCTTCCTTGTTCCCTGTCCCAAATACAAAACTTTTAGAAAATAATTCAGGGTAATACTGTCATGGTTCCTAAGTAGAAAAAGAATTCTCTCCTTCTTCTCCTCCTCCTCTCTTCTTTTCCTTCTCCTCTTCTTCCTTTTCCTCCTCTTCTCACTATACCTTTATTTTTTTATTTTAGAAGGGAAGCAACTTTGTGTGATATGCTGTAAAGAGAACAGTTGGCAGGGTACTAAGAATGGCCTGCCTGTAGAAGGATTTCTTGAGCAAGACTGGATTTTTGTTTATTTTTGAGACAGAGTCACACTATGTGGCTGCTCTCTAACTTTCAATCCCCCTGCCTCAGCTTCTCAAGTACAGTAATTACAAGTATATGCCACTAAGCCTGGCTTGACTAAGCCTTAAAAAATACAAACTAAGCAGGGCTGTGCTGGCATATGTCTTTAATTCCAGCACTTAGGAGGCAGAGGCAAGTAGAACTCTGTGAGTCCAAGGCTAGCCTGGTGTATAAAGTGAGTTCCAGGACAGCTAGGGCTACTCAGAGAAACCCTGTTGAGATTGGGAGTGGGGAAAACCGCAAACTTAAAAAAAAGATTAATATGTAACCACACAGAAAAATTTCCTAGTCAAAACAAAATCCCTGACTATTAAAGACAAGCCCGAAAATGTTGAAATATTTATAAAACATAACTGGCAAATAATTTACAACCAGAATACTAAAAAAAAAAAAATCTCCAAAGCAAATCAGAAACATAGAAATAAAGCCACTTTAGAGCAATCATTTTACAAAAGAAGCTCAACAGCTCAGTAAACACATGAAAATATGCTCAACCTTATTGCAACAGGAAAAATATAAATTATTATCATACTGTGCCAGGACAGATTCATCTTTTAATATGCATTTAGCCCAGAACACCTGGGTCTCGGGGTCTGGTGAGCCTGCTCTGTGGACAGTAGGAGCGCCCTGAAGCCATTGGACATGGGATATCTGTAGCGCTTGTTTTTAAAAGTCTACTTTATTTGGGGTGTTTAGGCCTCAACCTCCCAGACCTGCGTAGGAGAGGGAAGGTTAGCGGAGAGAGGACCTCTTTACTTTTCCCAGCTGTTTAGGGTCAATAGGTTCTTTTAGGGTTATACCAATCTCTGTCATCAGCAAATGCAGCCAGCAGTTTCATTCAAGCCAATGGGTCCCCTAGGTTTCACTCCGTCTGTTTTGCTCTGAACTGCCACACCCCCTGTCTCTCAGGATCTCTCCAAACTACTTCAGGCCACACACCAGGCCTTGTCTTCCTGGGCTCTCAATTTATATCCTCCCAGTCCTAGACCACACCCCTCTATGTGCCTCACATGGAAGGCGGTTACCAGCTGGCAAAGATCATGCCCTGCACGTGACAATAAACGGGTGTGTGGACAAACTAAAGCTCAAACTAAAATCCCACACTTGGGATTAAACACATATCTACGTAACATAACTGAGTTTAGGAGGAACCCAACACTTCCATTACAAGTGTCCACAAGGGACTTATTGACTTAAAGAAGTGCTTGTGAAACTCCAGGAAAATGGAGCCTCAACTCAGTTCCCCTTCACCAGATCCTCCCCAGGCCTTATGCCCCACCATGCTAATCTTGACAGACTGCACTTAGAATAGCTTAATGATGCAGATTTTTAACATTATTTTTCTTTCGTGTGCATTGGTGTTTTGCCTGCATGTGTGAGGGTGTTGGATCCCTAGAACTGGAGTTACAGACAGTTGGGAGCTGTCATGTGGGTGCTGGGAATTGAACCTGGGTCCTCTGGAAGAGTAACTACTGCTTTTAACCACTGAGCCCTCTTTCCAGCCCTACAAATTTTTTGAAATGCATAAATGTGTGACCATATTACCAAGGTCCCACCAGTGGTGTGGAAGGGACTGTAGTAAGGGGCCATGAAACTTAAGCTTTTGCTGTGTTTGATGTATGGGATAAAAAACCAATGGCCTTGTTTATGCTGAACAAATATTCTAGCCCTGACCTATGTCCCCAGCCTTTTGAAAATTCCCCTACCATTTTGAGACAGGTTCTTGTTCTGTAGCCCATACTGGCCTTGAACTCAGAATCCTCCTGCCTCTGCCTTCTTGTGTGGCTGAAACATAAGCTTTACAAATTTCAAGCAGATCTAGCCAGGTTGTGGTGGCACACTCCTTTAATCCCAGCATTTAGGAGGCTGAATCAGGTAGATCTCTTAGTTCAAGGCCAGGGTGATCTATAGAGTAAGTTCTAGGACAGCCAGGGCTGCCCAGAGGAACTGTCTCAATAAAACCAAACCAAACAAAGAAAAGACCAATAACTTCAGTAAATCTCATGGGCTTGACAAGTGTTTGCTGAACAAATGCCTCACAGGAGACGCTACCATCTGACTTCTCTTTTGGAGAATAGGAATTGGCTGTTCTCTCTACCAGTGCCTGGTACAATTCCTTTTTCTAATTCCATGTTCATCGTATCTTCTGGATCAGACCATTCCCTGAGGGTTCCTCATCACAGAGGAACACGACTGTGTAGCAAACCAGGGGTTTCTCCCACTGAAAAAAGATAGATTGTTCATCCTGTTTGAATACCATTCTCTTAGGAGTTGTAGCTGGATCCCCAAACTTGACACTTTAACATGTCCTGACAGAACCGGTTTCAGCGCATACTGCACCAATGCCCATTCTTAGAGATGTAACCATTGCCATGTCATGGCGGCCAGGCTGTCTTTCTCCAGGGAATGGCATCTACTGCAGAAAACATACGTCCAAGCAGTGACTCTGATAACTCAACATTCATATTGGGCATGAAGTTTAGATCAATTGGATATGATACAGGTGAGGTTTTTCTGTTGCCTTGCTATATAGCTTTTTTTTTAAGTTAATGGTTTCATAAATTAAAGTGATGAAAATGTTTATTACCTACCAGCATGTCAGGTGTCAATTCATTTTCGCTGTCACAGACTGGTTGTCAGGTCCAAACCTTAGGACAAAAGGCTAATTGTGGTGCATACTAGCATGGCGAGGCACATGCTGCCTCTAGGCTCCCTCAGGACCTCAAGTACCTGGTACAGAGTCCCAGGATGCCTTCCTGGGTTTCTCTCGGCTCTTCCCTCCCCCAGCTTCTCATTCCTGTACAGTCTTGCTATTTCTTGGCTCCCTATCCTTTGATCCTTTTCTCTTCCCTTCCTCTCTCAACTTGCCTCCTGCTTTCATGGCCCAGTTAAGTCTGCTGGCTATGTTCCATGTACTACTTTCTCTCCCTACTCTGGACTCTCCCCCAGATCTACAATGAAAACCTATCCTTCAACCATACCTTGGAGCGGTCATGTCCTCATTTCATTCACTGGATAACTTACTAAAATAGAGGCTGAGTGGGGACATCAGAATGGTTCATCTGGTAAAGCGCAAGCATGAAGACCACAGTTTGGATTCCCCAGGACCCATGTAAACAGCTGGGCGCTGTGGCACATGTTCATACCACAGGCCTCAGGGTGGGCAGAGAGAGGTGGGTTACAAAGCTCCCTGGCCAGCCAGTCCAGCTGAATCAGTGAGCTTCGGGTTCAGTGAGAAACTGTCTCAAAAACAAAGTTGGAAAGCAACCAAGCAAGACAACAGACATCAACCTCTAGCCTCCACACGTACACACCCACACTAAAAGGTTCACGTATCACACACACAACACTAAGTAAATAAGTAGGCAGACAGACAAAGAAACAAACAAATGAAGGTCTAAATATTTAGCTCAAGGTTCCAGAGACTGGGAGTCCCTGGGTCAAGGGATCATGTCTACTGAAAGCTTGCTTACTGTTGATGGTCCAAAGGTATCACACAATGAAGAGAAAACCTAAAGTGGTGTGTGTGTTTGTCTGTGTATGTGTCTGTGTGTGTTCATGTGTGTGCATGTCACAAATGTGTGCATGTGGAAACCAGAAGTCAACCTCTGGTGTCTTTCCTCAGAAGCCATCCACCTTGCTCTTTGAGATAGTGTCTCTTGCTGGCCTGAAACTTGCTGAGCCCCAAGTCTCCTTATCCCCCCCTCTCCTACACTGTATCATCAAGCCCGTCTCCTTTACATGGGTTCTGTCAACCTCAGGTCCTCATGTTTGCGAGGCAAACACTACTGATTGAACTGTCTCCCTGTCTCCAAAGGTGCTTTTATATCATATCACTCTCATAGATTCTCCACACTTTTCAGGCTTTCAGTTTTCTGAGGTAAAGAGCAAAAGACTAGGATTACACTCACCACTTAACAGCATATCCCATATCTGTGGAATTCTCAGGACTCATTTTATAGACAAGGGCATGGTTACGTTTCTCCTCCAAGGTCTCAAGGTAGGTCTGTCGACGGTGGGAGTCTAGAACAGATGTGATTTTAAAAATCAGAGTGGAGTGTGACAGGGAGGTGTGGTGAGCCGAGCCAGCAGCTAGCTGCCTGCCCACCAAGTGTTTGTGGAAGGGCGCTCCAGCTCCTACCACTTCAGCCAAATGAACAGCTGGTAACAACAGTTGGAGACAACTGTCCTTTCTTTGAATTTTGAATTCGTAAACATCTTGCAATTAATGATATCAGAGAACACTTGCTCCTCTTGGTCGCATCCATCATGCATCAGAAGGCTGGGGCCACCAGCTGTCATGTAAAAACTTATGCCTAGCCTGAAGAGAAAAGCAAGGAGAGAGAGAGGGGTAAGACCAAACCCAACTTTCAGCACGTTGGCATTTGAGAGAAAAGTCCCCGGAGAAGGTCCACCTTGTCTTTGAAGGATGGGAAAGTGAGGAGAACATGGCAAACTGAGATTAAAAGGCCCAAATTCATCTTTCCTGGGGGAAAAATTCATGACAGGAAGAGAATGTAACAGACCTCCGTGGAAGGATACAAGAAGAAGCTAATTGCCTCCCAGGAGGAAACCAAGGGCCTTCTCTGCCTGGAAGCATTTGAATCAGGAAGCGTTCACCTGTTTCATTTTAAATTCCTTTCCAAAAAGGAAAATCATGAAGCACTCTCTAAGACGATAGTGCTTTAAAACGCAATCCTCATGAAACAGGATCTAGCTAAAATCTGGAACTAACTGGAGCTGGGGGTGGGGAGGTGGAGGGCTGGGGGGTGAGGGGGCAGCTGGCTCTCACAAAAGCATCAAGCCAATGCATACTTCTCATTCCCATCTGATATTACTTGGGGCAGCTACTAGATAGCAGTCTGAAACAAAGTATTTCCTTTTTTGGAGAAGGATTAAGTATGGGTACCATCCTGTTTTAACAGCTATCATCACGCTGTCCAGTTCAGTATAACAAAGTTCCTGCCTGGGCCAACAGCCCACACTAGCATGATTTTGCTCAGATTTGCTAGGATATGTTGATACATGTGAAGGCAACAAAGATTGTATATGCCCGCAAAATATACACATATACATGTGTTACTCACGTATGTGCATGTGTGTGCGTGCACACACACACACACACACGGTTTGTTTTTTTGAGAAAAGCTCTGATGTAGTTCAAGCTGGCCTCAAACTAGCTAGGTTGCAGAGGATGACCTTGTACTTGAACTCTTGAGTGATGGAATTAAAGGCAGGTGCCGATACACATTTTATATAGCACCCCAACAACAGTCCTTCCTGCATGCTAGTCTACCAACTTAGCTACATACATAACAGGCCCTATACATAACATTTTAAAGAAAATATTTCAGAGACATAATGTCAATAGAAGTCAGAACTATTAAACAGTGTTGCCAAGGACATCAAGTGACTGACGGATCCTGTATAATATAGCAGGAGAGATGGATGTGCAGCATTAAAAAGCACAACATCCAAGAGGCAGGACAGCATAGCAGCTTAGTGCACAGAATCCAGAGCCAGGGTACCTGGGAGTCTCCACTCCATGACCGAACTAACCACGCAGCATTGGATAACTGACTTATCTCCTTTGGATCTCAGTATTACCAGCTATAAAATGAGGTGTATGTATGTTGGGGGGTGATATGCCAAGTTGCAAAGAGTCATTATGAAATGAAGTCAGTTAATAGTTAAGGTATCTGGAATAGCAACTGGTCCCGTGGAAAGCACAGCAATATGTAAATATTAATCATACTGCAAAGAACACTTTGGCAGTGTGGGCTATGCCACAGGTCCCTGTGAAAGATCTGTTTTATCAGACTGTCGTAAAGGCCTGGAGGAGACAGTCCTCCACATAACCTATTCTCTCTCTTAGCTCCATGCTCATGGGCAACACTCTTGCTTACTAACCCAGCTTCCCAGATATCATTGTTCTGAATGAGATGCAGGATATCTGCCCCTCCCACAAAGTAAATGCAGTAGCATTTGGTTTACATATCCACCACTGTTAGATGTCACTAGTGTGCATGTCTGGGTACATTCTCAAGGCCTACTTTACAAGTATGCCCAACTGAGGTCTAGAACTTGCACTTTGTTAAATTTAGCAAGGATAGACCACTTCAGAGCCATATGGGGAGGCCAGGCAGCGTGAAAGAATCCTGATTCTATTACTCCATTCTGGGTAGAGGCCATTCAACATGTGTTCAAAACACGGTCATTTTGTTTAGCAAAATGTTACTTTTTAACATAGTGTTTATGTGAGGAATCATACAATTGAAAAAGTGCAGTTTGTTAAATACATGTGACAACACAGAGTCAGGAAAGGAGCCAGCATTTTGCTTTTGAAAGCTAATGCAAAACCAAAAGGGCCACGGAGCCCTTTTATAGGGAAAGGACTGATTGCAAGTATATTCAAAAACAAAACTATTCTTCTTCAAGCTCCGAGGTGTTTAGTGTTTGTGTTCACACCATTTTAGAAGACTTATTTTCCAAATTAGTTATTTTCAGAGAGGGCCATTGGAATTGAGATATTCAAAATCCTAATGCAACCCCCAGTACAGGGGACCAACGCATTCTAATTCAGGCTCAGAAAGACCCTCATGGCCTGCACTACCCGTTTACTTAACAGTGGGCTCTATTCAGAGAACATGAGAAGGGGGTCACGACAAATTGGAGTCTGTCCAAAGCAAGGCAAGTGTGGGAAAGTACCAGCTCTCTTGTGCCAGCCAGGATATTTTAAGTTGTGAATAACAAAGCATTAGAATTAACCGGAGCTAAGTAAAATAACTTAGGTACCTACAATTTAAACCACACAATTCTGACTTATTACTCTTAGTTATTATTATTATTGGGTCTTGTGTAGTCCAGGCTGGCCTCAAACTCACTATAGAGCTGAGGCTGACCTTGAACTCTGAATCACCTTGACTGTCCCTCCCAGTGCTGACACTATAGGTGTGCACCACCAGGTACAGGCTAGAACTATCTTTGGGCAAGTGCTTTCTGGAGCAAGGCATGGTGTCCCATACTTGTAACCCCAGCACTTGGGAGGCTGAGGCAGCAGGATTACTAGGAGTTCAAGGTTAGACCTAAATAACATAGTGAGTCCTAGGATCCACTGAGCTACAAAATCAGACTCTGTCTGAAGAACAAAAACAATGAAAATAAAAGATGCCAAACAAACACCCAAAGCTTTTCTGTGGGTTCCCCTGCCATAATGAGCTCAGGCTTGCCCTCATTTCCACTTGCTTTTGGATATTAGTGATTTCAGATAGGCTCTTCATTTACTGTCCAAGGTGAATGTCAGCAGTGCCCAAGGCTCCCCACACTGTAGAGCTGGCTTTTCTAGAGGAAGTCCTGAGGTTTATTTTCTCACTGGGTCGACTAAACAACTGTGTGTTCCTAAAGACATCACTGTGTCTAGGAAGATGAAATACTGATCCAGGCAATTCTGTTCCTCCAGCTCTCCAGGCCACCCGGAACCTCATGTGGAAATCAGGGCTATTGGGAGAGGGAAGGAGAAATGGAAGCTGCAGAAGTAACCAATAAAAGCAATCACCTCATTATAGGAAGAACATTAAAAACCAGGGGAGTTCCTTGCCTTGAGGAAGAAGAGACATAAAAAGACTAAGGGATTTTTCTTTAAAAATTTAAAGAAGGCAAATTAGGTTATTCCATGAAACCCACTAATGTCGGTTAAAGCTCGCCAACGAGCAGAATTTGATTAAATTTAAGTATTTCATCCACAATGGAAAAAGAACAATCAAAACAGAAAGGTATGCTATGAAATGTGAAATTTTTCTTCATTTTCTTTCCTCCTTCTAATGTCGCTCTACTAGACATCTCGGGAATTGGTCTCGGGGAACTGCTTGATTAAAAGCTTTCTGCAGACTAGAATGACCTGTTGGGCATGGTGGCATAAGGACCAGGAATCCAGCGCCAAGATTATGGCTCTGCAGCTGGCTCAAGTTATGTGAGACTCTACCCCACCCCTTCAAAATTCAAAAATAACTACCTACCCACAAGGACATGGCTATATCTTAAAGAATTGGTACCCCATTTCTTTAAGCAAGATACTTTAGGAAGGTTTCTATTTTAGATGAATATGAACTAAGGAACTATAAGATACCAGTTCTCTATGATTGAACCAAGTGATTAGATGAGGAAGGCACCTTAGGAAGGATGAGGAAAAAGTTAGGACATTCAAAACTAAGCTGGGGGAGGTGGGCTACATCTATCATCCCATTCCTTGGGAATCAGAAGCAGGAGAATTGCCCTAAGTCTGAGGCCAGCCTGATCTACATACAAATTCCAGATCAGCCAGGGCTACATAGCTAGACCTTGGCTCACAAAAAAAACCAAAAATAAATGAAAAAAGCAACTGCTGTCCATTATAGAATTAAGACTATTAAACTATTAAAGGCCTCCTTCTCTTAAAACCACAGTCATCATGGCAGGTGAAGTAAGTGGGGACCTAAGAAGGATGAGAGTTGAAGGGCAGAGGTGGAAGTGGAGTTCTGGCCTGTGAAAGAGCACTTGAACCAAAGAGTGGACATGAAAATGAGCAGAACAAGAATAGACAAAGAGCAACAGCATCTCACGTGTGCTCTGATGTGCTGAAGGGCTGGCTGTCCTTTGGGCACTGTGTTTACACATGGACCGTCACACTTTGTTCTATTCTGATCTAACTCCTGGAATGATTTCACAGCTGGACCTGCTTCAGTTTATGTTCTAGTAATGTGAGTAGTTGCTTTCAGGCAACATTTCTAGTATGGGAACCACATTTAAAAAAAATCCCAAATTTGCCATTTCATAGACTATAAACTTAATCAAATGATTATGACTGACTCATACCTAATATATATACCGAGTCTGCAATAAATACCCTTTAGTGAGTATTTGCTTTACATACCACTTAACAT
Organism: Pachyuromys duprasi; assembly: GCA_028658305.1. Classification (NCBI taxonomy): domain Eukaryota; kingdom Metazoa; phylum Chordata; class Mammalia; order Rodentia; family Muridae; genus Pachyuromys; species Pachyuromys duprasi. The sequence continues at coordinate 33,809,874 of CM053759.1, read as the reverse complement.
TCACCACATCTCATTTAGGGAAAATGTTATCTCTGTTCACTGGTGGGAATTTAGATCTTTGTATGGCTCAACAGCGTGTTTGGAATCACATAGCCGAGAAGCTGTAGAACTAGAACTGAGCGCCACCTCTAACTAACCAAACCCGCGCTCCGCTCCTTCCTACACATCCCCACCCTTACGCTCGTAAGTGTGTTCGCACGTATATAAGCACCATGAGTGAAGGCTTGAGATTCTATGTGGTTAGACGGCATCCGTGTGTTCAAAGCAACCCCGAAATACAATCTTTTTTTCTTTTCTCATTTGTTGTTCATAAATTATCACGGCATGACTGGGGAGAGAATTATCAAAAGCAGCAGATGACTGGGTTTTCAGAAGACACCCCCCCCCCCCCCCGCTTTGATGCTCAGCTGCACGGGCCACACGCAGCCTGGCTCTCTCCTGCCTCTGTGGAGTTCCCTTTGAAGTTGTACAGCAGCGACACACGTGGCTCTCGCTCTAGGCTCGTGTCAGATGAACACGGAGAACTCGTGAGCTTGGCAGTGCCCGTGGACACTTTTCTTTTCTTTTTTAAAGATTTTATTTATTTATCTATATGAGTGCTCTATCTGCAGGAATGCTTGCATCCCGGAAGAGGACATCAGATTCCGGTATAGGTGGCTGTGAGCCGCCATGTGGTGGTTGGGAATTGAACTCAGGACCTCTAGGAAGAGCAGGCAGTGCCCTTAACCACTGAGCCATCTCTCCAGCCCCACATTTCTTTTCTTAATGACTGTTAAGTTTTAAGTAACGCTTTCCTGTCCCAACGCATGACACAAACACACAGACACACACACACAACCCAACAAAACAAAACAAAACAAAACAAAACAAAAAAACCAAAAACTCCTAAGGAAGTATGGACTCCTTAAGCCAAGAGTTTCAGTTAAAAATTAAAAAATTTACTTCCTTTAAAAAAAAAAAAAGAAGGAAAGAAAAAGAAATCTGGAAGCTGGACATTCCCTTTTCACTTAGCTAATCATCTTGTGCGCACCCTTTGTACTAGGGCCTGTGGAAGAACTCTATGCGGGTCCCCGTGGGACGGGTGGCTCTTCTACAGTCAGTTCTTCAGAGAATCTGGCCTTCGCCACTTTAAGAAGACCCAGTCCCTATGCCCATCGGCTTATTCTCTTATCACAGAACACGGAACTTGTTACAACCTGGGCTCATTTCATTTATCTTCTTGTTCTTATAGGACAAAGTTTATTTTACTCACCTGTCTTCCGCACTGTTGTGTCCCCAATGACTCAGCATGAGCCTAGGAGAGAGGCTTAATGAATGGGTATCTCCAGAACCTAGCAATGCCTCCTGCGTGGCAGCATTGGACGATCCATGAATCTCTGGGAGGAGTCAGGGTCGGTGGGACTATGGAGCGGTCAATGTTCAGTCTATCTAGAACAGGCTCCATGTTGGAGGGAGATACTCATCATTGCCATGCTTCAGAAATAAGACACATGGCCCAGGCTGAGTCCAGCGCTGCCCTTTGTTTCCCGGGATACACCCTCCAGTCTTCTTTAGGCTCCAGGTTCCAGCCCGGCCAATCTGTCCTTTTACCTGTAAGTTTCAAACTTCAGCTGGAGAAAGCTATACCTGCTTTTTTTTCTTTCTTTTTTTCTTTTCTTTTCCCTCTCTTCCTACCCCATCTACCTTTTTTTTTCCTGCCTTTTTCTCTCTCTTCATTTCCCTCTTTCTTCTCCCTGCTTCTTCTGTTCTTCCCTCTCCTCCCCTCTTCTTTCCTTCTTAGGAAGCTGCAAGGATGTGCGTCTACAACCAGATCTTCCTCAGTGGAGAAGCTCCCTCCACCCCCAGCTGACAGCAACAGGCAGAAATTAAAAGACAGTGGGGCTTAGAAGGCCTCAGTGGCCAGGGGCTGGTGGACCTGTGCCTTTCAGGGCTTAACTGTTCCATGTTCAGTTTCAAATCTAGTTTCTTCTTGTAAACAACTCCCTTAAACCAAACCAAAACCAAACAGAAAACCCATCTCAAGTAGTTTGGCTGAACCTGAGACTCCTAATCCATAGAAATGTAGAGTCAGGGGTGATAGCAAAGACCTGCTGGGTAAAAGCCAAGAGATTGGGCTAGCTATGACGCGTAGGAAAACTCATAGCTAAGTATTTCCGCAACAGACACATACGGCTTTTATCTCTCTCTCCACTGTGGTCCTCATTGACACAGCTTGTACTTCGAAATAGGCAATGAAACATGATGAGAAAATACTTGGGATATAAAGCTAAGCAAGGAGAGAAGGATGCGAGTAACTACACAGGCAGACGACAAAGGTTCAGGAATTTCACGGGCTTTTGAATCAAACACTTTGATTTGAAGATATAGCTTTGCCTTGAGCACTTTGCTTAGTATCTTTGAGCCTTTGGCTTTCTGGTCTGGAAACCAGAGATAACACCTCTGTCTATTCTTGAGAGATTAAATGAAATACAGTATGTTAAAATCCCTACCGCTGTGCCTGATGTTTAATGGATGTTACTTCTTAATGCTCAAAAGATAGTAATAAACTCACCATATAAATTCTAAAAATGCTGGAAGAAACACATTTCTTTGTTAACAGTATTTGTGTTTGAATTTATTCAACAAACATTTATCAAATCTGATAATATTCAGGTGAGTCCTGGGGTCACAGCAGTGAATAAAATAGGAAGAACCCTTGACCTCACTGAGCTGAACTTCTGGTAGAGAGATATGTATGATAAACAGATAAGTTAAATGGTGGCTCACACATCTGGAGGTGCTGAAGATAGGGAATATCACACAAGGAGATAGATGAGCAGCAAATCTTTTAGTTATTTGTTGAGGATGTACAAACTGATTACTTATTTATTTTGGAAAACTGCTACTATTTTCCAGTTTTATTAAAATATAATTGAAAAATAAAAATCACATATACTTAAGATGTGCAGTACGATGAATCTGATATACACACACACTCTGAAGTTATCACCTTAACCAAGCTGATTAACATCCATCGCCTCACATAGCTACCAGTTTCTGCATGTGTGGTAAGAACACTTTGGATCTATTCACTTGGCAAATGCCAAGCATCTAGCATCTAGCACAGTCTTATTGTGGTTACAACACTGTGCATTAGAACCCCAAGATTTAAGCATCTTAGAAGAGAAAGTTCCTGACCTTTGACCTCCCAGGCCCTGCTGGCCATTGCTGTTTGTGCTCTGCTTGTTTATATTCCGTTTGGAGCAAAAGCATGAACAATGTGTCTTCCTCGTCTGCCTTAACTTACTTAGTATAAAGACTTCTAGGTTGATCCCTGCTACCCCAAAGGATGATATTCTTCTTTCTTTGTTATTTTATTTAGTGTATGTGAGTGAGTGTGTGTGTCTGTGTGTGCCCGCCCGTGTGCCTGCATACGTGTGCTCAAGTGAGTGCATCTGGAGACCTGAGGGACAACCTCACCTACTAACCAACTTTTATTTTATTTTTCCTTTGAGACAGGGTCTCCCACTGGCCTTGAACTCCCCATGTAGCGAGGCTAGCTGGCCAGGGATCTAACTGTCACTGCCTCCTCAGTGAGGAGATTACCAAACCCCATAGCACAACCTCACCAAGGTAGGTTTTAATTTTTTTACCTCAGTTTGCAAGGCAGACACAGAGCTGTCTGTCTAGCCCAGATTTCTCCCGTTAAAAGGCTGAATACCTATTGGGTATAAATCTGTCTGTCTCTCACATTCTCATTATCCACCCATCTGCTTTTGGGTTGTTCTCATATCTTGGCTATTATGGATATTACTGTGAGGAGCACAGGATGCAGATGTCTTCTCCCGATACTGATTTCATTTTTTCTGCAGCACAACGTTCAGCTGTAGGATTGTGGGATGGCTTTCAGGTTCTGAGCCTCCACACTGTCTTCCTCACAGTGCATGTACCAACTCACGCCCCATCAGAGTGCAAGCTTTTCCTTTCTTCCCACTTATCACCTCTTATCTTTCTGACAACAGCCTCAGTGTGTCGATGATAGATATCTCACTGTGGTTTTGATTTGCATTTCCTTGACGTTTAAAGATGCTGAGCATTTTTTTTAAACATGCCTTCTGGCCACGAGCATACCGCCTTTAGATAATGTTTGCTTACTCGGGTCCTTTGTTCAATATTTTTATTTGTTGTTTTTTTTTCTTTTGTGGTGCTGGGGTGAAACCTTGTACCTTTCAAGAACCAGGCAAGAACTCCACCACTGTCTTAATTAGGGTTCTATTGTATCAATGAAACACTCTGACCAAAAAGCAAGATGGGGGAAAGGGTTTATTTGGCTTACACTTCCATATCATTTATCATCATCAAAGGAGGTCAGGACAGGAACTCAAAAAGGCAGAAACCTGGAGTCAGGTGCTGATGCAGAGGCTATGGAGGGGTGCTGCTTACTGGCTTGCTCCCTATGGCTTGCTCAGCCTGCTTTCCTATAGAAACTAGGATCCCCAGCCTTGGTATGGACCATCCACAATGGGCTGGGCCCTCCCCCATCAATATCAATCACTAATTAAGAAAATGCCTTATAAGCCTGCCTATAACACACCTTTTGCAGGCATTTTCTTTTTCTTTTCTTTTTCTTGATTTTTGAGACAGGGTTTCTCTATATAACAGAGTGCTGGCTGTCCTGGACTTGCTTTGTAGACAAGGCTGGCCTCAAACTCACAGAGATCCACCTGCTTCTGCCTTCCAAGTGCTGGGACTAAAGGCGTCCACCACCACACCCTACCCTTTGATTTTCTCAATTGAGGTTCTCTCCTCTCAGATGACTTTAGCTTGTATCATGTTGACATAAAACTATCCAGCCCCATCAAATATAAACTTAGCCTTATTTTGTTGTTGTTTGTTTGTTTTTGAGACAGGATCTTATTCTCTAGCCTAGGCTGTCATGGAACTCACAGTATGGTCCATGCCGGCCTCAAACACACAGCAATCACACTGTCTCAGTTTTTTTTTTTTTTTTGCATTCTGGGGCATATGCCACCATATGCAAGATATTTTGCCCATTTTAAAAACTGCACTACTTGGTTGGTTCTACTGATGAGCATTGAGTTCTTTATATGATTACATTATCAGTTTGGACTATTGCACTAGCACCTCATCAGAAATAGAAGCAAGTGTTTTATTTTATTTTGTAGGCTGCTTTTTCCTTTTGCAGACTGCTTCCTTTGTAGTGTGGAAGCTTCTTGGTTTGATGCAATCTGACTTCTTATTTGCTTTTGTTGCCTGTGCTTCAGGACACACACACACACACACACACACACACACACACACACACACACACAGAATTGCCAAGATTAATCTTGAGGATTTCCCCCTTTGTTTTCCTTTAATAGTGTTATGGCTTTGGAGCTTATATTTCAATCTTTATTCAATTTTGGGTGAATTTTTGTGTACAACTTAAGAGCAAATTCAATACTTTGGTAATATCCAGCTTTCCCAATATCGTTTAGTGAAGAGACCATTCTTTCCCTGGTGTGTAGTCTTAATGCTCTTATTAAAGACCGGGTAATTATTTGTATAGATTCTTCTGTGTCTGTTTTTGTACCGGTGGCCTACTTTTGGATGGTTCTAACTTTATAAAATCATTTGGAGTTACGGAGTATTATTCTGCTGTTTATTCTTATTACTCAAAACTTCTTCAGCTATTCAGGGTCTTTTGTAGTTTCACATGAATATCAGAGTTGTTCTATCTGTAAAAGATGTCAATGTGGTATTTAAGATGTTTTATTAGCATAGATTGGATACATATGAGAATGAGTTTCATTGTGACATTTATGCCATTAAATTTTCGGTAGAGATTGTATACAACGTGTGTATCACTTTGAGAAGAATGGGCGTCTTTATAACATATATTAATGGCCTAAACCATGTCAGCCTTATGCTTAGTTCTGTCTACCTCAGTTTCTTCCATCAGGACTTTACAGTTTTAGTGTATAAGTCTTTCATCTCCTTGTTTAAATTTGTTCCTTAAATATCTATTTTTTGGAACTATTATAAATGGGATTTTTAATTTTTTTCTCTCTTTCTTTTCTTCATCCTACCCCTCCCAGGGTCCCTTGTTTCCTGGACTAGCAGAGCTTGACCTCCCTACATAGTTGAGTATGTTCTTGAAGTTTTGATCTTTCTTCCACCCACAAGTGCTAAGGTTACAAATGTCCACTACCACCTCTGCTCTGTACAGTGCCAGAGAGCAAACCCAGGGCTTTGTGCAGGCTCCGCAAGCCATCTACCCACTAAGCCACATCTCCAGCCCTTCAATTTCTCCTTTTGATAGCTCCTTTATAATATGTAGACGTAGAACTGACTTTTGTATGTTGGCTTTTTATCCTGGAGCATAGAATGGATTATTTCCTACTGTTTGTTGGTTGAGTCTTTAGGGTTACATATATCAGACTATATCATCACAAATGCAATTTAATTTCTTCTTTTTTGATTTGGATACCTTTTACTATTGCTACCCCTAATAACCCCTACCCCCCTGTTCTGGGGACTGAACCTAGTGTGTTGAGCCATGAGCTGTATTCCCAGCTTTACTTTTTTTTTTCCTTGAGTCTTTTCTTTTTGTTTGTCCTGGGATTTTGCTTTTTATTTTGAAACAAAGCCTCAAGCTTAGGCTAGCCTTGAACTTGCCAAGTAGCCAAGGATGACCTAGAACTCCAGATCCTCCTGCTTCTACTTCCCAAGTATTAGGATCACAGACGTGCGACGTCACACTCAGCTAAGCCAACAGTTCTCATCCTGACTTCCCTGGCAACTTTTCTACTCTCTGCTAAGACAATTCTACTTCAAACCCAGCATTTTTTTTTTCTTTTTGCAACCCATAATCAAAGCGTGCAATTAAGCTAAATACGGTAGTGACATTCTAACTGAAATGAATAGTTGCAATAAAAAATAGTTACAAAATATTGCTTTGGAGTTGATAAAATTAACCTTGCAGTCTTTCAACAAAAGAGCTCTTTCCCCACTCATTCGGATTGTGAAAAATATGTATCTAAGTTCTGAAGGTAGCAGTATGAAAGTTAAAATATCTTCCTTTTTCTACAATGTAACAAAAAGAAGAGAAGGTAGGAGAAAAACTCAGGGAGATGAAGCGAACTGAAAAATAAGAGCAAAAGTGAGGGAGGACGGCGGTTTCTTAGAGCCGTGCTGAAGCTCAGTGGCAAAGCACGGACCTAGCATCTTTGAGGCTCTGAGTTCAATCCTCAGTACCACTAAAAAAAAAAAAAAATTAAATAAGTTAAATAAAAAACAGCATAGTTTGTCCAAGAGAGAGACAGTGTCCGATAGAGACAGATGATGATATGCTGGTACCAGAATCAAGGATTTGTTTGTTTGTTCTGTTTGCTTTTTTAAAAGCCAGGCCAGGGCTGCACCACACTGCAGCCCTGTCATGATCCTCCAAGCCATGTAGCTATAGCTATAAGGAAAACGAGATAAACTGTACAACGCCCTTAAAATGGTGCACACTAGATGCCCGATATTTGTAGTATCTGAATCTGAATTTGCACAGATGGTAAAGCATTTGTGATTGATAAGTGTTCACCCATTTTGCCCTTTACAATCTTTTGTTACTGTTTTCTCACCTGGTACTAACTCACTGGATTAGAAGTTAAATTCAGTAGGCTGCATTGGTGGTTTTGAACACTCAGCACCTCTGGTACAGATGGTCAACCAGGAGTATGGCATAAACTAAATTCCAGGCCTCATGTGAACTCCAGAATCTTCCTGTTAGTTAGCACAACCTTTCTTTCTCCCTCAAGCCTCAGAGACCAAAGCTGGGGTGGAGACTTTTACAGGATCCACTCCTAAAGACCACGATGTGTCTAAATGCATGTTACTTCTGCAAAATGTTTGCGTATTTAAAAAGCAAACCAGGTAATTTGAAAGGCAAAGAGCTGGAGCTTTGATCCATAATGATTTTACCCTCTGCCTCCTACAGCCCTTGCATGTATCTGTCAGTCATGACGCATAAGGCTGTGCAAACAGATGCAGAAAGTTCCTCAGGGTAGATGATGGATATCACCACTGCTCTTCTGTTAGGTGCACTCACAGAATGTTTGCAAGCTGATATTACTTTGTTTTGGAAACAGGGTCTCTAAATATAGCCCAGGTTGGCCTCAAACTTTTAATTCTTCCCTCAGCCTCCTAAGTTCTGGGTTGACGGGTATGAAGCAGCATTCCCCATCATTCTTGTCTGTCTGTCTTTCTTTCTTCCTTTCTTCCTTTCTTTCTTTCTTTCTTTCTTTCTTTCTTTCTTTCTTTCTTTCCTTCTTTCTTTCTTTCTTTCTTTCTTTCTTTCTTTCTTTCTTTCTTTCTTTCTTTCTTTCTTTCTTTCTTTCTTTCTTTCTCTTTCAATGTTGTCATTGGCAGAAATGGAATCTGCTGAGGCAGGAGGACCTGCCTGAGAACAGGGCGTTCAACAAATGCCATTCTCTTCAATGAGGCAGTTTCTAGTTTCCCCGCACCAAGCACTCAGGTACAGATGGTCAACCAAGCGTATGGCATAAAATACCACCTAGTGCTCCCTGTCTTCAGCCCCACCTTTTCTTGTGGGAAAGCAAACGGTTCACATGGGAACTTTAGGGTTTGAGGCTTCATTCTTGAAATCTCTGAAGGCAGTAACAGGAAGAGCCCCCGTGGAGTGTGACAGGACAGGGAAAGTTTCAGCCAAAGGCACTGCTTATCTTTCTAACCCTTCAGTCTCACCGAGAAACACTACAAATTTAAACACAACTTGAATCAAGGGTCTTTGAAACTGACTGATATTCCATTGTTCCTTGGGAAGAGGAAGGGCAGAGGTTATGTCAATAATCCAGGACCAGCCTATGGTAACTGGCTAAGATTTGTTTGGTTTGTTTTGTCGGAGACAGGGTCTCTGGTTATGTAGCACTGTCTGTCCTGGAACTTGCTATATAGACCAGGCTGGCCTTGAACTCCTGCCTTTGCCTCCCAAGATTAACGGGCATGGTCCACCACACTTAACAAGTGGCTGTATTTTTAACCTTGTGTGTGTATGTGGCAAAATATATTTCCTGTTTAAGCGTGTTAAGTAGACAGGCCAGTGGCAGTCATTACATTACTGGCCTTGATGTCCGGCTCGTTCAGTTGTTCACCCAGCAGATCTGAAGGAAGGCTGCGGAGCAGGAGCCAGTGTCTACAGCTGCCGGGCTTTGTTGCACTTTCTTCATTTAGCAACAAGGGAGAAAATTAGAGCAGCAGATACAGGAAAAGTAAATTATGTGGGATGTTAACAGGTGATAAAAGCTATGGTAAGTACCTGGGCAGACTGTACCCAGTGTCTGCTGACTCCTGTACCAAAAACCTTTGCCATCTCTTACCCATTCCCCACTGAGCCCAACCCCTAAAGACTGTGGTAAGATGCCGACGGTTCTCTGATGCCAACAGACTCTGATGGCAGTGGGGATTGCCAATACCAAAGTGTAAAGCTCTCAGCTACACATAAATAGTGTGCATTTCCTGAACAATTTTCACTTTCAGGACAGCTGTCTAGACCCTGAATTCAGACAGAAGGACATTCCTGGTTCATAAATAATGTGATGACTTTTTAAAAAGAAGGGCTCAAAAGAAATATGTACGTCTGTACGTTTGATTTAAAAAACAAAAACAGTGAGATGCCTTAATAGGTAAAGGTGACTGCTATCAAGCCTGCCGCGAGAGTGCTCTCTCTCTCTCTCTCTCTCTCTCTCTCTCTCTCTCTCTCTCTCACGCATACACACATGCACACATACACTTACACAAGTAAATGTAATTTTAAAAAAATTAAAAGAGAGACAACTGTGTTTTAAAAATTATTTCCCTTCAAATATTTAAAGTAACCAAAGAAAGAGTGAGGAATGAAATGGGTTATTATTATACTGTGTGCTGACCAGGGGGAAAAACTCTACAGGTTTTCAAGTGTAAGAAAGCTATCAAGTGCTCTATAAAATGCTGAGCTTCTGAAGTTCATAAGGAATATGAGTGTGTGTGTGTAAAAGTTTACCACATGCAAGCATGGAAATGGAGCGAAGTCATGCATAGATGAATATGAACCCAGCCTACACCTTGACCATAATCAAACAGGCAGGGGGACATCTATGCCTCTGCAGTCTACACTCTGAAACAGACACATTGTTAGCACAACATGACAGCCCCAGACAAATAACACAGGAGAGCACCAGATGAGACAAACTGAGGACACTGAATGAAGACGTTACTGGATTTGTTTCTTTTTCTGAGCTGGGGTCTCATGCTGCTGCCCAGGCTACAGTATATAGCCTATACTGGCCTTGAACTCATAGCGTCTCCACTGCCTCAGCCTCCCTAGTGCTAGGATTACTAACACAAGCCACCATCTTAAAAAAAAAAGTATATATATATATACTGTATATATATATATATAACCTGGCCATGGTGGTGTAATCCTAGCACTCAGGGAAGCAGAGGCAGGCAGATCTCTTATGAGTTCGAGGCGAGCCTGGTCTACAAAGCAAGTCCAGGACAACCCAGACTAAACAGGGAAACCCTATCTTGAAAAACAAAAACAAAACAGAAAAAAAAACCAAGAAAAGAAAGAAAAAATATGAAAGACTAAGAAAGGCTGAGGAGCCATTCTGATTAAAAAGGGGCTAAAGTGAAGGGTGAGCAGCTGCCCTGTTTGCTTGGCTTTGAGCAGTTATCTGGGATGCTAACAGGAAGAAGGTCCAGGCAAACCAGAACACACTGAGAACCCGGCTAGGGACACAACAATTAAAAGGCATGGCCCTGGTGTGGATTCTAGATTTCAGGGGAAAGCAGCATAAAAGACGTTATCAGAACGGTTCGCATAATTACAACATGAACTTTTAATAAAGTGTGGCAAAATAGACATCGGATACACTTGCCATCTTAGCAATTTTTCCTGGGACAGTCCAGCAGCAGTGAGCCCATTCACTGTGCTGTGAAGCCATCATTATAATCCGTCTCCAGAAACAGAAACTTGGCGTCCGTTAGACAATCAGTCCCTCTTGCCCTGTCCTCCCACCTCTTAGTCATCACCGTTCTTTTCTTTTCTAGGAATTTGCCCATCCTAAGTACCTTCTGTGAGTGTACTCATACAGCACTATACTTGTTCTGTTGTGCCTGGCATAATGTCTCCAAAATGCATGTGTGTTGTAGCATATTTTAGAATTTCACCTCAACTCAAGGCTGGATAATATTCTGTTGCCTGTATGTGCCTAGTTTTGTTTACGTGCTCATCTTTTAAGTGATACAGTATAGGTTGAGCCCAGGGTCTCATACACGCTAAGCAAGAATTCAGCTTCAGATCCACATTCCTAGTCTTAAACGTTTTTTGTTTTTCTTTAAGGCTTTGAGGGCTAAGTCAGTGGTAAAGCCCTCACCTTGAGAGAGCAAGGCCCTGGGTTCTCTCTCCAGCATCGGGGAAAAAACAAAAATGCCTTGAGAAATTTGAGACAGGGTTTTGTCAAGCGCAGGCTAGCTGGAACTCAGGCCTCCCTGCTAGCACCCGTGGGCTAGGTCTCTAGGCGTGTATAGGAGTAGAGGTACGTGCAAGGGTAGGAGTTTATGCTACATGCCCGGCTGCATTCGTTTCTTGATGGGTATTTAGATTGTTCTTGCATTTTGTCTCTCGTGAACAATGCTGCTGGGACAGTTGGCCTGTATTCGGACTTTTACATTAGAGTAATCTTTCAGTGCAGAATATCCTGAATTTCATGTCTGTAGTGAGACTGTACAAACGTGGGTAAGGACATGCATGTTACCATGTTAGCAGGCAGAGGGGTGCGCCATTTGCAGGCTACTCTTCAGTGCATCTGAGAAAAAAGAAAGAGAAAGAGCAAAAAGGAAAATACTAAAAATTGATGACTGAGTAATGGGCAGATGAGTTCCCTGGCATAGTCTTGCAGTTATTGTATGTCGAAATAAAATATATATACACACACACACACACAAGAAAGCAAGGAAGACAGAAATTTCGTTGATAATGATCAGGCCTCACGGGGAAGGAGGAATCTATGACAAGCCGTTCCTCACAGGCCTCCATGTAATGGAATGGATGGGAGAGGCTTGGTATCCATCACAGCCTAACGGGGCAGCCCCAGTCCCTGGGCTCTGCTGTTCGTGCTTCTCAACCTCTCTCTGCTTCTCCTTGAGGGGCTTAATTTACCAACTCATTTATTCATCCTGTTCTCTCTTCCCTGTTACCGGCTTGCTTATAGCTCATTTTTTTCCATGGCTTCTCTCTCCCTCTCCCTCCCTCTCCCTCCTCTCTCTCTCTCTGTGAGTGAATGCATGGACATGTATGCTCACATGCTGGCTGTGTCTGCCATCTTCCTATAGTTTAGACAGTTGAGCCATATGGTCCAGAACAGAATGAAATTGGAACGGAAAGCACTGTAGCTCTGTAATTTAAGTGCATTTCATGGCTTTCCCAGTGCAGCTTTAAAGACCATGGTAGTGTAGTTCAGAGGGTTAATATGGAGGCCATAATGTTGAGAAAACACAAACCACCAAATTTCACCTAGGCATGAGAATCTCTGCATGGTTCACTTGAGAGATGTGGGGGTTGGGGGAGGACACTATGCATGAAAGTTTAAAGAGAATCGGAAACAAATTTTGACGCAGTCTTGGAGCAAATGAAGAAAACTGTTTCATTCTTCCCCTCCCTTCCCTCTGTCTCTCACTTCCTTCCTTATCTATTCTTTCTTTGACAAGATCTATCACATACAAGGCAACATGATGAGTGCTGTGGGGAATATGCATTGACTAAGATGTGGTCCCTGGCACAGGAAGCTTTAAGCATGTCCAACTGCCACGCACCGGCTGCAGGTGCCCTGGGACAGCTATAAATATGGCCCAATACATTTGTTGATGACAACATCATGTTGCAATGTCAAAGGTTGCTCCAGACAGGTGCTTCTTCAGTGGCCATTGTCACAACCTATTTGGGATGACTTACTCTGTCGAGACTAAGACAGCGTTGAGAAGCTGGGTGGGGTGCAAGCTGGGGCCCCTCTGGAACATTCAGGAACTGGGCACGGTTGGGAATCTCAGGCATAGGCATCTCCTCCCATTGGCCAGCAAGCAGGATCCCGGTGGTCAATGGGTTTACCGGGCCACAGGTGCTCCTGGTAGGCAGATCTGAAGCTCATTCTACGTCTTTAGTACTTCAATGGCAGTTGCCAGTTCTCTGAACTAGGGGCTTGGGTCTAGGGAGAACAGGGCACCAGTTACAAGCCAGGTTGCCCAGGATCCCAGCACTGGAGATTGGAAAAGCACGCATACACTTGGAAGCTGAGTGAGAAATCAGGAATATAAGCTGGATTGCTTGGGAGCCCAGCATCGGGGATCATAAGACACGAGGTGATGGATCCTACATGAATTCAGGTCAACAACTGTTCAGCCTTCAAGCCACACTGTTGCTTTGTTTCTTGCTCTCTGCTTCTTTGTTCCTGTCCCAGCTCAGCTCACACTACTGAAAGTAGGGAAGGAAAAAGCACATGAGAGAAGGCTTTCATTCTATTTCACGTGCAGAGGGGACATAGCACAGGAGAGTGGCTCCGGGTGACAACCCTAGTATCTCAAGCTGCTTGAGGGAGATGCTTGGATCAATCACAGCCATTCATTTGGGGTCAATTAGTGGCCCTTGCTCCAGCCAATTACGGCCTGGCCTCTAAGCATCAGTCATTGTAATTAAGGATTGTGTGGTGAACCAAGCTTTGCCTTGCTTCTTATCACCAAGGAAAAGTGCTCCCTGTCTCACCAACGTGTGAATAGTTTCTTGAAGCTTATGACTGCAAAAAGTCTGATACAAACTGCTTTAGACAGCTCTTGCTGGCTTGCACCTTTGGGAGCTGGGGGCAATCAGCTGCGCTGTTGGCAGTTAGCTCAAAGTCTGCCCTAGGTGGGCGTGTAGGAGTGGTCTGGCTAATTCTTAGACAAACAGTCCTTTTGCTCAAGGCAGTTCAGGCAACAAGAGAGAGTTCAGTAGCTGATAATTAGGGAGTCAGATTGCCTCATCTCCAGGGTTTTTGCTTATTTATGGGGAAATGAACCTTAGAAAGTGTTCATATACTATAAGAACTTATCATCAACACTAACAGTGATTTTAATAGGTTTAAATTTAACAAAGTTTAGTATCTGCCCAGTTTCTAGGGAGAGGTGAATTCTCTTACTCTGCTTAAGCAGGGGGATTGTGGAGGATTTTGAGTTTAGTATCAGCAGGGTCCACAGCATAGAGAGCCTGTCTCAACAACAACAAAACATCATGGTGACGATGATGACAATAAAATTAAGTCAGGCTTGTTGCCAACAGTTGCCATGTGAAGCAGTGTATCAGTAGGGGTCTCCAGAGGAATAGAATTTAGATAATATGTATGTATGTGTATTGGATTTATTAGAATGGCTTACAGGCTATGGACCAGCTAGTCCAACAATGGCTGTCTACTGCTGGAAAGTCCAAGAATCCAGTAGTTGTTCAGTCCACGAGGCTGGATGCCGAAGCCCATGTTTAGTATACTCCAGAATCCCAAAGAGGTAGGCTCCAATGCCAGTGAAGGAATGGACTTGCTAGCAGGAACAAATAGGCACCGAGAGCAAGCTTCCTTCCGCCATGTCCTTTATGCCAGCAGGAGGCGTGACCCAGATTAAAGATGGATCTTTCCACTGAAAAGATCTGGATTAGAAGTGGGTCTTCCCATTTCAAATGACATCACTAAGGGAAAAGAATTCCTCACAGGTGTGCCCAGCCATTTTGGTTTTAGTTAACACCACATGTAGTCAAGTTGACAACCGAGAATAAGCATCACAGGCGGTGATCAGCGCTTGCAGGAAGTGCCTGCTCCTTGGCTGTAATGATACAATAATGGCTATGTTAATTTTTTCTTGCAAATGCTGTTTTCAAGAGATGTTTGAACTAAAGGACTTTGCCAGATGCGGTTTGTCTGGGCCTATTTTCTGTCCTTCTTCTTTCCATCATCCCTTCTCTACCTGGTTCCCACCACGTGAGGATGAAGGAACATTGCCATCAGCTGTGGGGAATATCTAGGAACCCCCCCTAGCAACAGATCCTTGTATTTTCAAAAGCAGAAAAGACAATGAGATTGTGTTTATTTTAAACTCATTTTGTCGTATTGGTTTTTAGACCTGAGGGAGGTGGGCTAGATCCCTTTTTTGCTTACTTTGGGTATAAACATGTCTGAACACATAGGGCTTGGCCTAGAGTGAGTCTACTGTTCTTGCTGTCTCCACTTCCCATGTGCCGGATCACACATAAAGGACCTCATCTGCTTCAAGCAAAATGTAGGAAACTAGGCCATACTCTACAGTATCACCACACGAGTCTATCTCAGTTTCTCCTTACTCTAGGCATTGAGACTAGACTAACAGAGATGACGAGGCCCTATGTGCAGGAGGAAGAGGAAGGTTTTCAATGTGACTTGCCTACCCTTCCTGGTTTTGTTTTCTCAGCTATAGCTTGAACGAAGTGAACTCTAGCGTGTGTGACCTCAGCCCCTGGAAGGCAGAGACAAGACTGACTGCTGGTTTGAAGTCAGCCTGGGCTTAAAAAAGATAAGACCCTGTCTCAAACAAAACAAAAACAAAACAAAGCAAGCAAGCCAACGAAACACTACCACCCAACAATGAAAGTAAAGCCTGAGAGCCAGTCGGAGGTGGCATGCCTTTAATCCCAGCACTCCGGAGGCAGAGGCCAGCCTGGACTACAGAGAGAGTTCCAGGATAGCCAGCCCTACACAGAGAAACCCTGTCTTGGAAACAAAACAAAACAAGCCAGAGAAGGGTTAGCAGTACAAAGCAAGCTCTAACTGTACCTGTGTCATATAGCAATGCTGTTGTAAAGGGCTTCACCTCTTTGTGACTAAGTGGAGTTATTATTGTGGGAGTTCCGGACCTCAGAATAGGAGATCAGAGAGTCAACATTTTCCATATCTGAAAGAAACGGACCGTGAAGGACAAATGTCTTCTAGGTTTACACATTCTTCATATGTGATAGCGTGATACTTCCTTCACGGGGTGGCGTCTCCTTCCGATGGGAGGACTCACTGAGTGACAATATGCGAGGCACACACACAGCACAGGGCTGGGTACCAGTGGTGTAAGGAATTCTCTCTCCAAATGCATCCGAAAACGGAGTGGGGAGGGGCACCCCGGGACCAGGAAGAGGACAGCGCAAGAAGAATGTTCCTGCCTCCCGTGGTAACGTGGTAACACTGTGGTGTGTGAGCTGGTGGGAGGCACACTAGGAGGATGGTTTTGCCAGGCACCGAAAATGACCCAGTTACAGTAAGGCCAGGGGCTGAAGTGATGCTTTTCTAACTTGTGGCTTTGGTGCAGTAATGAGCTGCTGCTTGCATCCTGGAGGGGAGGTGGATGTCAGGCAACTGTTAACAAGCTTCACCATCCAATTACTCACTTGATCTTAATAGAAAAAGAGAGAGAGAGAGAGAGAGAAGATCCTCTGGGTTTTGCTATACATATCTAGGTCATTTCCAGCATTTTCACACGGTCAGTCAATTCTGCACCACAGATGCAAGCCCACAACATCTGCAAGAAATAGGATTTCTCAAAAGTCACATGCATCTTTAGAGCAAGGCTGCCAAGTACAAAAATCTCACTTCCTAAAGCAGGCATGGCTTTTTAGGCAGCCACACCAAAAACCATGGAGGTGATTAACTTGAGATTCTACTGTGATTATTTTTTGGGGGATTAAAACCCCACATTCTCCCCAAAATATTTCCAACATGTACCCCATTCTCTTGTGTTCAGAGGGGAAACAAACAAACAAGCAACAACAAACCCCTAGGGCTAGCTGGATCTTGCAGCAGTGAACAGCTCTTCCCTGACCACTGAGGGCAGGATGGGCCCATTGTCAGATTCTGTTGCGACCTCTTGTTTCTGAGACATATTTCGAGAGCAAAAGGGCCTCTTCCTAGGGTTTCTACTGTGGCCATGGGGAAGGCTAACGGTAGAGCCCTTTATCTTTTCCTGAGGCTTTGACCAAGTCTTTCAATCGCTGCCTGGTAGCAAAGCAGTCCTTTATTCCCAGTTTCCCATCACCATGGGTAGGTATGCATTTGCTTGCAACTGCCCCTTTCCTAGCTGCTTCCTTTTCATTGCCCATTTTGTTCACTTCCAGACTAGTTTTTTTTTTTTAATCCACTGTAACACACATTGTGATCTTGTTTATGCTTTCCCTTTGTTATTTCCTTGGCTGCTAAGTCCTTTCTTCTCCTCTTCCTCCTCCTCCTTCTTTTCTTTTCACCTATCTAATAGACCCTTCCAGCCATTCAGAGCTAAGCCAAGCAGATTTTTTTTAAAGCTGTAATAGCCTAACACTAATTATCCTTCTAATTCGTTTACCCGTCCTTCATTCATTCTTACAACCAGTATTTATGAAGAACCCATTCTTCATAAACCCATTCAGTATGAGTTGTTCACCGTTCCAGAATTTGGAATACTGTGTTGAACAGTCTTTAGACTCTTGTTTTTTAGTATACTGTGGAAGACAGACAAGTATACCAACAAGTACCATAGCTTCAGTTGACAGATAAGCTATAAGGAAAACATTGCTAAATAACAAAATCTAGTCAATTAGTTAAGTTTTTAAAAGGTAAGGTATGGGCTGGGGCATGGCCATGGGAGCAGATCTGTTCTCCGTGTGGTGGCAGGGAGGGTTTCTTTGAGAAATTCTTTGCTATTTGAACAGAAACAAATTATCAAAAGAAATTGTCCGCCGACCAATACAAGAGAAGAATGCTAGAAGTAAAAGGGATGCAGGGAGTTCCTGAGACATCAATGTTCTAGAGGGATAAAGGGTGAGGAGTGTAGCAGGAACTGTGGTGGAATGCAGAGGGGAGAGCATGCAAGGCAGGATGGAGCAGACCCAAGAGCTCCTCCTCCGTGTTCAGTTTGGTACCCAAGAGACGTGGTACCCTCTCCCAGGAGGAAACACTCGGGGAAGGTTTGTGTGGATAGATAGTGGGGCTCCTGGATGTGAAAACAAGAGTTCCTTTTCTGACGCATTAAGTGTAAGAGCCCTTTAGACATCCACAGATAGATGCAGAGCAGACTATGGGATGCGTAAGAGTCTGTGGCCCAACAAGAGACATAACAGAAACTTGGAACTTATCAAAAGCAAGGCGCCTGGATGACATAACTTCAGAAAATAACGTAAACTGAGATGAGAATAGGTCAGAGCTCTGGGACCCTGGGGCATTTGGAGGTCAGGAAGGAGGTATTAGAAGGTGGGATTGAACTCATGCCCTTGAGGTGTCCTACACATTCAGGCACGGTGTACAGTGTGCTAACAGCTTCCTGTACTAGACTTGTCAGAAAGGACCAAGGCTGCAAAGCTCCTGTGATCACTCAGCACTGTAGGAGCTGACAGATTTCATTGGTGCGCGTGTTCCTGTTAGGGTCCTTCCTTGTCACATGCTTCTCAGTGTTCCAAACTCTCAGTGCAGAAAGACATTGCCAGGCTCCTGGGGAACTGGGATTCCTTCCTTTCTTATTTATGTGTGTGTATGTATGTATATTCTTCTCTCATTTATTACATCCTGACCAAAGCTGCCTGTTGTGGGTTATTAATATTTATTATTGATTTATCTTTTAGTTAAGCAGCAGTTATTCCTAAACCAGCTGTAACAGAAATCATCACACAGAGACTAGGATGTATTTAGTTAACCTAGAGCACAATGCTGGGCAATAGTTACTCTCTCCTAAACCTCCAGCTTGCATAGTTTCCTCCCATTCAGATTTTACCCATTATAGTTGCTTTTAGTCATATTTTAGGTCTGGTTCATCCCACCACGTGGTTCCAAGTCCTGTCTTGCCAACCTCTGTTCCCCTCTCCTTCCCCTGGCTTCTTTTTCCTCCCCTTTGGACCAGGATCTCCCACCCTATTCTCTCCATTGCTCAGCACTGGCTGAATGTTTAATTGACAATATAGAGAACAAATGGTGGCATGTTTACACAAACTTGAGACAGATGATGCTTAGAATAAACATTACAATGCAATGTCCAGACTGAAACCAGAGTAGGGTAGAGAAATCAGCATTTGAATGAACAAAGGTATATTCCACAAGATTATTATACCAACAGCTGCCCCTTTTTCTCCTCCCCCAGAATTTTCCCACCACCTCTCCTCTATTCCAGATCCACACCCCCCTACCCTAGGCCTCCTCTCAGAAAAGAGCGGGCCTCCCAGGGACATCAACTAAACGTGGCATAACAAGCTGCAATAAGACCAGGCACACAGCATAACATCAAGGCTGAATGAGGCAACCCAGTAGGAGGAGAAGGGTTCTACAAGCAGGCAAAAGGGTCAGAGACAGCTCCCTCTCTCAGTATTGAGAGTTGCACAAGACCACCAAGCTATTAGTCATGACATATACTCAGAGAACTTAGGTCCGGCCCCTACAAGCTCCCTGAGCTCTGTGAGTCCTGGTCGGTTAATTCTGTGAGCGGTGTTCTCATGGTGTCTCTGACCCTTCTTCTGATCCTTGAGGGCTGAATTCTCAGACTAGCTCAACTAGCAGTAAGCAGAAGCAGAGAAAATTATGCACAGCCCAACTGTGTCATAAGCCAGCCCAAGGCCACAGTGTTCATTAAGGCGTGGGTTCGTCTCACAGGAGAATCTACTCCAGCCACTCCACTAGACCAGCATAATTTCTAACTGTATTCTAAAACTTACCCTCATTCCCCCAGATAAGTGTAACTCTCATCCCACATCAAAGGAGCCTTTCTTTGCAGCAAACAGAAGCTATTATAGAAAACCACAACTGGTCGTGATGCAGAGATCAACTGACCGTGGGAAGTCCACTTCCAATAGATGTATCTACAACTGAACTCCTGCACCTAAGGCTCAGGGAACATTTCGGAAGAGGGGGTAGAAAGACTGTAAGAGGCGGAGGACCAGGAATTCAGCTGAGATTGTGTCTCCTAGAAATGAAGCTGCACGCATGATCCTGAACAGTGAAGATACTGACAGACATGCTAACAAAGAGAAATCTCATGGGTCCCATCCCTAGACAAAGAACTACAGATAACGAGTGACTGCAAAGAGAAGAGGAATTAGTCTTTCTCAGGGATTAGTTTTCCAATACAAAATGAGCATGACAAAATGCCTGAAATCCTATATGCACAAGCAACACTAAATAGGCTCAGAATATTGTGTTTACATATTTCTGCATATATATGCATATATGGGAACATATATACATATGTATATATATGCAAAAATATGTAAATACACACATGTATATGTCTCACTAATATCAAAGAAAAAGATGCCATCCGTTTAAGAGGTAATTGGAGGGGTTGTGAAGGGTTCGAGGGAGGAAAGGAAGGGAGGAGTGATATAATTCTGTTTTAATTAAAAGAATAAAATAAAGCATTACCAGTGTCTTTGGCACCTACAGTGCCACTCTGCTATCACATGCCCATCCTCTGCTCGGTGCTTTCCACATGGTCACTCAGTACTCACACTACACAGCATGTGATAGTCACTGCTGTCCTCACACGAACAGATGAAGAATCTGAGCTGTGAGAGGGTAAGTGGTACAGTGGCTGGTGAGCCTGGTTCCTGAGCTGTTATTCTCACAAACAATGCTGCATAGCCCATAGGAGCAGAGTCCTTGGAGATGGGGCACAGAGCAGCCTACCTTTAGAACAATGAGTGGAACATTTTCATGTACGTGAAATTTTAAGAGCCAGAGGCTCACTGCATTTCAAGTTTGTTCTTTGTAGCTCAGAGGTAGCTCATTCTTGCTCAAAGTTCCTTGACATTTCTAAGCATCTAGGTTTAGTACATGCATTCATTTCACAGAAGATTCCTGGTTAAAAAAAAAAATTAAACACATATGACAGTTTACTGCATAGTTATCACTTCCAGAGGCAGAAAGCATACACCTACACTTTGGGCCACCTTGCATCCATCTCACATGTTGACAATAATTACTCAGCAAGTTAAAGCCTCGCTCCAGGGACACGGATGCAGCCCTTTCTTAACAAGCATGTGTCTTCTTGTCTTCTGTTATGATTTGCCTGCTGAAAGCTGTAAGCAATGATGAAACGGGCTGGAGGTGGCTCAGTGGCAGAGCATTGCAAACACAAGCACAGCAAACACAAGCTTCAGCTTTCAGGTCTCAGCTAGATGCTCCTCAGGCAGGAAGAGATAAAGCCTTTTGATGTATGGGATGACCCAGAGCCCTCCGAGAAGACACCCCATGGATTATTCTCTTGACTTCTGATGGGGTCAAGAACTTATGGGCTAAAATGGAGTCATAGTAGTACTAAAATAAAAGAATGAACCAATCTTTCTTTGGTCAAAAAGAAGAGGAGTTGACTACACATGCCCACATGCCTTCAGATCCCTGCAGATAACTTTCAGCGCACTGCTTCCTGTTGACAAGAACTGTGTCTTAACTATCACAGATCTCCACCCATGTGATGTTTGTATCGTTTGCACAGCTAAACTGGTTACACCTGTTTGCAACTGTTTATTAGTCATCAGTTCAGAGGTTGCTTCAGCAGCTTTCCTGTATTTATCCTACATACATTTTTTTAAAATCCCATAACAGAAATCAACAAAGGCAATGCATCTATTTGTATGTTTTCCTATGAAACTGAAATCTGAAAACAATTTGAAAAAGAGCTGAGACTATTCACTAGACCTGGGGAGACTGGACATACATTCTACAGAGACCATTCATAATGAATGGGCTGAGTACATTTTCTTAGAAGAAAGAAAAAAGAGTCAGGGAGGGAGAGAGGGAAAGAAGCAAAGCGAAGCGAAAAGGAAGGAAGGTGTGTGGAGAGATGGACAAAGGGAGGCTGGTAGTAGACCAGGAGCAGTCAGGATGAGCCACCAACATAAGTCTTGGGAGTTGATTGTCAGGTTTAGGAGAGGGAGGAAAGGAAAAGAGGCAGGATAGGAAAGTGAGAGAAGGGGAAAGGAGGAAATGAACAGAAAAGAAAGAAAAAAGGAAAGAAAGAGAGAACGGATGGGGGCTGCGTGGTGGCTTACTGGGTAAATTGCTTGCCCCACACGTGTGAAGACCTGTTTGAATCCTCGGAAACCACATAAACTAGGGAGAGCAGAAACATAAGCTATGGGGGTTGGTAGACTGGAAGCTTTTAGGCCAGCTAGGCTGGAATATACAATGAACAACCAAAGGGACCCTCTCTCAAACAAGCTGCGAAGTGAAGGCTGATACTTGAGGCTGTCCTTCAACCTCTACAGGAACACCATGGGGCACGTGTGCCCCCCCTCCATAAACACATTCACACATACATACACAAAAGAATGGCTAGGAAGGAGGACCTTAGTGGGAGAGAGAAATGAAAGAAGAAAAGATGACAGACAGATGGGCTGAAGACAATACAAGATGCCCGGGCATAACTTGAGGCAAACAGCATTTTCTTAGTATAAGCGTGTCTCCTGTAATGCCTGACAGAACTCATACTACAGAATCATTTGTCATTCCTTCAAGATTCTAATTTAAACGAAGGTCAAGCATTCTATTTGGCAGCCCTACTTGAGCAGTGACTGTTAATTTCAGTTAGAAAAAGAACCCTTTTAGAAAACAGATGTCTTGAGGAAACTGGGCCACGGCTTCAGCAGCAAAGTACTTACTAATTATGCTGCACAGTGTGTCAGGGTTATGCATTTGAACAATGTTAATAAACTAGTTATAGTAACTTGCTATAAGTTGGAATAAACTAAAATTGGACAATGCTGATTCTGGGACTTGGGGATACAGAGGCATCCGTTGGTCATTCATTCCTCATCCTCGGCTTGTGCCCTCTCTGTACAAAGGCTTGCTGGTACGTATGCCTCACTACCATTTGTTTCAACAATTAAAAAAATAACAATACGTGAGTGGATCTCCTGAAACACCCAGTTTCTACCTGGTAATCATCTAGATTTAAAGAAATAACAGAGCCTGCCAAAGATAAAACAGATCCCCAAAGAAAAAGCAGGCTTAGCACAACCATGAAACTATCACTTTACCATAACCTATCGGATTCCAATTTGTAATAGTCAAGTTCAAAAACCAGGCTTGGGGGCTGGGAACTCGGATACTCGCTACTGCCAGATCTGCTGACCTGGGTTCAATCATCAGAACCCACATGGTAGAAGGAGACAGATGTATTCTGATCTCTATCCTTGTGTCATGACACACACGTGGCAAAATACAAACACACGTTGAAAATATACACATAGATTGAAAAGAGGCAGCGATGACATGAAGAAAAAAATAATGCAAAAAAAAGTATACAAATAAAATGTCCCAAAGTGGAGGAAGGGGCTGTAAATGAAATTCAGTGGTGGACACCACACACATGTACTCACATGCAGACACACACACATGCACATATGTGCAGGCACACATACACAGCTGAACATATATACAAACATACACGCAAGCACATACATGTTTGCACATGCACGCACACACATTCACATACACAACATGCATCCACATACGTGTTCATATACCCACTCGCACACACATGCATGTACGCACACATGCTGGAAGCAGAAGGACGAAGTTCTGACCTGTGGTAAAAGGAGGAGAGAAACAAAAAGATAAAGAGGAAGTAAGCAGGAGGATGCTGAGCGTGTGAACTGACCGGTATTTGAAGTGTGGTCAGATGAAAGTACATCTCGCTTAACTGTCTTAGAGGAGCAAACCAAGGCATGTCAAACAGAGCAGGAGAACAGAGTGTGACACCATTTAGACAAGCGCTTTCTGAGAATGAGAGCTGATGAGATGGGTCTTCCCATCTTCCCTGGGAAGATGGAGGCTGGCCGGCCGTGTTAAGGACTCATGTGTCAGAGGATGATTGGCCTAGATGTGGTATCTTTTACTCCTGAAGTAGTAGCTGAGAGCCTGTCACTTTTGTTGGTTGTGATGTCTTCAGTGTTCACTCCACCCAGCAAATCTGCAGTCCATAGGGCCGGCTTTGTAAAGGAGGTGACAGTCCAGCAAATCTGCAGTCCATAGGACCGGCTTTGTAAAGGAGGTGACAGTCAGGGCGATAAAGAATGCAGATGTGGAGGTCATTAGCATATTGGTGATAAAGCAGGTGGAAAAGGGGAAAGACAAGGAGACAAAAGCTACTATTTGCAGCCTCTATTCCTTCCATCAGGTTGAACTCTGAGGCCATGTGTTCCCATGCCCCACCCTGGACCTCATGAATCTAAGTGGTAGAGGCTAGGGAGACCTCAAGAAACTCCCTAAGAATATCCAAGTGGGACCCCATTTTCAAAGTTTGTATCTATGGGAATAGAGGGATCACATCAGGTGGCAAGACTCTGAACCAGGAAACCATGTGTTGCCTTTGGCTGGTATCTGCTATGGGTCAGAGTCAGCACCTGCATCCATCAATGTTCCCTGGAACACAGAACTCAAGAACAGTTCTTGAAGCCAGTGTGATTCCCAAACAACGAAAGTGAATTAACGAAGCCAGTAGGATGAGTCACAGCCTTGGTTCTTGTCCCTGCGCTGGGACTTTCATCACTGACCTTGAGTCACCCCTGGGTCCGTGGATTGTAGCATATGAATATTTATGCCACTGTGGGTTATTCTGAGATTTCTTGGTAGTGCATCTTCTTGATTAACTGCAGTAGATAGAAGATAGAAGATTGGAAGTCACGGCTGACTCAAAGTTGTGTGAAGTAAAAGAATACGACTCAGTTAACAGAGAGTGGCAAATTGTTGAGAGGCATCCCATGTTGTCCAGAAGCAGGAAATCTTGGTGCCTACTGCTGTTAGAGTAAGGATGTAAGCCAGAATCTGAATGCCCTGGGGGATAAGGGGGTGTCCGCAAGCTCTGGGCTCCTTTTCCTAACCTGGCCCATCCAGACATTGAACACAGAATCTTACGGATGTGAGAGCTGCCTAGAAAGTCCAGGGTAAAGCCTTAGGGGTAGCAAAAGGAGTGGGGAGGCCAGCCTGGAGTTTCACTCAGGAGAAAAGCTGGCTCTCAACTAAAGGGAACCCCACCCTCACCCCAGTCCAAGAGGCACAACTGGCCTGACACAGACTCAGAAGCCAGGAGTCAAGTTGAACCAGTTGTAATGATTTCATTTACAATGCACCCAGATGTGCCTTTGCGATAAACCCTCGTGCGCTGCTTTGAGTTTTTAATTCATGGCTACTTTGTGAGAGACTCCTCATAACAATTCCATCTTCCACTCAGGATGAATTTGAAAGCGACTCTCACAGACCCTGCTGCTGCGGAAGAGTGAGTCACACGTTCACTCACAAGAATGATTCTATTTCTTGTCAGGGTGCCATGATGTAGGAAAGGCACTGAGGGGCAACCGTGAGGTCCACAGAGTTGCCATAATTGTCTTTCATTGACACAGAATTCCCCTATACAGTAAACATTGGCCTCAAATTCATAGTGACCCTCCCAGCTTGGCTGTCAGAGTGCTGAGATTATAGGCACGAGCCACCATACCCAGCTGTGCCACACAGCCATACATGTATATGGAGATCATGTTGGAATAAGACTGTTTGTGAAAAAAAAAAAAGTCCAGCATTGAACAACTGTGGCTGAAAGCGACATACATCACCAGAGTAGAAAGCGTGTATCCTTCCTCTTTCCCCTCCCCAGGGAGCAAGTGTAGATTGTGACTGAGCAGTGTGACTTCTACTTCCCTCTAAGAGGGAGGGGTAGGGCTGGGGAAGCGTTAACAATTTACATTTACAATAGCTATTTTATACACCGTGGGTCAGCTACTGAAAGTTCTTCTGCCTTCACGGGAAAAGCATGGAGAGAAGGGCCATGCAGAAAGGAGGCTTACGCACAGACGGTTATACGTCTGTGGGGCTCCTTGTAAGTGTTTCCGGGATCATAGAAATGTAATGCTCTCCTCTCCAGACAGGCAGGCTAACAGCTTAAATGTCCTCGAAGTTTTAGATACATGATCACACAGATGATCAAGAAGCTACTCTCCAGAAAACACGGTCCCTAGGGGGGTGGGATGAGAGAAAGGCTTGTAATGGGATCTATTACCCGTCTTTGGAGACAAGATTTAAACAAGTTAAGACCAGCAGTAAAATCTTTGGATGTAGTTCGGCTTCACGTCTGTGTACACCCTGGGAGCCAAGAGATTTACCCAGCTCCCACGTGGGCACATCTGTCCTTTCTTTAAATCCGATTCCTCACCATCTGTTCCTTTACTCCAGCCTTGGCTGTAAATAAAGCCGATGCACAGCAATGCGTTGTGTTACCAGGCAGCAATCTGTGCTCCTCCAAAAGTCAACTCTGAGATGAAAGTCTGGGGTCTTCACTGTTGTCTAGTTTCCCTGACAATAGAAATTGTGGGAGAGTTGAAAGTGATCTTAGAAACTGGATTTTCAACTGCCTTTGGTAAACATGGAGTGCATAATTAACTGGTTTTTCAAATTCTGGAAGAAAACACTGAAATGAGCCGGGAGGATTTAGCACTCAGAAAAGGATTTCCCTTGCCCCGAAGAACAGTGAGGACATTGTGAGATGGCAGTCCCCACTGCCACAGTGAACAAGCTGAGGGGAAGCTGAGGAACAGCTGCAGGGTCCTGAGATCTTGTAGCTTCCAAGTTTGCAGTTTGGGGAGGGGGTGGGATGAAGGACAGAAGAGACAGACATGACTTAAAGACCGGTATCTAGGAAATAAGCTTGTGGTCCTGAGAATGTGCTGGAAGAGCCAACCATTGGCAGCTGTGAGTAGAGGTCAGCTGACCTCTGGCCTCCAGCTCGGGCTTTAACAATTAGATACTATTTATAATGCACTCTCCCTGGGAGAAGGTTGGGGTACCACACCTCTTCCAATGGATCCAGCTAGTCCTTTTCAGTCTCACGGGTAATCAGTGTAAAGGGGAGAAAAAAATTTAAATCATGTTTAAAGGGGTCACCGCCAAGGCAAAACAGAAAATAACGCTCAATCTGCTGAGCATCAACAGGAAAAGAACTCCCCCTATGCCCGCTTCTCCATCAGTCCATCAGTCCTCATAAACTGGCAGAATTCACCCCCAGAATGCACTGTGATCATTATGAAGTATTGTGTTCATTCACAGCCCACTTCCCACTGTAGGGAGGGGCTTGCCTGTTGGGGGCAAACTTTTGGCCATTACAGCTGAGGCCTGAGGTTGTGCAGGGGTGATTGGTCAAACAAGTAAATGCCCTGAGGACTGTGGGGAGCACCAGGCTTCTTGCTGTCTGGAGGAACTTACATACCGAAAGGGAGAAGGCCACAATAAACTGTGTTGTTAGGCTGTGTGGCCTAAGAGCCAGTGCGAACTCACAGCTTTGTGTAGACCATGTGTGTACGTATATAAAGACACAAACATATTCATATATAGATATATACATATGTATAGGTAGATATAGATCAATATATATATATAGATAGGTATATACACATATATACATACATACATATACATATATAGGGAGGTTTATACATTCTTTTTTTGGTTCTCTGGGATGAGAAGGTTAGAAGCAAAGACATCCTGATAGCAGTGAGCATGCCTAGGGTTTAGCTTCTAAGTGTCATTCTCCATTTAAATGTTTGGCTCTAGGGGTGGAGTATGGAAAACAAAATATGGACAGGGACATTTGTGCTATGAAATAAGGAGATGTTCAAAGCATGATGGGGACATAACAACAGCACCCAGAAGCTGCCTTAAAGGACTTCTTACAGGTCAAGGCTGATCTGGGAATCTTGGGCTCAGGAGAACCCCAGCCCTCAGCTTCCTGAGCAGCTAGAACTACGGGCATGGGCTGCCATAGTCAGCAATAGTTACCGATTGAAATGATTAGATTGTAGCAGGAATCTACGAGTCTGCACTAAGTAAGAAGAAATGAGCAGAGCTGGGGAGACAGCTCCACCAGCAAAGTGCCTGCTTTGCAGACACAGAGCCGTGAGTTCAATCCCCAGAATTCTGGGGAAAATGATGTTAGGTGCTTGTAATGACATTGCCTGGGAGGCAGAGACGCTTGAATCCTTAGGGCAACAGCAAAGGTGGCTAGCTCCAGGCCGGTGTTGGATCTCTGCTTCAAAAACAAAACCAAAATCAAACAGACAGACAAAAACCATCCAAAAAGAACCGGGTAGATGATGCCTGAGGTACGACGTCTGGGTTGTCCCTTGACCTCCACATCCATGTGCACACGTGCACTTTTGTACGTATACAAAATTAAAAGAACTAACAGGGGGACCTCTGTCTTTCAATGGAAGCTTTAAGGTATCTCATGACCAAATACTTAGTGAAAATCCTTGTCAAAGAATGACTTCACCAAGCGGGACAAATTGGCATACTTTGCCTCCCGACACAGTGCATGAGCAGAACAAAGCTTTACCTCAGAGATTCTTGCTCCAAGTGCACAAATCGCAAGGCAAACTGCAGGAGTAATTATGATAGGATGTGTGTGTGTGTGTGTGTGTCAGAAAAATGTCAAGGTTAGGAAAGAAGGAAAAACAGGAGTTGTTCCAAAGTGAAGATTGAAAAGAAATGCTAGCTATTTAAAGGGCTTGAACCTACACAAAGTATTCCTGGCACTGCATGGAAAATGCTGTTGAACTATAGGGTAAGTTAGGAAGGGTATAGACAGTCTGTGTTGTTCATGGATAGTGTTCGTTGATGGCTCTGTTGTGTGTGAGAGAGAGCACACCTTTGTTTCTAGGAAAAAACCCACTGCAGGATCAAGCAGGGATGGGTGTTCTGTTGGCAAAAGTTTTTCAAATGGCTCAGAAGGAAAAGCAGCTCAGGAGTCTGTCTAGAAAATAAAGCATATACGAAATAAGCACTCTGGGCAATTACCAGTATGTGGGGTGTTAGAGGGCCGAAGTGAAAAGTACTTAGAGTTTCGTGTGTTATTTGTACACATTTTCTATATATTTTAAATCTGTGGGTCTCTGCCCTGGAGTAGAATGACTCAAACTGAGCGGGTTGGTTAAAAACAAGTCCTGTGCTTGTGGAATGACATGTCATCGAAGTGCCACACATGCCTACAGGGACCCAAGGCAGCAGGGTAGAAGAAGGCATGGGTGTATCAAAGAAAAGGACACACAGCGGAGCCGGCTCAGGAATGAACTGAGCCGGAAGGTTTTTGGGGAGGAGTGTGTTTGGAGAGGCCCCTGGTCAGACTCGACAGGACATGATCTCAGAACTTGGGAGATTTCCGCCTGTGATTTCTTTTTAGCCACCATCCTGGCTGGCCTGTCTCTCACCTCCGTACACTTGCTCTCTGGCAACGGGGAGATGTGTGAGTCTCGAGCACCCGCTGTCGGTTTTTCCGACGGCTTCTAAAGCTCCTGTCTGCTCCCTGACTTGATTAGCACACTCCCCTGAGACAGGAAAGCCCTTCTTGCCTTTGTGCCTCCAGGATGCTTGTTACTGTGCTCTGTTGTTAGTGTGTGTGTGTTGTGTGTGTGGCTCTGCCTGCCTGTGTGTGTGTGTGTGTGTGTGTGTGTGAAAAGCATGTACTTTGTGTTCATGTAAGTGTGGAGGCCAGAGGTCAGAGTTGGCTACCTTCTTCAATCTCTCACACCTTGTTTCTTCACACAGGATCTCTGACTGAGTCTGGAGCTCCCTGATCTGGCTAGATTATTCGGCCAGCAAACTTTAGGGATCCACCCACCCTCTGCCTCTCTGACTGCACCTGAGGTTACAGGCTTGGGCTGCACCTAGTTTTCTTTACGTGTGGTTCTGAGGATCTGAACTCACGTCCTTGTGATAATTCATCAAGTACTTTACCAGCTGAGTCATCTCCCCAGACCCACGTATGTGCCTCTTTAGGGAACTTTTCAGTCTTTCTGTAGAGTCTCCTGGTCTGTAGTCTTCTGGGCGGTGTTGCTTCCTATATCTCCAGTATCCGGCTTTAGCAGGGAGTTAACCATCATTAAAAAGAGTCAAACAGAACTCCCCAAATCATGTTTCTTCCTCTCTTTTTCATTTCGTTCTAAGGCTAACTGAAGGCTTTACCTCATGAAAATACTCTGCGGGCTTTTCATTTTCAAGCATAGGAATTCAAATTTGGGGGGAGGGGCTTTCACCTTGGAACAATCATTGAAGCTAGAGGGAGAGACTGATGGTATGCCGAGCATGTAAGAGGCAGGATCTGCCACACCAGCAACCCGAGTTCCTGGCTGGTGAATGATTCAGTGACTCATACACACAGAAACCTGCAAACTCCTCTTCCGGGTTATGTTTGGCGAGGCTCCGTAATAGCCAGCACAGATCTTAACAGCCGACCAGAATGACACTAACCACCCATCAGGGGCTGGGAGTGTCGGATATCCAAGCAGGGTGTTCACTCAAAACCATCCACCTTCTCGGCCCTATTATAACGGCGACCATCAAGCTGCAGCGTTCCTATCAGCAACTTTTATCCAGCGCCATGAACACCCAGTGTACGTCACAAGCTGGGTAGATGGGCACCTCCTGGCCCATCTGTGGCAAGAGACAGCATTTGGGGCGTAGAGGGCAGCTGCCACTTCTAAGACAGCAGTTTTTAGCCCTCAGCTGTGATGGAGGCTCCAGTTTCAGAGCTAAATGCCATTTAGCCTTCTTTACAGTAATCTCATTTGGGGTTTAAAAAAACATCTTGTCTGGGCCCATTTATATTTTACATGTATGCTGTGTACAAGACTGCTGTGTTCCTTCAAACAAGGGATCATGAATCCGCTGAAGTGGGCAGAGGTTTCCAAGGAGGAAGGTCTGTCTCTTCCTCCTCCCGAGGTTAACAAGCACTCCTGAAAGCTCTTTTGTCTTCACCAGTCTTTACCAAGTGCTTTGTACCAAGTGCTGTTTTGCCCGGAGGGAACAGCCTCCTCACCTCTTAGGCAAGGTCGGCAGCTGTCTGAAGACTTTTCAACACCATGTTATTTTAAGGCATGTGAGAAGTGGGTGAAAACTAACTCTACTGAGAAGGTATCTTTTAAACCCTTAAAATAAATCCTACTTGTCATCCATCCGTGTGGAGCAGGTAGCCCCTTCCAAGGTGAGCTAAAAACATTGACAAGTTTTGTCTTGGAAACTGTCACAGACCATCCTCACGGGAATCAATACGATTCCCCGAGTCTCACATGCTGTTCAGCAGAGCGGCATCCAGCCAACCGAAGGACAGCAAAAGGACTGAGGTCCCAGGGATTTCACACTGAAATGACAGAAAAGAAAAAGCTCATTGGCATATGTTATATCATTTCCAACTGTGTCTTTTGTCGTAAATACCAGCTTGATTCTGTGGCCTGCTGAGATGACCTTACAGCAAAACACACACACACACAGCACATTCCTGTATGAGACTACTGTGTACTAGCGCTGCTTCATGGGGTTAGCCCAAATAAATGGAGACACTGGCAGCTGTTGGGCTCTATTTGCAGGGGCACTTCACACCCTGCCTCTGCATTGAACCTAGGAAGAGGGTGGGGCTGTTACCCTCTCCTCATAGACCAGGAAAGAGAGGTCCGGAAGATGAAGGACAGCTGGTTTTAGAGTGTGGTTCTCAGGCTCCTAAATTTAGCCCATCGAGTCATGACATCTCTTCTGGTTGGGGATTATGGTTTTAAAGATGATTGCTCATGCACTGAACCATTATGATAAACAATCTAAAAATTCACGTGGAAAGAGCTAGGCAACCAAAGCCAGCGACGAGCAAATGGTAGCTTGAATTTTCACCAGCTGTATGCCTTGGCCCTCAGCCAAGATGCCATCTGACCTTTAAGTTAGCCGAGCTCATGGATGTTTCTTCTCAGGCCTCAGAATTGAAAAACTGCTGTGACATTTTAGAGCTACCGAATCTCATCCGAGAGGTTGAAGGGTGAAGAAAATAAACATGTCACCTGTTTAAAGATGGACGTGGACCATCTTAGAGACCTGCATATAGACAAGCATAATTGTCATAGGGAGTTCATGGAGAACAGCACTTAGTGGTTAAGCTCCATTTCTTTTCTGTTCAGATGTGGAGAATGCAGACATCTATGACAGGTCACACAGCAGAATTTGGCCCAAGAGGTTGAATCTGTCCTGTCGCCTGTTTTTGTAGAGCTTGTCCTAAAGTTGCATGCTTTTTAAATGATTGGAGAAAGAAAACCAAAAGAAGAGCAATATTTTGTAGCACATGATAATCATATGAAATTCAGGTATCTCTTTGTATGTGTGCGTATGTGAATGTGTGCACCATATGCGCAAATATGCATATATATATATATATATATATATATATATATATATATATATATATGCATGGGTTTGAGGGCACAGGCTGGTGTATGTTCATGTAGAGGCCAGAGGGTAACTGAGGTAACAGAGAGTAAACTCAGGGGTCACCCAGATGGCTTTTGAGACAAACTCTCTCACTGACTTGCAGTTCATCAGGTTGGCCACTGGGCCCCAGGACTCTGCCTGTCCGTCTTCCAATAGCTGGGATTACAAGCATGTGCCACCATGAC
This sequence comes from Pachyuromys duprasi, assembly GCA_028658305.1. Taxonomy (NCBI): domain Eukaryota; kingdom Metazoa; phylum Chordata; class Mammalia; order Rodentia; family Muridae; genus Pachyuromys; species Pachyuromys duprasi. Next base: position 33,777,377 of record CM053759.1, on the reverse strand, counting down.
CAGCTTTATTCTGGGGATCAAACTCAGGGCCCCATGCTTGCATGGAAAGCACTTCACCAAAGGAGCTTTCTCCCCAGTCCCTCACCCCAATAAAACCTCAATATCCCTAAGTAAGAGTTCACTGGACTGTAGCCATGCTCACTGATTTGTGTATTGCTGATAGTTAGTCTCATGCTACAGTGGGCAACAGAGCTGAGTGGCTGTGACACAGACCATGCGGGCCCCATGTTCGCTGGACTTCTATGGGAAGAGTATGACGGCCTTTGACGGTGTTGATGTGGGCAGCTCAGAGCCAGCTGAGGAACCGGAAACATTCTGAGAAGGAAGAGATTACTTTGGGTGGAAAAGAAATTTGAGTGTGCCCAAGCAGAGCTTAATGGCTAACATTGGACATCATGGTCCATGGGCAAGATCAGCAGATTTGGTTCACCAACTGGGCTGCCTCGCTGCGAACAATGCGTCCTTGTCAATTTCTCGTATTTCAGTTTTCTCAGCTGTTAAACGGAAATAAGCCCTACCTCCCAGGGCTCAGGGGAAGACAGAGCAACAAGTCACCCTGTAATACACAGCTGTTATTTCACAGGTGTCAGCTGTTAGCAGCAATAACTGTTAGTCATTGTCACATGTGGACATCAATAGACACAACCGAGTCAACATTTTTACCTAAAACTTAAGCCTCTTGGAGGTTATAAGTAGAAAAGTTCAAAAGAGAAGCATTTGAGCAATTTGTGTTTTATGAAAGTTTATGGAACTGTATTTTATGAAGGTTCAAAAAACATGGCAAAGAATAATTACAATAGAAAATACTCCAACGTGTTCTGTGAAAATAAAATAAAACTAAAAACTTGCCAGGTGAGCCAGGTGAGCCAGGCGTGGTGGTTGCTCGCCTGTAATCCCAGCACTCAGGGAGGCAGAGACAGGTGGATCTCTGTGCGTTGAGGCCAGCCTGGTCTACAAAGCAAGTCCAGGACAGCCAAGGCTACACAAAGAAACCCTGTCTTGAAAAAACACAGCAAAACAAACAAAAACAAACAACTAAACCAAACCAAATTGCCAGGTGGTCAGAGTTACTCATACGTATATTCCTAACAGTCAGGAGGCTGAGGCTGGATGATTGTCAAGAGTTGATCATCAGCCTGGTCACATGGTAAGTTCCATACCAGTCCAGGCTATGGAGTGAGACCTAGTCTCAAAAATTCAAGAGCAAAATTAAGTAAGTAAAACCATTTTGCTAAATAATTTTCCTAGTGTATTATAGAGTAATAAAGAAAGAAAGGCAGAAAGAGAGCGTGAAGGAAAGACAGAAGGAGGAAGGAAAGAAGACCATAGTATGTTAGCATAGTATTTTATTGTGGTCACTCTGATTTTATAAGAACAGGAATTCTGTTTTGTCAGTGCATTTGAAAGTCTTTATGAGAACCTTGTGAAAGCTATTGACCCTTTGATAAATGCACAACACGCACGTGTGCACATACACACTTTTGCATACACTCTTGGAGCTTAATGGATCCCTTTAAGTCCATCCATCGTTTGCAAGTTAAGGAAGCCCACTCTAGTTGCTCACTCATACTTATAAAACCCATATGATAATGACACATGAACCAGAAGGCCAAATTACTAATTTATGAAGAAGAAATAACATCAAGTGGATTAAAGCCCCTCACTTTGGCTGACCAGTTCATTATCTCACTGTATAAAAGCTTCACAGACAGTCAGAGCACAATTAAAAGCGAGTATGGAACCATAGCAAAGGGAATTTGAAATGGTCTTAATGGCTCTTGTCGCCAAGCTACGATAGTCTGCTCCATCTGTTTCTGCTGGAAAAGCAGCCCCTGCAGGGATGCCAAAGAAGCCAGCCTGGACCTCTTTCCGTGGGTAGTTCCTGGCGTTTGCATTCTCTCCTTGCAGAAGCAGCAAAGGCTAGACTCCATCTGTTACTGCTCTTGCAAAGAAGGGGCCAATATAAGCAGCTTGAGCCCACCTTGAGGCAAGCTAATTTTCTTTCTGCCTTTCCGGAGGACTCATGTTTAGTTTGCAGCGCTGACATTGAGTAGCTTACAACTCCTACTGATTCCAGCCCCAGGAGATCCAATACGCCGTTTTGTCCTCCTCAGGACCTGCACTTGTGTGCACATACCATCACATAGACAAGATACTTATATGCATAGTTAAAAGTAAAACACACACACATACACACATGGACCCAGGTGTGCTGGATAATTTTATGTCAACTTTACATAAGCTAAAGTCATCTGAGAGGACCTCAATTAAGAAAATGCCTCCAAAACTCTGTGGAATCTATGCTGGTGGCAAGAGCAAAGGCTCCTAGTAACGGGGGACACCGAGCCTGAATCAGCCATCCTCTATAACCAGGCAAGGCCTGCACTGGAAGGCCTGGGATACCAACCCAACCACAAAACCTCCCGCCTACAGTTTGTTATGTCTGCAGGATGTGCTGGGATTGGAGTCAAGCGTAGTTGTCATCACAAAGACAAGAGACACTTCATCCAGCAACTGATGGGAGCAGAGGCAGAATCCTACAGCCAAATATTATGTGGAGCCTGGGAAGCCCCGTGGAGGAGGGGAAAGAAGGATTGGAGGAGCCAGAGGGATCAAGGACACTACAAGAACACAGCCCAAAGAATCAACTGACAGGTTCTCAAGTGAGCTTACAGAGATCAGGGAGGCTGTCTGGGTCTGCACACATGTTATGGCTGAGTACCTTGCTATTCTTGTGAGATTCCCAACAGTGGGACTGGAGGCTGTATCTGACTCTTTCACTTACTGGGTTGCCTTGATGTGAGACTACAAGTCGGGCCTTGATGCGAGACTATGTGCCTGATCTTATTCTAGCTTGTTATGCAGTAGTTGATATCTCTGAAAGGCCTGCTCTTTTCAGAGGGGAGGATAGATCTGGAGGAGAAAAGGAAGGTAGGGAAAGAAATTGGGGGGAGGGAAAGGAGGAGAAATCGGGGTGTAATATATAAGAGAATAATAAAGAAAAAGAAAAAAATGCTTCTATAAGATTGGGCTGCAGTCAAGCCTGTAGAGCATTTTCTCAATTAGTGATTGATGGAGGAGGGTCCAGTCCAAAGCCATCCTTGGACTGGTGGTCCTGGGTTCTATAAGGAAGTGGGCTGAACAAGCCATAAGGAGCAAGCCAGTAAGCAGCACCCTTCCCATGGCGTCTGCATCAGCTCCTGCCTCCAGGGTCCTGCCCTGACTTCCTTAGATGATGAACAGTGGTTTGGAAGTATAAGGCAAATAAACCCTTTCCTCCCCAAGTTGCTTTGGTCATGGTGTTTTATTACAGTAATAGAAACCCTAACTAGGATACCAGTGAAGAGAACTAAAGCTGGAAGACAAGGGCCAAGTCAAGGCAGGCTTCATAGAGGAGAATGTGCCTGTGCCCAATATATCCCACAGTAGAAGCTTTTTTACAGAACAGAAACACACACTGCAACAAACAGAATGCTTCTAGAAATCAATGATCAAATGTCAGAGAACAGATATGTTAGCTTGGGTTCATGAGCCATTTCTTTTTTAACCCCTTTATCTGGCAAGATTGTAATGGTTTGCCAGACTGTACTTTTAGTGAGAGACTCCTACTGTATTGGTATAAAGGTCTCATTAAGTAGAGAGAAGCTGAAAGTACAGGTCGTGTGTCTGGGGACTAGGAAATGGCATTAGGAAATGAAGTTTGCATCTCCAGAAGTCATGTTGGGTGGGCGTGGCAGCCCAGCTGCAAGTCCAGCACTCTCGATGGTGATGACAGGGAATCTTGGGAGCAAGCTGGCTGCTCAGACTAGCCTTATCATTAAATCTGGGCTCAATTGAGAGACCTTGCCTCAATGGATAAGATGGAGCATGATTGAAGAAGACTTCTAACATCAGCCTTAGGCCTTTACACACATACATACACATGTGTATATGCTCATGCATCCACACACATATGAAGAATGTATATGTACATACACGAACATATAGAAAAATAATATTAGTCTAATCACTTCCATAGTTATCACAGAAATGAGAAAGATTTTCTTAATTCAAGTGCTCAAAACTACTTAACGGTTCATACAGTCAGATTCAAGTGCAGTCACTACTGTTGGGTGCTTATTTGCTCAGGGTGGGGAATGGGACATTACAGCTGACAGACTACAGAGTGAAATGCAGAGAGAAGCATGGTGCCATCTTTCCCTTCTGTGAAATGGGCTGAGGGCAGTGAGGCAGGCATTCACTGCTTCTCTCCCTACCCCCAAGGCCAAGATGTCACACCTTATGTTTAAGGACTGGAATACTTGATATGTAGAAGGATATATGCATGTGAATGTTCATATTGCAAAAATGAGAATTGTCTATTTGTGTGTGAGACTCAGAGTGGGAAGGTCTAAGCTGTGGTGGGAAGATTGAGGCGCCAAAGAGAGCCAGGAGACCTCACATGTTTAAATATATCTGTCTCTGTCATTGGTCCAGGAGGAAACAAGGATGTCAGGAATGAAGTAGCAATTGCTAGCAACATTCTGGAAGAGACCGTGCTGGGAGGCATCTGGGGCAGAGTGTGTGCTAGCAGCTGAGTATTCTCAGAAGCTTGGTCCATGAGCCTCCTAAGAACAAGGCAGACCCCTCGGGAGCTTGCTGCCTTCTTGCTCTGGCCAAAATTCCACCAAGATGGAACAATATGACAATGTGACAAGGCCAAATATCTGAGATGGAGGGGAAGATGAGAGGGGGAAAAAAGAATCGTAGAGTTTGCTATTTTGGAAGACTGGGAAGCTGGGAGCAGTTGGGGGAGGCAAAACCATGCCTAGATAGTCAAAGTAGGAGGAATTTCCTTTCCTGATTATGATTATTACTAGGTCATCAAGACTTAACTTTCACTGAGTATTGAGTGCTTAGCAGTGCACTTCCAATTGAGGCTCTATGGGGAAGGGACAGGCCTGTGAGAAAAGCACCAATGTTATCCCACGTAAGTGGTGACACAGAAGCTTAAAGTGTTGGAAGATTATTTGCACATTCTTAGACACTTTTGAATTTCAGATGACACCATTTATAAAAGGGGACTCTCCAAGCATATGTTGGAGCTGGGCACAGTGGAATGTGTCTGCAGCCTCAGGTTGTGGAGGCGGATCACTCAGGCTTAGAAGTTCAAGGCCAGCTTGGGCAACTTTGTGAGACCTAATTAAAATCAATCATCAATCAATCAGAAATTGATCCTGGAGGGCTGGGGGTGGGGACAATGAGAGGAAGGAAGCATGCAAGTCATACAGATTTTTTTTTCTACAGAGACCTTCATGTCATTTGAATTATCGCATGAATATATAATATTTCAATATAAGTAAAAATGAATAAGATTAGAAGTTGAAGGAAAGGAAATGCAAGAGGCTAAAATAGCACTTCTAGCTGGACAGTGGTGGTATAATCCCCGCCCTCTGGAGACAGAGGCAAGTCTCTATCTGAGTGTGAGGCCAGCTTGTTCTACAAAGGGAGTTCCAGGACAGTCAGGTCTACACAGAGAAACCCTGTCTCGAAAAACCAAAGGGGAAATAAAAAGAAAAGTAATGCTGGGAATCAGGTTGGTCTGAAGACAAGGGCGTAGATGAGTGGGAAACCGCAAGGGTGGGGTAGAACATTTACCCAGTATGCCAAGATGCAAGAGCACTCCTTCATATTTAGCTTTAACAGCCAATCAGAAGCAAGACACAGTTTAGACTCTGCACTTGTAGAACATCTTTAGAAGGCAACAGGAAAGATTCACACCACTAGAGTAACCCAGGAAACCTTTGACCCATGGAGAGGACTCAGTAAACATTTTTAATAGAAAAGTGCAGGAATGATTCTCTGCCCCGCTCTTCCGGGAAACACTGGCTTAGGCATTTTAGTAAGAGCCTAGGGCAGATAAGGCACTGCATGGAACTTAATTATGCATTGCTTGGTTTCTTTTATGGTTCCCAAGCCAAGTGGGGTTATTAAACGGTTTATGTTTAATCTGTATCTACTACCAGCAGAGAGGAAGTCTGATTGCCTGGGAGGAGAACCATGCTTCTGCAGATACATCTGGCCAGTCCCTGGTTGGCACCAGGCACACGATGAATGAATTGGGAGAAGGGGCACCTTTTGGACCACAGGACATAAAGGTCAATGAAGATGGTAGTGTTCAAACCTGAGTGTGTATCAGGGACTTTGGAATATTCTCAGAGTTTCTGGTTCTGGTCTGGAATGGAACCTAAGAATTTACATCTCTTACTACCTCCCATCTGGTGCTATTTCAGGAGGATAACAATCTGAAGACCCCACAGTTAGAACAACCTCCTCATCTTATGGAAGAAGAAATAGGCCCAATGTTTAAATGAGTATCTTGTTCTAGATATTTTGGTTGGTTATTAGAGCTGACACAAGAATTCATTCTCTCCCTCGGCTCTAAATACTTCACTAAGCATTTCCTAAAGGTGAGAATATCTTCTGTCAGGAACACAGTAAAATTACAGTATGAAGAAACTAACATTAAAACAATATGGACTTGGTTCGAATTTCATCAGCTCTTCCACTAACAGGATCCGGATTCAGACAGATTGAGTGAGATCTTACCAGTTTCCTTTAATCATGAACAGCCCTGCCTCCATTCTCTGTATTTCAGAAACTTGATACATTTGAGGGGTACGCGTCAGTTATTCTAAAGAACCACCTAAAATTTTTATACAGTGGCGGTATAACCTCATTTTAAGGGCATAATATCAAGAAGCACCTGGAGTTAACGTGTCCCATTTCCAGCAATGGGAATGTTGATCTCGTGGGGAAGATGCTATCTGCTGGGGGTTTTCTACAATAAAGTTATCACTTTTGCAATTAATGCCGTGTGAAGAGAGCGTTTGAGACCACGTAGGTCTGTTCTTCCACACACTTCTTGCTCTAATTTCGTTAGCCACCGGTGCTTCGTCTGAATGAGGTGGTTCCCAGGAGGTGACTGATTGTATCCTTTCTTCTCATTTGCTCCCTGGAATGCCACACTAAAAACTTTCTCTTCTCATTTGTCTTTTTCACTGATTCATGTCAACGAAAACTCAGGTTCTTTCTTTAATTCTAGAATTCATGCCTCTTAGTTTCCAAGTTAAATCTCTTTCTACCGTATGGTTCTGCCACTTACAATACTATTAATTCAGAATGGCCATTGCCTTAGCACACTCATTCAAAAGCACAACTGACATATAGTCACACGCAGCTTAACAGCGAAACGTGCCGTTAGACAGTTTCACAATTGTACGAACATCACAGAGTACAGCTTACACAAACCTTGAAGTAGAGGTCACTCACCCACCACTACCCCTTACCTCTTGATGCAATCAAGGGACATGTAATCAGAAGGTATGAGGCTACTGTTGGCATAGCACTGTGCTCCACTTTAACTAATTTTTTTCCCCACAATAAACAGCACACTCTAACACAACAATTAAAAGCATCCGGGCTGGAGACATGACTCAGTTGTTAAGCATACTTGCTGAGGACCAGAGGAGGACCAGAGTTCAGATTCCAACAACTATGAAAAAAGCCCAGCATTCTGAACATTCCAGTAACTCCAGTTCCAAGAGATCTGATACCCTCTTCTGGCCTACACATGTACAGAGAATCATGCACACCCCCACACATGGCTGCATACACTCACACAGTTACATATACCCATGAAGACTCATGTAAACAAATAGGGGAGAGATGGTCCAGCAGTTAAGAGCACTTGCTTACTCTTCTCTTGCAGATGATCTAAATTTTGTTCAGAGCATCCACGCTGGTAGACTCACAACTGCCTGTAACTCCAGCTCCAGGGGATCCAACTACCTTTTCTGGACCCCACAGACACCTGCATTCATGTGACTGTACCCATCTGCTCACATACATATAATTTAAAAATAATAAAAATTAATGTTTTTAAAGTACAGTATAGTCACTATACAAACCAGTAAGAGAGTCACTTATTATTATCATCAAGTATTATGCATCACACATAATTGCATGTACTGTACTTTTATGTGACTTATGGGCAACACAAGTAGGTTTATTCATACCAACATCAGTATAAAACATGTGAGCAATGCATTCTGCCTCAATCTGAGCATGACTACAATTCTACTAGATATTAAAAATCTTTTGCCTTCATTATAATCTTATGAGGCCATCATCCCACGCCAACATTGATCAAAACATTGTTATGCAGCCCCGAGGCTAAATTTCAAAATGTCACCATGGATATGGAAAACGTGTGTTTTAATCTTTCAACTAAAAATTAATTTTTATGATTAAAATACTGTAGCCAGTCTGCACAGTAGAGATATCATGCAAGTTCTAAGTGAGAACCACACATGGGCTTTGCATTTTTGGGTAGTAAAAAAGGCATTAAAGATATTTTAAAAGATATTATAAGACATTAAGAGAGAGAGAGTAAACACTACCAAACCAAACTAGAGCCCTTTAAAAAGTCTGCCCATAAATATAATGGTTACCCTGTTTCTTAACCAGTGCAGGGTCCAAGATGGAGCCATCTCCCACAGGTGCGGGGGCTATGGTGGATATTTTCCAATCACAACAGCAATTAAAAAAGTTGTAAGTAGGATATGGTCCCTCACATCTATAATCCCAGCATCAGGAGACAGGAGGATTTCCGTGAGTTTGAGGCCATCCTTTACTAGAGTGTAAGACTATCTAAAAAGCAGCACTTTCTTTTTGCACTAAAATCAACATGTTCCTCCTCTCTGTCTACTGTAAGTGTCCTCAGTGCACATGGGTGAGAAATCTAGCCACGATCATACAACCAGCAATGACGTAAGGGAGAATGCCATCTCTTGCCCACAGGAGGAAAAGGATCAGGCAGAGTTTGGCATAGACAAACCAGAATTTTATGAAAGAAAAATCCGCCTTAGTCTGTTGGCAGGCCTCTTCTCTGCTCAGCCCACCACCCTCTGCTTTTTTGAGGGTGCAAGGCAGGGGGACTTTGGGGAGCATGGGTGTCTGACGTCAGAGTTCAAAGGAGAATGCCAGCTCAGAGGTAAATATTTGCCATGTTGATTACTAACTATGCTATCTGATCGAAAAGAAGTAAACATTTCCCACATCTTTGATTGCATCACGATGCCATTGTGTAAGCAGAACAAGACAAATTGTGTGGCAGAAGCAAGACAAGGCTCAAACTCTAAACACAGTTTATTTTAAAGGAACAAACATGGGTAACTCTGAATCAAAGAAAGGGAAATATTGTCTAAGGTTTCGCACATGCCTGCCCTCAGGATTCATTCCGAGAGACGCTCCTGTCTGGGTTCAGGGATACAAGACAAGAGTCAGAATCCGCTGGGGATCAGACACCAAATGAAACAAGCTGTGATGGACCATTTGGCAAAGGCTGGTGATGTTTTTGGAACTGTCACATGAGGAGGGTAGAGGGCAAACTGGCAGTTTGTGGACACTGTAAACGTGTTAGATGTCTTGCCACGCATGGGTTGATCCATGGAGCATGGCCTGCCCTGTCCAGAAAGCTGCTGACATCAGGTAGAGAATCAGAAGACCTCCCTGGAGATTGAGGACTGGACTGATTGTCACAACAGGCAAGAGATGGGCTGTGGCCATTACTGGGTTTGGGGGAGAGTTTGTCTCCGCTTAGAGAAACTGCTGCTGCTGAGTAAGAAGAAGCAGGGAAGAACAACAGGGCAGGACTTCTGCTATATTGTCAGGGTTCTGGCCTTACTGAGCCTAAGGCCTGTCCACAGTGCTGCTGTTGGCTGCTGGGACACCCTGTTGCTTTCAGAAAGGAGAGCCCTAACTTTAAAGAGAGTCATTTCTGCACTGCCATCTTCTCCACCCTGAGTGGCAGAGAGAGACCGCGTGATAAGAGATTGAGCCGAAATATGAGGTCTCGAACTATAACGCATCCACTGACCACTGGGTTTAAAGTTGGTCCACCCCTTGCAAGGGAAAGAGTGCCGTCAGCTTAAAAATTGAACCTCCCAGATTCCTCAGCGAGGTCAGGGGTGCAGCTGGTTTCATGAGCTCCATTGCTCGGGGTACGAATATGAATCAGAAGTCAAGTTAAGAAAATATCTGCCAGCTTGGGAGAGGAAAAAGAAAGGAGACAAAAACTAAAGCCACCAATGCTGGCACGCAAAGGAAAATGTCCCCCCAAACGGCAGCCTTGCTCTCATCACTAGCTCGTCATCTGCTGAGGTCTGAGTAGAAGAGCCTTAAGCCCTGTTTATCTTGGGGTCTGAGTAGGAAGCAGAGGGCTAGCGGTGTGTTTCTTCGGGCTGCTGCTTAACCGTACGGCTCTGGCTTCTTTAACTGGACAGGCAGACTAAGGACTCTGGTTTTGCAAGTCAGCAGATCATCTAACACGGTGGCTCTTGGCCTTCCTAAAGCTGTGACCCTTGAATATAGTTACAGTTCCTCATACTGTGAGGACCAACCATAAAATTATTTTCGTTGCTACTTCGTAACTGTAATTTTGCTTACTGTTATGAATCGTAATGTAAACACCTGTGTTTTCTGATGGTCTTAGGCGGCCCCTGGGAAAGGGTCACTTGGACCCACAGGTTGAGAAGCGCTGATAGCTAGTATGACTAGTCTGTGTGGTGGGCAGTGCATCTGGACAAGGGCAGACCGGTAAAGGAAGAGTCGTGCGGACACTGCCCGGGCTTGAGGGGGGCAGGCAGCTGTTTCCTGGCACAGCTTCCATCCAAGTCTTGCTTTTCTTGGATTCCAAAGAGGATTCTGGGCTTCCTGGTATTATTACCGTTCCCTTTTAGCACCGATGCAGCCTTTAGCACTTCCACCGCGGCGTCTGGCGTTTCACTGTAGAGAGTCCTCCCATTTCTACATCTCTGCATGGAGAAGTGACCTCAACACGAATTCTGTTTTGCTTTTGTTGTTTTGGACAAGGTTTCATGTAGTGCATTGGATTTGAACTTTTTATCGTAGCTGAGTGTGGCCTTGAACTCCTGCCCCTCCAACTCTTCCCGGCAGCTCTTGCTTCCAGCCAGGAGTCTCAGCCACAGCATCTCACCAGTCCATTTGTTCTGAGTTTTGAATCTTGCAATGCCTAACTGGCGTTGGAGTGACAGGGAGGAAGTAGAACCTGACACGTGTAGCAATCGGTAAACACTGGTTTAATTTGAATTTAAACCAAGCCGAGTTCTAACCCACCTGTACCTTAATTCCCACGGTCTCTGGGCCTTGCTTATTCCATTTGCTGTAGGAAGCTAACGGCCATTCTTATCTCCCATGTCTCATGAAACCCTAAAATCTTCAAGGAGCAACGTGTACTGCAGTGTCCCTAGCCTCTGTTCAGAGCCTTCAGAAATGGGTTGCACACGTGACCCCTCTGCAAGCCTCTATTCCAGCTCCTCCATGCCGCCGCAGCCTCCTCCCCATCTCCCCTGGTCTAAGTTCCTTTGAGAAATCTCTCTGACTGTCCTTGGCATGGGGATCCATTCCTCCCACACTTTCCAACATGCTTGCTTCTTGTCAGTGGGGGTCTCAGCAGAAAAGCTGTTTCTATATAAGCTGTCCTTGACTTCTTACCTAGACTACATGCCACAACCCTGAGCCAGATACTTCCCAAGACATCATATTTATTTCTTTACATGCAAGATGCCTGATAGCATATAGCAACGTCATATTAGTTAGATGATGAAATCGAAGTTTAATTACCTACGGTAAAGTGTATCACTTTAACTCTTCACTTCCATGAACTCTTGTACCCAGGTCACCACTACCACTGTCAAGAGAGAGCAATCCCATTACCCTCCCCGGGAGCATCCTTCCTTCTTCCTAAGATGCCTGTCCCTGACCTCTTAGAGATAATTCATTCCGAAAGACTTACAGACTCATCTTAAAAGGAAATGTGCATGTCAAAATCAATAAAAGTAGAAGGAAAAAAGAGCAAGAAGGACAAAAATCTAAACCAATAAGATTTAGTATATGTCCTAGTTAGTGTTTTTTGTTTGTTTGTTTGTTTGTTTGTCAAATTGATACAAATCAGTCATTTGGGAACAGGGAATCCCAATTGAGAAAATGCCCCCAATAGACTGGTCCATGGGTAAGCCTGTGGGGCATTTTACTGATCAATGGTTGATATAGGAGGGCTCAGCCCACAGGGCTTGATGTCGCTGTGAGGTTGGTACAAGAAAGGATGAATAAATGAGGAGGAGCAAGCCAATACTCAGCAACCCTCCGTGGTTTTAGTTACCGCCTCCAAGTTGCTGCCTGGTTCCTAGCCCTGCATCCTTTGATGATGGACTGTGATGGGGAAGCATAAGCTGAAATAAACCCTTTCTTCCCCAAGTTGGTTTGGCCACGGTGTTTTATCACAGTGACCGAAACCTAACTAACAGGGACTAGCACTGGTAAATGGGCTCGAAGGATCTGGACTGGGAACTATAGAGAAAAGTGGGATTTGCTCATCCCACAGACAGAAGTAAGTCACTTCCCCCCAGCCCCCAGAAAACAAAACTTCCGAGTATAAGATCCAAGGTGTTTCTCATGGAGGCCATCAGAGAGAAGGTTCTATCTAGAAGGTCATTAAAGAGTATCCTCAATGAGAGTTTCCTATATAGGTATAAGGGACATTCACTTGTCCCCTTTTTCTGAGCAACTTCCCATAAACATTTCTACAGAAAATATTAACGTATCTTCCCTGATGAAGATGGTCTCAACTGGACTTCTCAGTTTGCAGAGAGAAAAATCCGTTCATTTCGTTTCTTCTCTGTTGAGAGTCTGAACTCTCAAACTAGATGGTTGCATTTGCTTTGAAACCCAGGTGAGCATGTGGGAGGTGTACTGTTCAGTCAGGAAACTTGAAAGGGCCTACAACAGGATCTCTCCCCAGATCAAAGGCCTTCCCACCCTCACAACAGGGCTGCTGCTGTGGGGGAGGGAATCTGAGGAAAAGCCAGGATTTCTTTTCCTTAGGAATTCCTTTCGGAGCTGGGTCAGCCCACGCTGGGGCTTCATCGACATATGAAATTTCCACAGAGCAGGACATTAACATTTTAATATGAGACATGTTGTCGTTGAAGGTTGACAGCTTCCTGTTAATCCATAGAAACACTTCGGGAAAGTCCTTGAAAGACTGAGTTCTGTGCCACACCTCCTTTGCCTCCTAATGGGGTTAAGAGGCCCTGAAACAGATTTCTCTTTCCAAACTGAATCAATTGACAAATAAGACAAAGGGCTGAACCAGAAGGAAGTAAAAACACAGCTGTGGCTTGTGGTCGTAGGCAAATGAGTTCCCTGAGTTTCAGCCTAGAATGAGATAGTCTTTCCCATACCATCAAGGAGAACATCTGGGCAGCACAGGCTTCTATAAGGGGCTAAAAGAGAAACAGAACAAGAGGCCTTTAATGAACCGTTACTTCCAAAGGAAAGGGGCTAGGGGGTAGGGTGGGGGAGGGAAGTCAGGGCCCTCCTCCTCTGTGTCACCCTCCAAATTCACCAGTCAAGACAGGTACTCTAACTGCCCTGGACGATCAAAACAACTTAGCTCCTGTGTGACTGCCTGCTGGGGTAAATTAGCCACAGAAGGAGCCCTGAAGCAATTGAAGGCAATGCACAGATCTGCTATTGATCATTTAAATATTGGTGACTGAGCTTAACCACTCACTTTTGAAAATGAACTAATTTAATACACCCCCTTCTTGCCCCCTCTTTCTTCACTTCTGGTACTGGGGATAGAACCTCGGGCTTTGTTTTCAAACATGATCTCACCAAGCTGCCCAGTTTGGCCTTGTACTTATGGGTTTCATACCTCAGTCTCTAAAGTACCTGGGCTTACAAGCCCATACCACCAGGTCTGGCACAAATGCTTTCTTCCTTCCTTCCTTCCTTCCTTCCTTCCTTCCTTCCTTCCTTCCTTCCTTCCTTCCTTCCTTCCTCTCTCTCTGTTTCTTTTTCCTATTTCTTTCTCTCTCTCTCTCTCTCTCTCTCTTTCTTTCTTTCTTTCTTTCTTTCTTTCATAATAAGAGGGGCCAGAGAGATGGCTCAGCAGTTTAGAGAATTTGTTCCTCTTCCAGAGGACCCAGGTTGGATTTGTAGCACCCACATAGTGGCTTACACTCATCTCTAACTAGTTTCCTGGGATCCAGCTGGCATCTGTGGGCACCAGGAATCCACACGGTACCTAAACATATATGCAGGTAAAACACCCATACAATAAGACATTTAAAAAAATAAATAAGATTACTTTACTGTTATTAATTATGGCAGAAGTATTTCTCTGCATTGTTTAAAAAGTGGTATTATCCAGTAAGATCGGTATTCAAAGTAAGGAGGTACTTTACTCATTCATCACAGAGACAAATACCCGAGACAAACAGTTTAAATGAGGGAAGATTTATTGTGGTTCATGGTTTTAAAGATGTTCATCCACCATGGGCTGGATCCATTGCTTTGGGCCTAAGGTGAGGCAGAATAGCATGGAGCAAGAGGCTATTAGGAAGACTGCTTACCTTATAACAACCAGGAAGTGAAAGGAATCAACAAGAGGTGATGTAATCATTCCAACCTTCCACAGTTCAACCACCTCCCTATCCTCTATTCAGACTTTGAGTTCATCACCATATTAAACCATTCATTAGGCCAAGGTCTTTTTGATCTAGTCTTGTCTGAAAACACCTTCTAGGCATAACCAGAGAAACCTCCTCCTCCACATGGTTTTCAGTCCAATCAAAATTAGCCACCCCAAGCCCAAGGAAGATGGCTTAGTCAGTGAAGGGCTTGCTTCAAAAGCATGAGGACTTGAGTTTGGATTCCCAGCTTCCACACAAAAGGCCAGGTATCCCAGCACTGGGGAGTCGGAGACAGGCAGATCCCTGGAGTTTGCTGGCCCCAGATCTTGTCTCAAAAAATAAGGTTGACAGTTCTTTCACGCCAGTTGGCCTTCCCTGTTGTGATGGATTGTAACCAGGAATCATGAGCTAAAATAAACCATACCTCTCCTCTCCCTACACCCAAATAAAACAATAAGGTTGAAAGAGATTGAGGAAGACACCCATTTACTTCCACATGCATGTACACACACATGCTTGCATCCCCATACACATGTAAGGTAGACAGGGATATAGACATATGCATACAACCCAAACACACAAGCAAATAAAACATTGTCTAATATTAGCCACTGTAGGGAGGAAGGCTGAAATGTACTTATGAGTTAAACCTTGTCTGGTTCTTTAGGCTCCCCCTGCTACTCTTTGATGCATGGGTGGTATTATAAATGAGATCTTACGTAGACAAAGCAATCATCTTGATGGGGTCCTTCTGCTTTGTCTGCAGTGTGCTCTGGCTCATGGCATGCTGGTCAACGCATACAAAATTAGCTTTTTGAGCGGAGTATATCAGTACACACACCTGCAGCACCAGGATTTAGGTGGTCAAGGCAGGAAGATTTCTGGGCCAAAGATACTCTGAGATCCTGCACCTCCCCAAAAGGCAGTCCTGGTAGTTGGGATGAAGAGGCAGGATTAGGAGTTCAAAATCAGCCTCAAATGAATAGCAAGTTCCAGGTCAACCCAGTCTGCACATCCTTAGAAACAATGACACTTCTGAAATAGAGTCCTGATTTGCAGTCTTTTTTGTTTTGTAGTTTTTCTGGGGCAAAAGTTCCCTGCATGGCTGATTTTGGGATCCCGGTAGGATGCTGCTATGTGCAGAATTGGAGAGAAAGAGCATTATGTATTGGGAGTGATGAGGCAGAGAGACCACAGAAGATATACTACACCTATCATGCATGAGATGGTGAGGACCCGGGAGGTGAGTGGACAGTGAAAGGATGGGGGACAACAGACTCACCTCCACTTCCCCTCAGGTCAAGGCCTTGAGGCAGAGGTCAGTGATCTCTCCCATGAACACAGCCCGGCAAACCTTTCAGATAGGTTGAGAAGGAGCCACGCCCCCAAACAGCACACAGTCAGTAAATGGAGGGATGACACGCTAGCATTCTTTCTTCTGTGAAGAGCAGCAAGATGATTTTTGCCTGTGACCTGTCTGTCTGGTTGAGAATGGGGTCAACACTCCTCTGAGAGTTTTGCCACCTTGGACAAAAGTCTCTTCGCTTCTCCCAGTCGGTTCCCTCCTTTGGACGCAAGATCTGTCCTGTCAGAGTGAGCATCAAGTGGGACACCATACAGAAAGGCAGCCACAAATTCAAATATTACACAAGCAGGTCTCGGTATCATTTTATCTGTTCTTTCACTTGCAGAGTGTGCGGGACAGCAGAACGAGAGACTCATTTTGCAGTTACTACTCTAGCTACCTCTGAGAGGTTCTGCCACCTGCAGACTAGGAGCCTGGACCAGTTGCCCAATTCCCCACCCCCACCCCCATCCATAGTCTAACAACTTCTCACTGCCCTTTCACCCTCTTGCCCTTCAGGTCTTCTTAAAAAGCTTCCTCTCCGCCCTGAGTTGAAAGCTAACCGACTTCTCTGCCTCTGGGGAGGTCTCCTTTCCCATCAGTAAGCATCTTCAGAGAGGTGACCTTCCCATCTGTCTTCACACCTCCACAGGTGCATGATGGGTAGGAGCAAGACCTCTATTTTCAGGTCTGTTTTCTCCCTGAGGCTTCTGAGCTGCCAAAACCAAAGAAAATAAGCAAACAAAACAAAGCAACAACAACAACAGAAATCATAAATCCTAAGTTCTGAGTGTCGTTATATGGTAAAGACCTTGAATAGTGGCCCAGGGTTCTTCATCATTTGGTCAGTTTTCTGAGTCCAAGGTCATTTTGAATCTAGAAGAACACTGTGCTGTTTGTTTAGCCTTTGGACAGCAAAAGAATGCAAGAGGCCTTTTCTAGTTTGCTTTTTACCACCGCAGGGTAAGTAAGATCAACACATATATACTCTGATCTATTCACACTCTAGTTACTAAACAATTATCGGAAACCTTAGAAGGCTTCGGAATTTAATGAAGAAAAACTCTCTTGAAAGTTTTCTTTACCTTGATCCCAGCAGTTATATAAAGGCCTGCAAACTTTCCTGTGTCTGAAACATTTGCCAAAAATCTTTTTTTAATCAGCTTCAGGGGTTATGGCAACACATCTAATATAATTGTATCTAAAAATTGTTACAATTTGAAATTAAAAAAAAACTTATACATGGTGTGTGTGCATGTGTGTATATGAGTGTGTGAGTCATAGGGTACATTCTAGAATCATCTAACCACTACATCAACTAACATTTATAAGATGTTTAGATGTGGCTGCTATTTTCTCATTTCTGTGAGGAAGCTGGGGTTCAGGTTTTATCATGCCCAAGACCAGAGCTGACAAACCACAAAGCCAAAATGTGATTAAGCTTTCTCTGCCCAGATCCTCTTAGTTAATTTTGTCCAGTTTCAGCAAATATTTATGGAGTGCCTCCATGTGCCAGGCACTGTCCCAAGCCTGGGAGAAATACAAGGAAAGACCTTGAGATGCAGCCAGTGCAGGACTTCTTGCTTTTAGCCTCCATCGAGTGACTGGAGACGGCAGGGGAGGAATGTGTAGGCTTGCATCTATTAGGACCTGTCTCGTCCCAAGGGACAGGAAACCCAAGTCAAACTGCCTTGAGCAATAGGAAGAACACAGCAAGGCTGTGACTAGGTGCTCCATCCCAACCCATTTCCCTCATTCCACCGGTGACAGAATCCCCACGTCAATCTAGGCATGTGGCCTTAGAAATGATCTTGTTTCTCAGTCAGAATTTGGTGTGGCTGTGTATAAGTTCTGGTATAGAAGGGGAAGTGCTGTGTACATCTTCTGGGACATGCCATTGCTCATACCCCATCCCTTTTGTTCCCTAGATTCAGGTGTGAAGGTGGGACCTAGAGAAGACACCCTAGACTAAAGGAACAAAGATGTGGCAGACCTACCCCTAGAATGAAGGCAGAGAGTAGTCTCATGTATCACAGGCTAGCCTGGGATTCCGTGCGTATAATTGAGGATGATCTTGAGCTCCGATCCTCCAGCCTAAGCCTCCAACCTCCCTGATGCTGACATTTTCACAGCGGTATGCTATCATGTCTAGTTGAAAGGCTCTTGGGAATTGAATTCATGGTCTCCTGCTTGGTCACACACACATATACACACATGTAAGATAAATCTTACATGTAGGAAATTATTAAGGCAGCAATTATTCCTTAACTTGCTGTTTTCCAAATAAAAGACACAGAAACTTGTTAGATTTATAATAAGCCTTAAAACTCCGGAGCTGGACAGATATCAACCCTCTAAGCTGTCTTGTCTGCTTCCCATCCAAAATCCCCATAAACACTTGCACATGCTCCCTTGGGCTGCTTCTGTTCCATCAGGCCAGTCCTCAGAGCAAGCTGCTCTTGGCCACATGGTCCTGGTTATGCTACCTACCCCATGACATCCTGCTCCTTCCTCTCTCCTCGTGGTCCTTCTGTGACTCCCAAGCCCGGGCACCTTTGCTCCACCTACCTCTCTTCTGCCCAGACCCAGCTGCAGGCGACTTTATTAGCCAATCAGGGATAATTTGAGAGGCAAGATTCACACAATGTCATTTTGGATATGTGAGAATTTGCTTGTAGGACAGCAAGGATGGGGGGGAGGGGCAAGCAATTAACATTTGAATACATGACAGCTCCAGATCAGCTCCAACACCACTGCTGCTTGCTTCAGTTATGCGCAGTTGAATCCAACCCTGCTCATGTCCTTACACTCTCTAGAGAAGCAGTTCTCAACCAGTGGGGGGTCAGGTGACACTCTCATGGGGGTCACATATCAGATATACTGCATATTGGATATTTACATTGTGATTCATAACAGAGGCAAAAATCACAGTTATGAAATAGCAACAAAATAATTTTATGTTTGGGGGTCACCACGACATAAGGAACTGTATCCAGGGGTCGCAGTGCTAGGAAGGTTGAGGACCACTGCTTTGGAGATTGGCTTCAGGGATAGTCTGAGTCTGCAGCTCTCCGTGGAATCAATTACATTCTGGGGACTTGTTCTGTCTTTGGTGTCAGTTTGTCTTAAGACTGACTAATTTTATGGGGTAAGATGACCACCAGCAAAAAAATAAAATAAAAAAATAAAAAATAAAAGGATGGCTGATGGGAAAAGTGATATCATGATGTCTAGATGATCTCTCATAAAAACGATGAATCACCTGTTAGAATTTTGAAACAGAACCTGCTTCTGGGTTACCTAGCAACTTATGACATCATCTTGTGTCGCCTAGCCAGGTGGCCACACCTGGGAGGCATGGTTCGTGGTTACCTGACCTCTTAAAGGGACAACCTGACACGTGGTCGCTCTCTTACGCTCTTGCTCTTTCTTCTTCCTTCTTGTCCTCTCTTGACTCTCTCTCTCTCTTGTCTCTCTCCCTCTATCGGTACGCCCCCCTCTTCTCTCTCTCTTTCCCCCATCATGTCCTGCTTTCCCTGCTCTCCCTTTCTTCATATCCACCTAATAAACCTCTTTCATAGAAAACCTGTTGTAAGCCTCATTTATTCATAAATTAGTCCTTACAGCGCCCATCCCAGAGGCTTTCTGACATCTCCCTGCTTCTCATTGCCTTGAGTGAAATCAAGTGCAGCTAGGAGACGGCTGGTGGACTGGTTCAGTTCTGACAGAACCAGTTTCTCAGAACACAGGGCTTATATGGATGAGCTTGGCCCAGTAGAGAGTCAGGCATCATCATGGAAAAGAAAAGTTCCCAATCCCAGCTAACCAGAGAGGGCAGGGCTGGCTATCCTAGTGGGGCGGTTCTGGGTTTCTGTCAGGGTAAGAGTGAAGATAGTGGGAACATTAAAGTCAAGCCTGCTTCAGTGACCTAGAGATTTTATCTCAGGGGTAGCCTTGAGCAATCTGTCCTGAGCAACAAAATTGCTCTCGCTGGGTCCCTGTGGCTGTGGATGGACAGCGTCCCTATTACTTCCCATCCTGGATGCTCCAATGGTTGCCAGCATCTTTGAACCTTTATTTCCTATTCATCCATCTGGCCTGTGACATGCCCACATGGCTCAGCGCACAGCTTGGTTTGGATGACAGGGTTCCGTTAGTCTCCCCAAAGTGAAAAGGAACAGCCAGAAGGAGGCTGTTCATATCAGAGTGAAGGCAGACACGGCCCAAAATAAGATCAGTGGAGCTAGAGTGTGGAAAGCAAAAGGCCTTTTGCATTTCCGGCCAGCTGTAAAAGCAACCCTATCACTTCTCACCTTCAACAGTAAACTCACTCGGGAGCCACGTTGGGCACCACCTTCTGAAGGGCCATCGTTCGTTAAAGCAATGACGTGTGTTTAAATACTCAACCCAAAATGAAAAGGACTTGGCTTATTCTTTGAAAGAGCCGTCTCAGGAGTTCTCAAATAGTTCATCTTCAGTACTTCTCCAGCGATTAGCCCAAGATTTCTTTATATCTGAATCACCCTGCAGGAGGACCGGTGGTGATGGGAATCGGGAGGACTCAATAGTGCCGATGTGTGGGGCTCCTTCCTATGGACGTAGAGCCTACTAATGAGCGTCTAAACTAGCAAGTCAGCCCGGTATGGTGGATTACACTGTACTTCCAGCACCCAAGAGTCTGAGGCAGGAGGATTGACACAGTGGGATGCCAGTTGGGATGACATAGAGAGATTTAGTCCCCCAGGGATATCTGACAAACCCCTATCTAAAACTAAACAAATAAAACAAAACCAAACATCCCTAACAGAGCAAGCAGTTTTATCACATTCTGAGGTTTTAGTGCGCTGAGTCTTAGTAAGTGCCAATAACAGTACCTTAGGGATTACAAGCTCTGTGTTAACAGAGACAGTTGCGTCATATCCAGCCTGAGCCTCACAACAGCCCCGGGAGAAATATCAGTGTAAGCAGCTTCAGTTTAGGGTAGAGCACAGAGCTGGGCAGCCAAGCAACTTCACACACTAGGTCACACACTATCTATTGCTTGGCTGCAGTTCAGCTCTTGCCACATTGAACTTGGCCTTCCTGCCGTTTTCCTGAATAGTCATGACATTCCAACTTACTAAATTAAGAGTCCAAATTTGGGCTGCTGCCTAAAGAACTCGAACAGGCGCAGCTAGAGACGCTGCAGGAAGGAACATCCTTTGTGGAAAGAGAAAACAAAACAGCAAAACTTGGGGGGAGGGCTGGCCACATCAGCTGCTGGGTAAGATGCCCACCATGCAAACAGGAGGACCTGAGTTCTCCACAGCAAGTCAGATACAAATGGGAGGGTCTGTAGTTCAATGGGGAAAAGGAGATGAAGACTGACTCCTGAGGTTGTCTTCTGACCTCTACATGTAGTCTATTTACACACACCTCTCTCTCTCTCTCTCTCTCTCACACACACACACACACACACACACGCAGGCATGCACAAACAATTAATAGAAGTAAAATTTTGGAAGCTCTCAACTGCCAGCATACTTGCTGTCACCAGTGGTCTAGCAACAGTGTGGGCTGTGTTCATACTTTTAGTACATATCAGGCTTAGATCGGGTGCCTCAGGCCATTGGCCTGAACAGAAAAGGTCAGTTTTCTTAGTAGTGAGTTACGTCAGAAACCCAGCTAAGTGAACGCCACATCCATTTACTTCTGTTTGGTTGATTCAGAACAAACGCCAGTGTGTAGCTCAAGCTGACCTCAGACTCCTGAGCCCCCTGCCTTGTCTTTGAGTCCTGGGATTATCATCAGTGTGAATCACGGCATCTGGCTCATTTAGTCTCCTTTCTAATGATGTTGAATGAGAATCTATGTGGCAAAATCCTGAGTTGAGGACATGCCAGGAAGCAATGTCTGCTTCCCTTCAGCCAGTAATTCATGATGTCTCAGTTTTATTCAGAATTTTAAAATCTGAGGGAACTGCAAATTATCACATATCATTCTTCTACAGACAAACACAGGAAATTTTTCCCAGGGTTTCCCTGCAACATTTATGTTCTTTTTTTTCTGTTACTATTGTACTGATTATGTTCCCACTTCTGTTTCTCAGAATATTTCCACAAAAGCAGCTGGATCTGATTCTCAAATACTTTATTCCGTTAGTGACTTTTTTTTTCTCTCCCTGTTTTTTTCTGTCAGGACCACACAATTCTTAGAGACACAGTTGTTATGTGTTTTCAAAATCTAACAAACCTAGAAAACATTACCATGCAGAAGAAAAGAAGAAAGGAAGGAAGGAAGAGAAAAGAAAAAAAGGCAGTCATTTCTCATAAGAGGAGACAGAGGAAAATATTATAACCCTGAGTTACACTTATTTAAGAGTTAAGCTTATCTAAGAGAATTGCAACATTTTCACATAGTTTTTGGAATGCTGAAACATATTATGTGTTAGTCAATATGGAAACGTTTTTTTTTCTTTTCAAATTTACATTTAAGTTAATGTTTTGGTTAGCAAACAATAAAATGAGACATTTTCACACATATGTCATAATACCTGAATTTTTATAAATATTTTGTAAAGGAATCCCTCCCTTTACCCTGTAGTGAGAATTCTGGAATTTT
Source organism: Pachyuromys duprasi (assembly GCA_028658305.1). NCBI lineage: Eukaryota > Metazoa > Chordata > Mammalia > Rodentia > Muridae > Pachyuromys > Pachyuromys duprasi. Next base: position 33,754,892 of record CM053759.1, on the reverse strand, counting down.
GGTTTCTTTAAAGAACATACACAGAAATATTATAAGAAAGTGTTTTCGTTTTAATCCCAGATATAGGGATGTGAGGCTGCTTCGGGCTGTCCACAGCAGCTGATCATGATTTGCCTCATGCTCTAGGAGAAGTGTGGTTTTGCTAGCTGCAGACAGTTTCTGAGATTGTGTGACATTTGGAATTATGGGAACTTTTCAGAGGGAATATAAATTCAAGGGCCCTGAGAGGCAGGGTTGGTAGTTGGTGGTCATTCAGAGGTTGGTTGCAGTTTGTTAGTCGTGCTCAAAGAAAAAATAAGAAAGCAATTAGACTCAGGGATCTCTCTCTTTCTCTCTCTCAACTATCCTTCTTTCTCTCTTGTTTAGTGATAGGGGATGAAACGGGGGGGGGAGTAATAAAGGGTGTGCAAAAGTAGCAAGGACCAGTTACATCCCCCTTTATATAAAATTGACCAAAAATTAAACATTTTATTCCTGGTTAGTGAAGCCAAAAAACAAATTGGCAAATCTATCAAAATTGCAAAATTGCTAGGTAAATGTTACTTATATATAATGTGTAATAACAGTAAATTTAGAATACCCAAAGCCTGTGAACATCTTAAGTATGTGTAAAATTGGATTGGCAAAGCAGGTATTGATACTCAGTCAATGGGTTCCTCATTTAGCTGCCATTAGGAATGAGGTTAACTTATAGGTTCTAGTGGAAGAAGCTTACCAAAGTATATTAATTGAAAAATAAGACTGAGAACAATACACACTTTATGCCTGGATTCATGACTTAAAAAGACAATTATACTCCCATCTATGTAGAAAAATTCTGGAAGAATACAATTTGGCCATTTCTACCATAACAGTATGTAACATATAGTATTAAAACATGTATTGTCCTCAATGCATGCAATATAATAACAGCAATATAATTTTATGGACGAACTTTGAAAAGACATAGGAAGGCATAATGGTAAAAATAAGAATTACTCAGATGTAAGAATTGCCTAACAGCAATTTGATGTTTTCCTTGTATTATTTTTAAAACATATATATATATATATACTTTAAAAAGATTAGCATCACAATGCTCATACAAGTTTAAAGGATTGTTTTCATATTTGTGTGTACATGCATACGTGTGTGTGTGTGTGTGTGTGTTTGGATATACGTGCATGCCCACAAACTTTTGCATAATACCATACCTGTATGGAGGTCAGAGGACAACTTTTAGGAGTTGGTTCTCTTCTTCCATCATGTGAGTTCTGAGCATTGAACCCAGGTCATTGACCTTAGTGACACGCTCCCTTACACACGGAGCCATCTCTCTAGCTCCTCTTAGAGTTTCAGTCTTCTCTGCCACCCAGTGTCGTGGCCTAAGGGGCTTTCTGTATCAAGTCTTTCCTTATGTGGTAATGGAAGGCAGTTGTAGTGTGCACTTTCCATTGCTGTGTAGCCTGCTGCAATGGACCCAGAACAGGCTGCAGAATCCCAAACTCTACAGCTCTCATGCACTTCCAGTTAGAGGTCCAGGCAAGTTACTCACTGAACTCAACAACATTTTCTTCCTCAGCTTTCAGGCGGTGTGTGGAGGGGGACACCATGAGAGTGGACACAGCATTGCCAACAAATGCTTTCTGAATGTGAAGAGGGGCCTCTGTCCAGTGTTCTCAAACCATTACTGCCTCCCCTGGGTCTGCTGCCTCCACCTTCCGATCAGGGACTGACATTCTCCAAGTGTGTGATGGTACTTTTTAATCACCCATGGGGTGTAGCTCCCTGAAAGTCACCTGTGTAAGTTACAAAGGTACTGTAGGTGTGAGAGCAAAGGGTCCACACGGATCGCCTCATACATGGGATGCTATGCATCTGTCCAAGTGCCTAGAAGATGGCTTCTCCAGTTCTAAAATTAACAGAGCAGCTGCACCTGGTGGGTGGTGATGCAGTGGCTGGCTTGGCAGCCTTCCTGCCTCAGGCTGTGTGTGTGTGTGTGTGTGTGTGTGTGTGTGTGTGTGTGTGTGTGTGTGTGTGTGCAGGTCATGGATCAAGCGGATTCTGTCTCTTTGAAGAATTTCCCCGGGAGCTGTGTGTCACACCAGTGTATTCAAAGAGGACAGAAATGCCTTCTGGAGCCAGGTGAAAGGAAAAAGAGAAGGGAATGCTGGGAGAAGCTTCATGAAGACCTGGTTTTCCAGAACACGCTGGGTGAGAACGACAACTTTCCAGGCAGCTGTGGAGTTCACAACCTGGACTGAGGTTCAAGAACCTCGAACCTGCCTTGGGTCTGTGTAACACAGACAAGAGCTGTGGAAATGTGCCCCAGCTGTGGCTCTGGAGCTTCCTACTTTCTAGAGCAGTTCTCTTTGTCCTCCGGGCTAGGACTCCATTACCAACCCAAGGGACATTGGGGCAGGGGTGTGTGTGAAGATGGAAACACAGGAGAGATCGCTTCAGTGCATTGTCTTATAAGCATCCATGTAAAATGCCAACATGGTGCAGTGGCCTGTAATCCCAGTGCCTGCCCTCTATTGCCATTTAGGCCAGTCATCTTGATGAAGTTCCAAGTCATCGAGGGGTTAGAGGAACCTGAGGACAGACACCACGTTGTCCTCTGCCCTCCATGTACATGCATACGCATGTCCCAGCACATAGCCCTGTACCCAGACATGAATCCATGGACATACACACACGGTAGAGTGAGAGGCAGCTCTGTTGATGCTCTGGTAGCCAGGGATAGCTCCTATGGTTGAGCTAGCTCCTGAATCCTTAGACAAGATGAATGTTTTACTCAGGCATAATGGCACGCACCTGTAAGTCTAGCATTTGGGGAGTGGAGTTGGGATACTCAGGATTAAATTTAAGGCCAGCCTCAGCTACATAGCAAGAGGCTAGACCAGGCTACATGAGAACCTTTCTTTAAAAAATAAAATCAAAATAGACAAAAAGAAAAAAAAAGAGAGAATGGAAGGAAAACATCCAGTATTTACTTAGACAGAAGCTGAATAGTAGGGGGCTAGAGAGATGGCTGAGTATAGAGCATGTTTGCAAGCAAGAGGAAATGGATTTGGAGCCCAGGCAAGCATTACCAGAGCAGAGTATAACCGTGCAGGCTGTAACCCAGCGCACCTGATAGGCTGAAGCAGACAGAACCCTGGAGCTTGCCGGCCAGGCTAGCTAAAAGGTGAGCTCCAGGCCAGTGGTAAACTTGTCTTAAAACTAGGGTGGAGAGCACGAGAAGAATACACCCAACGTTGACCTCTGCCCTCCCCATGGACATGTGTGAGCAGAGCACAGCCAACCACACCTCCTCCCCTCCCACACACATAAACAACAAAGTAAAAGCTATTTTACTTCTATTATTTATTTATTTTTTTACCCAAAACAAACCACTAAAACCGGTTAAGAGGCCAAAGATGACATTGGGAAAAGGCGAACAAACAAGATTCTTTGTGTGCTTCTCTTGCACTGGAGTCTCCCTTCTTTGAGCGCTCATCTGCAGGTTATTATATCTGCAAAGGAACAAAGAGAGAAAACTTTTTAATGGCAAGGCAGAAGACCACATAAGTGAAAAGTTAATCCTAGCAGGCTGTAGATCATAAATCCGGGATCATCCATTTCCTGCATGTTGGGGGAGGGGAAATACCACCACCATCCCAGATGATCCCAGAAGAAACTCACTAGCAAGATTAGAAGTTAATTTTGACACAGTCATTTAAGATGTCTTTCTTTCAAACAAGGAACCCCGCGCTCCCCACAGAGGAACCTGGAGCAAGCTTCACCACCGCTGATTGTAGATGTAGGGAGTGGCTGTGGCAGGGAAGAGGGAGATATCAGAATGTGGCCAGTGTCCAGGGCACTTAGGAACTAAAACTGTGTTCCTGGGTCTCCAGATTAGGGATGAGAAAACAGAGAGCTGGATCATACGGTGAGCTTTTGGGAAGGAGGCAGCTGTGGGCAGAGCATCCAAATAGAGCATTCAAATCTGCCTATTTCCTGTATTTGCCTAGCTAGAAAAGACCTCTGTAACCCTCCACTGGCCAAGAGGCACCTTGGCCCCATCCACTCAGTGTGTTATCTGTTTACATCTAATGCAACAATTACAGTATTCTACACATGGGCCCTGGATCCTGGAGCCAGTAAACTCCGCTGCTTCTGAACATCTCCCTCTGCCTGGCTGTGGACCACATCTGTTTCTTTGCTTTTCTCCTCATGGCCAGATATCAAGGTGATGTGTGTGTGTGTCCACGTGGTTGCTTATGCTTGAAACTGCTCCTAGGCAGTCTGAGCCTACTGTGGGCAGCTCACAGGTGTAGCAGAGGACATTCTGTGTGTACATGTATCTGAGAATTGTCAATGGAAGAGGTTTGTCAGACGTCTCCGTGGCCAGCCATGTGCTTGCTATTTAGCCATACAGGTGCAAAGGCTAAAACACTTCAGCCAATAATAAAGTGAGTTCAGAAAGGGGCCAAGTAGAGTTTCCACAGGCATCTCCCACAAGGTTCCCCTTGACACACGGAGGCAGATGTGCTCACCTCTGGGGGCACAGAGCAGGAGTCTCTTGTGTCACTTCACAGCTCAGTGCACAAGGCTGCCTGTGGGGATGAGCCCAGATGTTTGGATGATAAATCACGGATAGGATGAATGAAGAGGCTGCAATGAGGTCAATGATCTAGGTAGAGTCATTTGCTCCTTTTTGCTTGGACATTTGGGGACCCCTGGAGCCTTTCTTTGTTCCTCCATAAGATTTAAAGGCAATCAACATTTTTTAGCAATTCCTTGTTCCCTGATAAGTGCATTGTTGAGATACATGCTTAGAGTTTAATCTGGAAAACCATCCTGTGCATTGGGTGTGTTTGACCCCGTTTCACAGGTAAGGATTCTATTAACAGAGGTTAGCAACTTACCCGAGATCCGAATGCTAAGTGCTAATAAGTTATGCACCTGAGACATTCACCCAGGTGACAGAAAGTCCACTGGATTTCTTTACGGGAAAGAACATGCTGTGTGTGTGTGTGTGTGTTGCTGAAGATTACCCCAGGGCCTCATTCAAGCAAAGCAGATGTTTTAACATTCAGCTGCAACTCCCGACCTTGTGAAAGAACCAATTGACATTAAAAAAAATAAGGTCTGAGATAATGAATAAAAAAAAAGTCTTTGACTGTTCTTAGTCATGGTATATGTAAGCCTTAGATTCCTCCATGTGATAAAAAGAAAACTGATAGACATCAGCTGAAAAAAAAATCTCACAAACACGTAGTGTGTTGCTCAAGAACTCACAAAAAAGAAAGTAGAGATGGAAGAACGGCGCCAGCTGTCTTCTGTAAGAGGGGAGGGGGGCTCACTTGGCCAGATCCCCCAGGAGACTGTGTGTGCGCACATTTGTAGTCCGGTTTTCCAAAGTGGTTCTCTTTGCCCTTCACTCCAGGGTCTTCCTTTTGATAGTCCAGCGCTCAGAGGTCCTTTCCTCGGCTTGTGTCCAGGTTCCCAAGGTGCCCCGTCACAGGCAGTTTCTGTCTCTGCCTCCATTTCCTTTTTGAATCTCCTAGGATGTCTGCCTCTCTCCACATGCTAGTCTTTGCCTTTGCGGCCTCTCTGCTCTGCTGTTAAGAGTCTTCAGTTTACAAACAATACTTACTTAAAATTCTCGTTCAGGGCACAGGGGTCTTCTATGAGACTGTTTCTCCAACCCAGGACCATGTATGGATACAAACTATAACCCCTGCTCGGATGTAGCCCATGGTAGCTCAGTACCCAACTGGGTACCCTAGTAAGGGGAACAGGGACTATTTCGGTCATGAACTCAATGGCTGGCTTGTTGACCGCCCCCCCCCCCCCAGGGAGGAGCAGCCTGACTAGATCCCAGAAGAGGACATTGCAGCTAGCCCTGAAGAGACATGATAAGCTAGGGTCAGATGGAAGCGGGTGAGGTCCTCCCCTCTCAGTGGGCTTGGAGGGGGCCAGGGAGAAGATGAGGGAGGGATGGGGAGAGTGGGAGGGAATGAGGGAGGGGGCTACGGCTAGGATACAAAGTATATAACCTGTGATTAATATAAAAATAAATAAATTACTTATTTAAAAAAAAATCCCCGTTCTGATCATCTCCCCATATCTGGTTCTGGGGATTGTTCTGTAAAAGTTTGTTTTTTTGTTTTGTTTTTTTTTTTTTTTTTTTTTTTTTTAGCGTGCCTTGTAATTTTGCCTTGATGGCGGGACACGTACTGGGTAGAAGGAAACACCGGCAATGGGCCTTTAGCAGTGAGCAGGTCCGCACACGGGAGGAAGGAGCACTCTGCAGTTCCAGGGTTGGGTCCTTCAGGGCTGTTGCCTCAGCCCTGCGAACCCCACGAGAGCCTCTCACCTCCGCCATCCCCACTGTCTGTCCTGGGAGAGAAGTTGTGATTTTCTGTATCTGCCTAACTGGCTCTTCAATTTTAGGAACACTAGTTTCACCATGACCTTTGTCGGGATCCCCAGAGTCGCTGCGGCATTTTCCGTGAGACCTGTTAAGCACTGACACAGCCCTAGCCGCTTACTTTCTAGTTAGTTTCTCCTGAGGGAAGGCCTCGCTGACAGAATACACTGACATAGTTCAAAATGGTTTCTCTCCTCCTCCTCTGGAAGCCTGAGGGCTTTTTCCTCTGATGTGTGAAGTGGGAATCTCATAGAGATCCTTCCTTGAGGCTAATCCCCGCAGAAACTGTGGCCTCTGATGTCGGAGTCTCCCCTTGAGCATTTGACTCTCTGACTTGTTCATCAAACACTGTGCAGATCTCTCCTCCCTGGCACTGCGTCTCCTAAAGACAGTTCTGCTGACGAGTGCCTGCTTTGTGTGTAAATTGAGATTCTCTGCATCTGCTTGACATTCTTCAGTTTTAGGAGCAGTAGCTTTCTTGGTGACCTCAAATCTCTTAGTGTTAAGAATTGCGTTTTCAATTTGTTAGGGCTGAATATTAACTTACAAGGCCTGAAGTTTCCTTGCTGATTTTCCACCCACCCCTCCCCCCTTGATTTTTTTGAGACAGGGATTTCTCTGTGTAGGCTTGGCTGTACTGGAACTCATCTGTAGACCAAGCTGGCCTCAAACTCACAGAGATATGCCTGCTTCTGCCTCCCGAGGGAGTAAAGGTGTGTGCCACCACCTTCACCTGGCTGCCTTGCTGATTATAATGAAGCCTGTGGGTATATCATAAATCACCTTATGTGAAGACCCATATAGCAAAAAACTGAGAGAGGCCTTGAATCAACGGCTTCTGGAAAACTGAGGCTCTTATTGCAACTGAGGACCTTATTTTAAAATTTGGAGAGGGAGTGTTATAGTTAGGGTTTCTATTACTTCGATGAAACGCCATGACTACAAAGCAAGTTGGGGAGGAAAGGGTTTATTTGACTTACACTTCCACATCACTGTCCACCGCTGAAGAAAGTCAGAACAGGGACTCAAACAGGATGGGAATCTGACAGCAGGAGCTGATGCAGAGGCCATGGAGGGGTGCTGTTTACTGGCTAGCTCTTTGCAGCTGGCCTGCTCAGTCTCCTTTCTTTACAGAGCCTAGGACCACCAGCCCAGGGATGGCCCCATCCACAATGGGCTGGGCCCTCCTACATCAATCACTAATTAAGAAAATACTGCACAGGCTGGCCTTACAACTCGATTTACGGAGGCATCTTCTCCACTGAGGTTCCCTCCTCTCAAACAACTCTAACTTGTGTCAAGTTGACATAAAACCACCCAGGGCTAGTTGGTGAGACATGTTACAACTTGGGATGTGAGAATGGCAACTAAAGCGGTGACAGTGGCTGGGGACTGAGTCCCCAATCCATTGGCTCTGAGGCTAGCTCCAAGTAGCATCAAAATGGAGGCGGATGACACCCACCATCTGCTGGAAACTTGCTTGACTTGGGGGACTTCCCCATCTCGTGTCAGGAGCATTATGTTGAGTGGTGAGAATGGATCAGGAAACACACCAGAGTGTCTTCAGGTGCTCTGCTAGACAGTAGCCTAAGGGAAAGTTATTTGATCCATATCAGTACTTCATAAAAAAAAAAATTCTACAGCCACTTAAAAATCAGGGTACTAGCCCAGAATTCTGTCTTCACTGGCTACACTGTGGCTTATTCCCTATGTCACAAGTGACTGGCATGGAGGCAGGTAGCTCCTCCAGAGGAACGAGACTCCAGCTCCACCCAGGTTTCCAGAGTCTTCAATGCCACTACTGTATAAGAACCCCTTCTGTTTTACTCCCATATCTTCCTGGCCACGGTAGTCTTCTGAGATTTTTACCCCACCGAACTGAAGATGAAAACACAATGTAATACAAAGACCCAAATTCTCACACTTAGAATGTTCTTTCTTAGACCTGGGAAAGGATTTTTGTAATCTTCCTAATTACTTGTCTGCTCTATTTTGTTCTCATTCACTGCATTTTCAAGAGTTCTTATAATCAAAATTGCCTAAAAAAGAGCAATAGCACCTATGTAGTTAGCATAATACTACTGGTCAGGATAAATTAGCTTCTCACAGAGAAAGAACAGAGGAGACCATCTCTCATTAATAGAAAGAGGTCAGGTGATGTAGATTGTATCCAGAAATGCTAGTTTGGTCAAAAGTAATTTGCTCTGATTAAAATAGAAACGCAGTAGCTGAGTTGTAACAGCTGCTGAGCTGGCGGCTGCTCTCAGGTGGAGGGAAGAGAGAGGGGAGGCTGGGCATGGTACCCAGGAGCCACATGCAAGAAAACGCTCAGTGGAGTGCGCTTCTTGTCCCCAGCTAAGGCACTCAAAGTCAAATGAATGACTGGTTAAGCTCAGCAGCTGTCTTGGAGTTCTGAATCTGTTCTCCATCCCTTTTTAAGGTGTCCCTACACAAATGAGCGCCTAACACAAAACCCCATCTTGTGTCCAGCTGTTCCGTATGTTCTGATTGAACTTTCTTCAAAAGCTCACATGCAAGCGGTAAATACTAATTTCTAGTTTGACTTAATTGCTGCTTTTCCAGTACAAGGTAAACAGGTGATTTCTACTCTCATTCTCCAAATCTCCCTCTCTGTGGGGATTGTGTAAAGAGAACATGGGAGCTGTAAGGCCCTTTTTATTAGGATGGAGGCAGAAGGGAGAGAGGCTCTGACAGTAAGCGGCCCGGAAGTCTTCTGCCTTCAGGGTACTCTTCTGAATGTTACAAGGGATCATGGGTTATAGTCATATGAAAGAGCTGACTCTAAACAGCACGGGTATTTCAAAAGTTGTAAGTAGCAGAGGCAAGAAGGAAGAACACAGGCCAACTCCGGTGCTTCTAATTATACTGAGGCACCAGCTTTAGAAGGTATTAGCTGCGAGACTCCAACTGGCTGTTCAGACAGGCTCTGGCAGTCTTTTCGGGTTGGCAACTGCTTACAAGGTGAGATTAAGGCAAATCATTGGTTCCTATGAAAAGGGACCACTTCATTGCTTTGTTTAGTGCCCTTCGTTAATTTAATCAACAGATGCACAAGCCTACTGCACTCAGGGACCTTGTCTGACAAACACACTTTACTAAAGCAATGTCCCACTGTCAACTGGGTTTTCTTGTTTGTTTCATTTTGGTTTCTTTTCCAGACAAACCAGGCTGGCCTCAAACTCACGGTCCTCCTATCCCAGTCCTCCTAAGGGCTGAGATTAGAGAACTGGCCACCGTGCCCCTCCCCCACCCCCAATGTGAAGCTTCTGATACTCTGTTCTCCCCTCTCATGACTTGGATTGAAATCTCACTAAGCTGCGTGTGGGCATGGGATGAACAGTGTGAAAGTGAAACATATGTGAAGGCCCCCCAGGACAATGGCCCAGCTCACAGGGGCTTGTCACCCCCAGGATCTCCGTTTGGCGGTGAGCAACGATTTCCTTCCCGACCTCATCTCAACACCTGCTTTGTTTCTAACGTGACCCAAGGAACCCCACCTCCCTCCGCAGCCTCCTTCAGAGAGGAGAAAGATGCATCTTGGGCTGTGAGAGGACTTAAAAAAATCCTCCTGTTTATCCCACAATTCCTCTTCCTGTTCTGAGCATGATCATTTACCCCCAGTGAGCCTAAGTTTGAATGCTCAGTTCCTGAATGGTTTTCTTTTAAATAATTCATACTTGGTGAGATGTGCAGTTTTGGGAAAAAAAAGGGGGGGGGAAGAACTCCGAGTAACGGAGGCAAGACATGTTTTCCAGATTTCCTAGTGTGGGGCAATTGTGCTGCCGAGGGCAGGATGGAGCTGCCCAGGCAAGATTGACAAGTGGGAGGGCAATGCCTGAACACCCAGTGGCCCCTGGGAGAAAAAGAAAGATTAGCTTGCATTGCCCCTGGGAGGTGAATGCAGGAGCCAGCAAAAGGGTATTTCTTCTTCCTTCTGCAAACAACTGTTTCCCGACCAAGGACCCGGAGGGTGGAACATGTTTTCTCTTTGGTTAGAAAAACAAACACAAACTTCCCTTCCACGGAGCATCACAGACTCCTTTATCTGCTTCACCCGAGGGACTGCTAGGCTGCCAACTCCCTCACGTCTGTCACACATCCCTTCCTGGCTCAGTTTCTAGGATACCCAGCTGCCACCCGCTGGCCTTGGCAGGGGGCCCATGCCCACCCTCTCTTTCACAGTATGGAATTTTAAATGTAGCCGAGCCCCCTTAGGACTTCGCTCTATCACTCTGGGGGAATTTGCTTTGAATGCAATCCAGTTTCTCACATTCCCACAGCCTGATGGAACATTTTGTTGCTGCTTACTGGGAGTCAAGCCTTGTTTGTTCTTTTCTTTAGAGGATGTCACCAAGGCTAGGAGTGGAAAGGGCTTAGTGATCAGAAAGACAGCACCTCCCCACACCCTTCATGGTCTCTGCCTGGAGTTCTCTTGTGCCTCCGGCATGACATAAAGGGAAGAGATACTTGGTGAGAGCCATGAGGTTGGAATATTGAGCTTTGGGGGGGGGGGGATCTATTAGCCAGGCTGCCTGAATATCCGAAATGTCACCTCCACATTTTGAAAATTCGGATGAGACTGGCTCTGCTTAGTTACTGCTTGCTGGGAAACAGCCTGTGCTCTCAAGGGAGAGAGCTGGAGGAGAAACAGAGGGTCAGGCTCTTTGTCACCGAGGACTAAGCCCACTGTTACTGGATCCAGAGATAAACAGCCGACTGAAAGTCCCTCAGTATGGTGCTGGCGACCAGCAGGGTTCCCAAAGCCGCCCCACCCCCCACCCCCCAACACAGAGGTAGTAAGAATTCTGTTCACTCAGATTCCTAGGAGAAGTAGAAGAGCCCCACACCCTCTGTTACTATGTACCAGGCACTAGGCTTGGCGCCTTTATTTTATTCACCTCAATTCTTGAAGCCACTGTGTATGCACCGATCTTTCTGTTTACGTTCACAGCATCGCTATTCCGTCAGGTTGCGGCTCCCAGATCTCCTCTGACCAGCCTTTCTAGAGGTCCCTGGCCATTACCCGCCGTTTGCCGTTCTCAGATTTTATCACCTCCGTATCAATGCTGCAGCCTAGATGAATCCCTTACTCTAGTTAAACAGTCTCTTCAACTGTGTTTTGCTCAGAGTTGATCACTCAGAGGCTGCGTTTTGTTTTCTACAGTTTCTAACTTGTTATTCACCTGCACTTACATTATACCACTAAGAGGCATCCTGTGTCAGTGGCTCACATTCATCTCCTTTTCCACTCGGGCATAAAAACACATTTATAAATCAAGACTCTTAGAAAGAGCTGTTTGAAAATACACAGCAGCCGATGGCTGCTGCAAGAGGGAGAATTATCCTCTCCTGGAGATAATCCCTTATTAGGTTATCCAAGGCAAAGCTGTCAGTCCTGAAGCCGCACACGCACGAGCAACAAAAGACGAACTCTGCAGGTTGTATTTATATATTTGTGCATACCTATACATGTGAGTGTGTATGCATTCACACGTGTGTGTGTCTGTGTGTGTGTGTCTGTGCGTGCACATGTGCTCTAGTAACAACAACTGGGAAAGAAGAGGCTATCAATTTGAAAGTGAGGTGGGGGTTGTGGTAGAAGTCGGAGAGAGAGGAAATGAAAAAGGCTGGAGGCAGAAAGGGGAAGGTGGAAAGTGATGGAAGTGTATGTTAATTCAAAATGTATAAATAATTTTAAATTGACAAGAAAAATACACAGCAGCTCACCATCTCCTATGAAAGAATTTTCCAGTCTTCACTTTTGTTTTGCTTCAGTTAAGCCTCAGCCCATGTGTATGTTGTGTACTGAACATGTTCCCTTCACTCTGCCTGTCCTCCCCTTTCTCACCCCACGCCCCTCTTGTTAGTCCTGGTTTAGTCCCCTTGGTTCCTCTAAGCGATTTTACTTCTACTTTCATATTTGAGTCCATGTGTCTAGCTTGGAAGTGGTGACACGCACCTTTAATCCCAGCGCTTGGGAGGCAGAGGCAGGCAGATCTCTAAATTTGAGACTAGCCTGGTTTATAAAGTGAGTTCCAGGACAGCCAGGGCTGTAAAGAGAAACCCTGTCTCAAACAAACAAACAAACAGAAACAAATAAAACAACAACAACAAAAGAATTTCTGGGTCTATGTGAAATCTAGGGACACAAATGAGAAGAAACATGATAGTTGTCTTTCTGAGACTGGACTTCTAGCCGGCTCCATGTATGTTCGTGTGTGCTTTGCACCAGTGTCATGCTATGTCTGTTGCTTTGGTTCCATGATATTCTGAGGAATTGGGCATGGGGATAGCTAGTTTTATTTTGTTTTGTTTTGTTTCGTTTCTAGGATTGTTCTGGCTATCCCTAGCCTTTCATTCCCTTCTGTTCATTTTAAGGTTTTCATCCTATTTATATAACGAATGGCATCGGAACTTAATCGGTAGCATCGTTTTCAGTCTGTAGACTACTTTTGATAAGAGAGCGATTTTCTTTTTTTATTAATTTATTTTTTATATTAATTACAGTTTATTCACTTTGTGTCTCAGCTATATCCCCCTTCCTCATCCCCCCCCCCCAATCCCTCCCTCCTATGCCCCTTCCC
>CM053759.1:33612342-33741787 GCA_028658305.1 Pachyuromys duprasi | reverse complement strand
AGTCTATCAGGTCTCATCAGGAGTGGCTGCATTGTCTTCCTCTGTGGCCTGGTAAGGCTGCTTCCCCCTCAGGGGGAGGTGATCAAAGAGCCAGCCACTGAGTTCATGTCAAAGACAGTCCCTGTTCCCATTACTAGGAACCCGTTTGGACACTGAGGTCCCATGGGCTACATCTGTGCAGGGGTTCTAGGTTATCTCCATGCATGGTCTTTGGTTGAAGTATCAGTCTCAGAAAAGACCCTGTGCCCAGATTTTTTTTTCTCTCTCTCCATGTGGAGCTCCTGTCCCCTTCAGGTATTTCTATCTCCCCCTTCTTTCATAAGATTCCCTGCACTCTACCCAAAGTTTGGCTATGAGTCTCAGCCTCTGCTTTGATATCCTGCAGGGTAGAGTCTTTCAGAGGGCCTCTGTGATAGGCTCCTGTCCTGTTCCCTGTTTTCTCCCTCTTCTGATGTCTGTCTTGTTTGCCTTTCTAAATGAATATTAAGCATCTTACTCAGGGACCACCTTCTTGATTAGCTTCTTTAGGTGTACAGATTTCAGGATGATTATCCTATATTATATGTCTAATATCCACTTATAAGTACACTATATTGCCTCTACTAATCCATGGGCATTGGGGATGTCTTTCCAACTTCTAGTGTCTTTCTCACTTTTCCCACTGTTTTAATGTTTTCCTGCAGAGATCTTTCACTTCACTGGTTATGTTTATCTTAGGGTAGCATGCATCCTTTTAAAGAGTGTCGTTTCTTGATTTATCTCACTGAGGGTTCTAAATTTAAGCATTTTCAAGTCTTTGAGCATTCTCTATAATTTTCTTTCTTGAAAACCTCACGTTAGGTTATTGTCAGGGTCTCACTCTATATCTCATACCGGCCTCAAATTCATAACAGCCCAAGTGCTTCAGCCTCCCAGGAGCTGGGACTTCAGGTTTGTACTACTACATCCAGCTTACCACTGGGTATCTTTATTGTTATATCTTTGTGCACTTTAGCCTTGGCTTGCAAGGACATTGTACAAAGATGTTGTTTCCTGTGGGACTCTGCTATTAAGGTCTGAGTCTGGCATTTCCAGATAGCCTCTGAGCTGGGTTTTAGATGACAGACTTCCTTATCTGGGTTCTTTCTCCACCTGATCTGCCGAACCCCATATCCCCTAAGGAGAGTCACATAGCCCTCAGGGCAGAGTACAGGCCTGACTCTCTCCTGATAAGAAACCTGTTCAGCAATTACCTGGGGATTCCTGGAAATACCCTACCCTTTTGAGATCTTAGCTTTCAGCAAATGACCTTTAAATGCACCTTGAGTTCTTCCTTCACGCATAGGATAATTAAGTACTGCTTTCCTTCTCTTGTGATAGGGCTGTGTTATTACATGTAGATGAAGTATCCCTGGCACCCTTAGCCCCAGCAAATCAAACACATTCACCCTTGAAAAGCCTTCCACTGTCTAAAGTTTATAAATTTCTGATATGTTTATAAGTTTATAAGATGCAACGTACTATGTGCTACCATTAGCTTTCCACCATGACCGCCTGAGACTCATCATTTATTCTGGGGAAGGAAGGATTTGCTGATGAACTTCCAGGACTTTGCTGCTGGTCAGTCAGCCACATATGGTGGCCTCCTCAAGCTTCTGCTATTTACCCTTGTGCCAGAGCAAATCCCTGCCACCATCTTTCTAGCTTTGCCAGAGCAAGCAGCCAGTTGTTCCCAAAGCAGCCATTTTGTCCTCCGGGATAAAACCAGGCTCCCATCTCTGCCTCTCTGGTTTCAGAGATCTGAGCATGCCTCCATTACAGGCTGCTCATGAAGCAGCCACTGACTGCCCAGGCTGGGCCTTGTTGGCCACCTGGCTTGGATTTTGGAGCCCTGAGCGCCTTTGACACCTGCACGTCACCCTTTTCTGCCCTGGAGTGTTCACTTCCTGTTTCTTACTCAACAGGAGAGTGCTTGACAAGGAATGACAGTTTCCCTTGCCTTTCTTTCTCCCTGGGAGTTCATCTCCCTTTGGCACATATGGTGAGCCTCTACACTATTAAATTCGGCTCTGAGCAGAGATTGGCCTCTTTCCACTAGCCATGGGAGCTCTGCCCTGCCCTCTGGATGCAGGCTCTGGATGCAGGCTCTGGATGCAGGCTCTGGATGCAGGCTCTGGATGCAGGCTCTGGCTGTACTGCCTTATGTGCAACTTAAAAAAAAAGTTTATTTATATTTAATTTTTAATTATGTGCACTGTGTGTCTGTGTACAGGTTTGCAGAGGCCAGAAGAGAACATCCTACGCCTTTATGCTTGGGAGCTGCCTAATATAAGTGCTGGGAACTGAACCCAAATCCTCTGCAAGAGCAGGAATCAGTCTTAACTGCTGAGCCATCTGTCCAGCTCGCATGTGGAATTCTTTTCACTCTAGTTGGATTTTACCTGCAGAAGCCACATTTCCTCACAGCCGGCTGCCCCAGGTCAAAGTAAGCAAAACAAGGGTAGGAACCGAATCTGTCTGACATCCCCCTGCCTTCATAGTTTAAGGAGAGGGCCACAGAAGCAAATGATAAAATCCAAGTCACAACCACTTCAGAAAATGAGAATGAAGGGACATATTTAGGATGTGACACTCAGCAGAGGCAGAGTTAGCTCTTTTTTCTGCATCAGGCAGAAAAAAAAAACCAACCTTAAATGATTTCCCTGTGTCCTGACTACAACAGACCTTTGGGAAATTCAAATATTTGCCAGCTGGAGGCTGGTTAAGATCAGGAGGCTGTTCCTAAAGAGCTATTGGGAAGCTGAGACCAGCAGGTGAACACTGGGTTTCCAGACTGAAATAACAGCCGGAGAAGGCAGAGACTTGTACAAGTAGCTAGACTGGGACTAAGGGCGGGAGGCTGTGTCGGTCCTTTAGTCCTGAACCCTGACAAAAGGAGGTCTAACTGGCTCACTGTTTTGGAGGCTGAAAGTCCACAATCAGGAAGGCAGACCTGTTTACCTTTGGGAAGGACTCTCTTAGTTACTTCACACCGTGGCGGATATAGTAGTGCACCCCAAAAGGAGAGATTGCAGGGCCAGACAGGAAGCCAGAGACCACAGAGAATGGCCAGTCTTGCTCTTTGAGCCAAGCCACTCTCATAAGAACCCAGTCTGTGAGATATGTGTTAATGTCTTCTGAGTTCAACCTCTCCAGTGACCCAAACATCCCCCAATAGGCCTCACCTCTTAATGGTTCCTGTGCATGGCCACAGCCCAGAGACCAAGTTTCTAATACATGATCCAGCGTAGGGAACCTTCAAACCATTTTCAAGCCATCGTGGATATTTTAGGAATTGTAGCATCTGCGAGGATATGCTGTGTGTCCTTGCCCCATGGAAAATGGATGTGTCCAAGCCAGCCAAGTCTCAGACTCAACATGAATGCCATTGAAGGCTAGGCCTAGAGGAACTTGGAAGCTCTGCTACCAGGCATGGGGCTTCAGAAGTTGGTTATGTTTGGGCAGGTTACAAACCAATTGGCCCTAGATATATTTGGGAGAGATCCCCAGAACTGACCAGACGGCACCCTGTAATGTCAGTCCACAAATCCTTCATTCAAACAGACAAGTCCATGTTTTTCTTCCCTCCCCTGTTAGTCCATGTTGTATGGCTTTAATGAGATACCTGGGGCTGATTAACTCAGTAAGTAAACAAGCTTGCTGGGCTCATGACTCTGGTGGCTGGAGGGTCCAAATAGCACAGTGCTGGCGTCCTGGCAAGGGCTCCTGGCTGCAGCACACCTCAACAGAGAAAAGGAAAGGAAAGCCACTGTGGGCAAGGAAAATCTGCTGATGTCAACAACATGGCATAACTTCAGTGGACAGCATCCTGTTGCCATGAGAACTAGCCCACTCCTTGGGACCAATGAATCCTGTCCTAGGGCACTGCTCCATGACCTAACTACCTTCTGGTAAGCTTGCCTCCTCAAGGCTCCGGCACCTCTGTGACGGTCAGTCTTCACTGTCAGCTTGACAGGCTTCAGAATCACCTAGAAGCCAGACCTGCTGGTAGCAGCGGCAGACTCTCCAGAGATGTTCAGCCGAGGAGAGAGAACTACCAAGAGTGGACAGCATCATCTTGAAGGCTGCTGTCCCTGAGTGAGGAAAGGAGGAAGCTAGCTGAATGTCGGATTCCTCTTTCTCTGCTTTCTGACAGCAGACACAGTGTAATCACCAGTAGCCTCACTCCCTGGCCACTGTGCCTTCCTGCCAGGACGTATTTGTATGCTCAAACCATGAGGCAAAAGTAAACTTTGCCTTCCTCAGCTGCTCTTGTTCTGTATTTTGTCAAAGCAACAAAAGTAACCAAAACAGCCTCCAAACACTGCTACACCATGGGGCACACTTTGTAGCAACACTGTTGCAGTAAATAAACAAAAAGTGTGTGTTAGGATATCTAATATTTATTATTAGGCTTAAGATAATCACAGTGGTATTATCTAACCTGCTACCACCAGTAATAAGACGCAGACACCTGTTAGATTTTATAATTGCCTTATTTACCTTGGGCCAGGCAGCTTTTTCACCTATGCCTGTCTCCATATCCTCACCATCCATCTCCCAGCCCCCAACCAATGCCACTTAATCAACCAATCACGTATGTCTTAGGCAGGGTTAACACAACAAGGATAGGTGTATCCAGTTCTTGAGGGCCGATAACAAGCATCAGACCAACCTCCAAAACACATACCTTTGGGGAACACACGAAAGCAGTTCTAAAGCAGGATGGGGTGGTCAGCGCGTGCTGGGAGCTCTCTGGAAGTGACTGAGCTGTTGGGCTCATGTTGCCACCCGTCTCTGCCTTGTATTCAGTCCAAGTGAGGCTGCCTGGGTTATGGCTGAAGGCTAGAGAGCTTACTGCAAAGGTCAGCGAGCTTTCAATTTATTTTAAATTTTCCAAGGTTTAAACAAAATCTTATATACATCAAAACTTCTCATACACAAAAAAACATCTTACATGCATTGAAACTTCTCATATACAGAACAAGTAAAATCCTAGATCCTCTGATGCAAGTTGAGGCCAGAGATGCCGGCATACCCTTCCTCTCTGAGGATCTCCTGGTACATACATACTTAACCCCCCTAGCATAGTTAGAAGAGCCCTACTCAATTATCTAAAGCTAGCGTACCCAGGCTCTAACCCCAGCTCTGTCCGCTCAGAAAGAGGGAAGCTTTTGAGAAGCCCTAACTGCTGCTTTTTTCATTTGTGAAATGAAGATATAATTCTTGTCTAGTAAATAAATTGCCGTGGGCCTGAGGGGCAGCCACTTGAGGGAAGGTCGCACTACAATGCCATGTAAGCAGCAAGTGTCCGTTTCCTCAGCATCTGTACGTTTTCATAGCCACGTGACATCTCATCCATGGGCTGGGGGACAGATCTCCTTGCTTTAATGGTTTGCAAGAAGAAATAGATATATTTTTAAAATTATTTTAATTATAGGATGGGGTCTTATATAGAGCCTAGGCTGGCCTCAAACTCACTATGTAGCCTGAGGCCCTTCTGCTTTTACCTCTCTACTGCTAAAATTAAAGGTGTGTACCACCGTGGTCAATTTTATGCAGGCTGGGACTTGGAGCCACGGCTTTGTGCAAGCTAAGCGAGCAGTGCCCTATCTGAGCTACATCCCCAGCCTGAAAATGGTTGTTTCAAAGGTATATTTTCCATTTCAACTTCTCTAAACACATTGTCCACAGTGGAAATGCCACTCTTCTTCTCTAAGTAGTGTCTGGGGAACTTATTTCCTATCCTTGTTCTGCTGGTCAATACTTGGTGCTGTGCTTTACAGGGCAGAGGAAACAGCCTGAAATCGTGACAACACATTTGCTTCAGTACCTTCCTCTGAAAGGCCCCATCAGCAAAGCAATGAAATCTTCCTAGCAAAGGCCATCAGTGTGGAAAGTGCCTTATTGGTAGCGTTTGACATAGGGCTTCATGTACATTTCTCCAGGCCATGGCTTGCTGGTATAGTGTTGTTGATCTGGATAGTGACATACCAAGTTCTTGTGCCCTATGATACAAACTCAGGGTGGATTACGGAACTGTCAAAAATGGCTCGAGCTGTATCTCCACATTCCCAGATAAGTGCCTGCTGTACACAAAAGATATAGTGATGTATAGGCTGTTAAATCAGAGGTACAATTTTCTAGGTAGGAACTCAACTGATATTCAGTGATTTCTATCAGAATT
Organism: Pachyuromys duprasi; assembly: GCA_028658305.1. Lineage (NCBI taxonomy): Eukaryota > Metazoa > Chordata > Mammalia > Rodentia > Muridae > Pachyuromys > Pachyuromys duprasi. The sequence continues at coordinate 33,735,582 of CM053759.1, read as the reverse complement.
CCAGGAACATGGAATCCGCAGCTCCTACTCAGGAGAAAGTTGGTCTTTTGAGAGGACAAGGACTTGACTGATCCCTATGGGAAGGAACTGGTCTTCGAGTAGGGGAGTAGTTTCTGCACAGCGCACAGGCTGATGGGACTTAGCTCAGGCTCCTTGCTTTTCCATTTATTATGGCACTCCCTTGTTCCCAGGCCACTGTCTAGTGGACCACTGGGATTCTAGACCTATGTAGCTCCTGCTGAAGAGCTTCGGCGTCTTATTCTGACTGGCAGTGCAGTGAGGGGGAAGAACAAGGGAGGAAGAAAGGAGAGAGCTGTTCCTGGCAGCTGGGCCCACCTTTGTTGCCAGAGGGGCACTTGGGGCTTTACTGTTTGGCCTCTTCCCACGGCTCAGATCTGTTCCTTGATGTTCCTCTAAAGCGCAGTAATTCCTCTGGCCCACACATCAAGACCCTGGCGTTCTTCCAGGGAGTGATGTGGAAGATTGCTTCTTAGCCTCCTGTATGCTCTCCCTGCTCACAGCCCAACCCTTTATACCTTCATGGTGCCAGAAAGATTCCCCACTCAGCCGGGTGCTCTCCTCCAGTGAGTGTGGCCTGCTGCAAGCATCCCGACTCCTGGCTCAGGGGCTTTCAAATTGGAGATCAAGAACTCTGTTTATGGGCATAAGATGTGTTTCCCTGGCTGCACACCAGCCAGAGGCCAGTGGGTGGGATAATTGAAATCTCATGATGATTGGTTTTAACTTCCTTTCCTACCAGATCTTTTGCTAGAAGTATTTGCTTCCCCATTTTTCTCCTTGTTCAACCTCTGGAGAACTAATGAGCCGTGACAAGAACAAAAGGCTAGCAGTCACGGGTGTGGAGGGAGGATAAGGGGCAAACTGGAGTTCTAGTTTCCGACCTGACTCTCTCTATCCCATCCAACAGGGCCCACAGAAAGTCCCCCCAAACTCTACCCTGCCCCAAACTGTGGCCGTTGTGGGGCCTCTCCTGGCAGTGGGGCCCACACAAAGGGGGGAGACCAAAGAACAGCTCTGCCTGAGGGGTGGGAGGGTATGAGCTGGTTGCCAAGGAAACAAAGAGTTTCAGAGTCTGAGAGGTTTTCAGCCCCAGAACATGCCAGCGGTACAGACATTCAAATACCCACAGGTGCAGGGTGGAAAGAGGCCGCCATCCTGGTTTTGCATATGCTCCTACGAAGCTAAAGTTAGCTTCTGGCTAGCCTGAAAGTGCAGAGGCCACGCTTTGCTGTTTCCTCCACAGAGGCAGGCAGAAACTTGCCTTGTGTTGGAGCATGGTGGGGGTCTGGCTTCCCTCTTGCTTGGGTTATTGGTTGAGCTACAGAGACTAGCTGCAGCTATTTATTATCTCCTTCTAATCAGGACTGAATATCATGGATTTTAAACCTATGATGGACTTGAGAGATTGCTGAGGCATACCTGCTCAATTTTTGTGTGTGTGGGGGGGGGGGGGAAGGGCGAGGGGCAGGAGGGAGACTGTCTCACTCTGTAGCCCAGACTGGCCTTAAATTCATGACAATTCTCCTTCAGGGATTACAGGCACAGGCCACCACACATGGCTTGGTTCACCCAATGACCTTAATTTTAGGAAGTGATCTTCTACCCCAGGCCTAAAACATGCCCAGGACCCTATTTGTGCCAGTCCTGGCCTGGTGACCACATTACCCAGTATTCTACAGGCTTCCCAGCGGCACTTAGGACCCTTCCTGCTCCTGGCCCCCCTTCTCATGGTCAGGCTTCCTTCCATGCTCCTCTCTTCCCCAGCCCCACTTCGAGTTCTCCTTCCAGGGAGCTGCTCTAACCCAAACACTTGCTCCTAGGACTACATGCAATCCCCCGTTGTGCTAGACCCCAGACCCTGGAGAGAAAGCTGCCTTACCAATAGTGGATGTTGAGTGGGCATTACCAACCACAAGCCTGAAGGGAGAGGAGATGGGCAGCTGTGTTCTGAGTAGTGATGGACCTCTCAGGTCTTTCTGCCTCAGCAGCCCCAACCTCTTCGTGCATGTGGCCTCTCGGTAGCCCCCAAAGTCCAGGCTAAGGAACAGGGGTCCTATCTGCCACACGCTATGATATCTGTGTAGCTCTAAAGGCATAGGACTCTCCTCCTTCCTCCCTCTTTCCTCTTCCTCCTCTTTCCTTTTCCTCCTCCTTCTTCCACATAGAATTCAGGACTTATGCTGTGGAGAAAGCCTGGGCATGGTCTTAAAATGTCAAGGGCCAGTCACTGGCCTGTTATCAGTGGCTGTCAGGATGAAATCTCATCCAGAGAAATCTCCATGACCCTCTATGGGGTGGTGAGGGATAGGGAGAAGAACACAGATCTCTGACTCCAGGGACTTTCACCCTGGGCAGCCCTTGCTGACTCACTGAGTCTAAGTGTATTTGTTGTGGCGGCTGTTCAGGAGATGGAGGGCTGTTCTCTTGTCAGGAAGAAGCCATGCTTCAAAGACAGAGGGAAGCTGATGCTGACTAGATTCTGGTGAACAAGAGGAAGACTGGGAGAACAGAGAGAGTATGTCTAGGAAGTCACTGTCCATAATGCTGCCTGAGCCATTTTTACCATCTTAGGCTGTTAACACTCTCGAGTAGCCTAGGAATTCCACCTAAAGAGCAAGCCACTATACCGGGTCAGCTTGTTCATGACAAGATGAAGACTGAGGCTATCTCAAGGACTTAATAGGACAGAGATGCACTTAGACCCCAGAACAGGCCACAGAATACTCAGGAGCAAATGTAGAATTGCACAGTAGCCTACTGCCATGGAAACCACAGACAAAGGTTATACAAAGCGACAGCGAGAACTGCCCAGCAGTCTTTACAAGCTCCTGGAAAGACACAACTATGTGGGCCTGTAGGTCAACTTTAGAGGTTGATAGAAATGCTTCGGCTCTTCCAAGCCACGTTCATGTGTTTGATACTCTTGCTAATACCTGTTTTAAGTGGTTTTGATGGTTTGTTCTGGTGGCCATGGAGCAAACCCATTGAGGTGACCAGCTGCAAACAGCAGGAAAGGGATCACTCTGTATGTATAGAAGACCCTGGAACAGGCTCAGTTCAAAAGACAGAACACTAACCTGGGCTGGGGATACAGCTCAGTTGGTGGTGTTCGCCCAGCATGCATGAAGTCATGGATCCAATCTGATAACGGGATAAGGCAGGCAGGTAGCACATGCCTACAGTCCCCAAACTCAGCAAATGGAGATGAGATCAAGAGTTCAAAATCCTCCTCCAATACTTAGTGAGTTCAAAGCCAGCCTGGCATATAAGAGACCCTGCCTTAAGAAAAGGGAGACCGGCTTGATGTCAACTCCAACTCCAATCTTGACCTCCTGGGTGAGGAATTTAGGGGATTTGTTTGATGTAATCGGTTCAGTTGAAGGAAACAGGTGCTAAGAAAGGTAAACTATGGAAGAAAACTGTCTCCCTTGATTAACTGGGAGCTGGTGTAGATCTTCTCATGGAGGGTGAAGCACAGAATTAAGGGTTTTCAGCCCAGGGAACCACAGCCCAGACACTCCTCAGCAGGAGAGGATGCCCTTAGCATTCTGGCGTATCTGGCAGTAACCCCTGGCCTCTGCTGACTGGCCAGTCACTCATTTTCCTTGTACCAACCGAAAGGCTCTGCCAGATTAGAGTCCCTGTGTTAAGAGTCCTGGCAGCCCAAGGATGCTCCTGCCACTGGCTCTGGAGAGGGTTCAACCCCCAAATGGAAATATAATTATGGGAGGGTCAGCAGGGGTCCTGGAATTCAATATGGCTCGTATTTGAGTGACATGTGGCATCTCTCCAAGTATTTCAGGGATTCCCAGTGTTGGTGTAGTTATTTTCCTAAGATCCTTAGCTGAATATGACACTCATAAAACTGGCAAACTTCCCACAGACTTGTGACTTTTCTACAGCTATAAACTCAAACTAAACCCAATCATGACAAATCAAACACAATAGCAATTCTACTCATACAATGATACAGTGAGGTTTTGTGATGTTTCCCTTTACTCTGTACTTGGGTACCAGCCTGACTGACTGCACTGGATTGCCCCTGTCTGTATTGTTCCAGACAGGGACATGTGATACTATTTCTCCAAAGCCCTGTGGACACTCTTCTTGTGAGGTCTCCTGGAAGTCTTTTTGGCCAATGTATGTTCTGTTTATTAAGGTCACCTGTGTTTTCTTATTGGCTTGAGGTAGCTGAAGCAGCACATCCAGTTCCCAATTGGATCATAAATATTGAGCGGCTAGCTCTGGGGTGGACCTGTAACTCCCGAATCAGCTCATAAGAATTTAGATTCTTGACAAAAAATTGAAGTAACTTTTTGTTTTTGACCAGAATCTCATGTATTCCAGGCTGTCCTTGGTCTCAACATATATTCGAGGCTAGCACCGGACTTCTGATCCTCCTGCCTCTGCCTCCCAAAGTACTGTGGTTACAGGCAAGTGCCACCATGCTGGTTTGGAGGCTGCACCTCAGGACCTTGCACACGCTACAAAAGCATTCTGTCAACTGAGCTACAGTCTCCGGCCCTGAAGATAATTTGTAATTTTCTTTTTAAGTTAAAGATGTTGCAAAGGCGTCCTCAGAAGAAGTAGGTTCTTGACAGAGCACAAATAGACCTGGGCTCTTTGTGGGTGAGAGGTGAGGTCCAGAGAGCCTCTCAGGGTGTGTGTGTGTGTGTGTGTGTGTTTAGAGACCTGTAGTTGCTAAGATCAGAGCAGGCATCAAGTCTGGAGCCAGCGCTCTCTCTGCAGCTCACCCTATAGCCTGCCCGGATCTGAGCTGTGCTGATTTGCAGCATTGTCTTAAACGTCTGTTAAGCTGAGCTACACGCCTCCAGTGTTAAAGACACGTACACTGAAGTAAGGGCCTTCTTTTTCGGACTTTGTAGAGTTTAGTATTATGGTAAGTACTATGTAAATAAAATACAGCACATGTACAAAAGTGGGTCCAACATAAACACCCAGTTCAGTGAATAATTATAAAATGGGAACACACAAAGTCACAACCAGGCCAGGAAACAGAATAATCCCATTGTGCAGAAGGGCGCCTGTATATTCTTCCCAGCCACTCCCTCTGTTCTTGCTAAAATCACCAGCATCCTGGCTTTTAGTGTAGTGACTGCCTTTCTTTCTTTTCCTCCCAGCCCTATGCACACACCTAACAGAAGAGAGCTGCTTTGCTTATGAGCTGGGTGTATCTGATCTTACAGCCTTGCTCAGTACTGTGCATGGTTCTGGTTCTGACCCTTTCCATGTTGGCGGGCACGTGGCTGTCTCCAGTCTGTGGCCTGTGTGGATGGTGCTCTGTAAGCCCTCCCTGGGCTTGCCTGGTCCCAGTAGATGCAGATCCACCTCCCTCCAGCAGACACAGGAGGAATCATGTCTCACTCAGAACAGTGGTTGTCAACCTTCCCGACGCTGCGGCCCTTTAATACAGGTTCTCGTGTTGTGCTGACCCCCAACCATGAAATTATTTCATTGCTACTTCATAACTGTACTTTTGCTACTGTTATGAATTGTAATGTAAATATCTGTATTTCCTGATGATCTCAAGAGCCCCCAAAGGGGTCAAAACCCGAAGCCTGAGAAACGTTGCCTTAGGAGATAGACGGGCAAGTGTTCACCAAAATTCTTCCTTCACCTTAAGTTTCCACCCACTGCACTCCCCTCCTTAGCTCTTGTTACTACCAAACTCAGGGCTCAGGCCCAGTGTGGCTCATGGTACAATTTGCACTCCTCTGCCTCCTGAGTGAAATCAGGCAGCTTCTACCAGTTCCTGGCCACCTGGCTTTCCTCTTGTGGTATGGGTCTGCTGTGTATTTTTGGCTGTTTAAAACTTTTTCTTTTGATGAAATTTCATCTTCATTAGAACGACACTGGACATAAAAGTGTGCCTGGCTTCCAAGCGGCACCTGCTCACCTAATTACTATGTATGGCTGAAGGTAAATCTGTAAAGCACGAGATGGTTTATTTTTGTACTTTCGGTCTTTGAAAAGGTAACAATGGAAGCTCCCAGAAACATATCCGTTCAGGTCATTTTTCTTATCTGCACTTTCCAACTCCCTCATTTCCCTTATATTTTCTTAGAGAACAAACATACGCCTACACACCACCGTCTTTTGTTAAAAATCGCCAAGCACGGAGAAGGCAATTTATTATTCTACTGGGTGTTTTTCACGCTGTGTTTTATGCACTGCTATGAGCTGGCTCAATGTGACCACGGCATCCCCTATCATGTATATGCCCTCTGTGGCTGAGATAACATTAAATAAAAGATATACATAAGGCTCCAATGGTGAATTCCTCTAAAGAAAAATAAATTGACAGCTCACAGAACCCCAGGCTGTAGCTTTTACTCCCCTTATCTGCTTTAGACATTTGGGAATGAGCTCACTGGCAAGGAGCGAAACCCATACAATCTACCGTTACATAAATTATTCAGTCATCTGTGATGTCCTTGTAACACGAGAACCCCTATTAAAAAAATAAATAGCTGTAGTGCTTACAGAGGCATATGCCTGCTATTTATAGTCTGGATGGAAGCTGCTTTGAATAAACCCTACGAGAATTCCCAGGTGATCTGTTGAGGACGGATGCAGGGTTTTCTCACTAGGATGTCTGCTTTGTGAGTGAGCGCGCGTGCTTTATTTTTTCATGTATATGAATGACTTTTTTAGTTTTTTGAAACATGGTCTCAAGGTGTTGTCTAGGCTAGCCTCAAACTTCTGGGCTCACACATTCCAATAAGCTGAGATTGCACCCATGTACCACCATGCCGATTATATGACATCCCTGAAATGACGACACTGATGTGCGAGAGAAGAGAGTAGCAACTGGAGATAGTTGGAGTCAGAGGTAGAGGCATCAGGAGGAAAGTAAGTGGGATTACTAAAATAGCATAAGAGTAGCAAGAATTTTTGATGCTCATAGTTAAACAAGAATAAAAGAATTATGACTAAGCACAAGCATGCACACACAGACACACATGACTATATAGAACACCATGACACCTGACTGAGCTCTATGTATTGTACCAGTGTCAATATTTTGTTCTGTTTTTGTTTTTTAGAGACAGGGTTTCCCTGTGGAGCCTTGGCTGTCCTGGACTTGCTTTGTAGACCAGGCTGGGCTCAAACTCACAGAGATCCGCTGCCTCTGCCTCCTGAGTGCTGGGACTACAGGTGTGTGACCACCACTGCCCCAACAGTGTCAATGTCTTGACTGTGATCTAAATCTCAAGATGTCATCATTGGGAAGAAACTGGGTAAAAGACAGTGGCTTCTTCTGTAGTACCTCCTACAGCTGACTTGACGGCATCTCAGTCGGGCACTGGTGACGCACGCCTTTAATTCCAGGGCTCAGGAGGCAGAGGCAGGCGGATCTCTGTGAGTTCAAGGCCAGCCTGGTCTTCAGAGTGAGTTCTAGGACAGCCAGGACTACACAGAGAAACCCTGTCTCGAAACAACAACAACAACAACAACAACCTCATGTGGGTTCCCGGGTGCCACAGGAGAACCCCTTCCTGCCCTGGTAATTTGTGAGAGTAAACCTACTGAAATTTCTGGTGGTTCTGTGTAAGCTCTTGTCTAGGTGCCATTTTGAAGACTGGGACAATAGAATTTTATCTTTGTGCATGAAGGAGATACTTTGGTAAAAAAAGTGAATGCTCAGATGGAACAAATGGTCAGTACAACACTGATATCAGTGGAAATATTTACACACAGTCATGGGAAGAGCCCCAAGAGGACCCTACCAGTGAGAAATCAAAATGGCAGCCCACTATGTGGAACTGAGGAAAACAGATTAATATAGGAGTACTGTGCTAATACACAACCAACAAAAGGTTCTTTTAACGTGACTTCCTCAAAATGAGTGATTCCTGCCCAATGCAAGTAGATTTGACCCTAAAGCCTTGTTCGACCTGTGCACTTTGGCATTTGGAGAAAAGGGATGACACATTAACACAGATGGCAGTTTCTATGCCTGAATTTTTTTGCCGTTTGATCTGAATCATCTTATAGATGTTAATTTCAATCAAATCTTAAAATGTCTAATTAAAGAAAGTAAACCTTATCTTTTTTCTATCAAAGATCTATTAATTTTGCTGGACAGAGAAAATTTCCAAGTGTAACAGTTAAAGAAAGATCTGTGGTAAAGCCTGAAGACATTCCAAGGTGAAGACAGGGGCATCCGGAGCGTGTGCTCTCTCTCTCTGCACGTGTGTTCATGCACATACATGAGGATGCCAATACATGGGTATGTGTATGGGGGCACCGGAAAAAGTCATTTGGGAGTACCAGAGTTGAGGAGTGAGCTCTCAGCACTGCAGTGAAAGACCCCAGACTGTGAAGGAGCAGACAGCATCTCCCTACAGGAGCCCTGAGGTCCAACTATGAGTTTGATGTCTTAAACATCCGCCATTAGATAGAGCTAAAATTACACCAGCTGCTGGAATCAAGTCTTGTTTTTTTGTAATGAACTCAAAGCGCGCACGGAACAGTGGGTTCTCTCTGGGTGGCCATGAATGCTGTATTAGTCACAGGCTTCAATTGGGCTTCTGTTTGATTAGCCAACTGCAATCCCATTGACACCCTCTCTTGAGTGTGTGCTCTGAGCTTCATGAAAGGGAGCCCCAGATGAACAGAAAACTCATCTGGAATTTGTAATTACAATTTGCACCTACATGCTAAGTTCTCAGTGATATCAGCTCTAGGGCTATCCAGGGTGAAGGACAAGAATTGACCCAGAAAGAGGGAAAATGGGTGAAATGGGTGGGTGGGTAGGCTCATGGAACCTGAGACCTGAGTTTTACTGGGGCCTCATCCATCTTGAATCTCATGTGGGTCGAAGGGTCTGCTAAAAACCTGCTGACTCACTGGAGGGGCCTTGGGTCCAGGAGTTGAGTGAGAAAGGGCACAAAAAGGACTCAGTTCTACCGGATGCTGTCTGAGTATCCTCAGGTCACTTATTAAACTTTTATATACCTCAGTTTCTATACCTGTGAAATAGATGTTACATGTAATAACGCCTTTTAAAAAAAAAGCTGGCCTCAGGGCTTCCTAAACAAAGGGAGGAAGCAAAGGGCTAAGGCAAAGCAATCAGTGCTGGCTTCTGTTGATGGCATGCTCCAGTATTCATACATGGCCAACAAGCAAGACCAGGACACCTACAGGTTCCAAGTGTTTAAGGAAAACTCTATCCAATTGTTAGCATGACACCAAGCTGGCTAACTGGGCAGAGAATTCAGTGGGCATGCATGACAAAGAAGTAGGTAGCAATAAGGGGCTGAGGACACAAAGCATTTGTCTAGCATGTTTGAGGCTCTGGGATCATGTTTGAGGTTGAGATTTTATGGAGTCTCAGAGAGGTTCAGAGACAGCAAGGGAAGGAGAAGGAAGGAGAGAACATATCCTGGCTCAGAACAGTGACTAAATAATTGCAAACATCAGAGCAAACCCAAGGTGGGTGGAGTGTTAGATTACAGAACTTCAGAATTGTCACATTAAATTACAATGTCCACTTTCAACCAAAGTTGACTAGGCAAGCAGATAAAGAAAATGTGGCCTATTTCCCACCATTATCGCCAATTCCTGTACAATTGATTCTTATTATTTGGGGGCTCTACATTTGTAGACTTATCTCCTTGTAAAAATTAATGTGTAATCTCAGAATCAATACTTAATGACTCATGTTGCTTCCGTGATCTTTTGTGGGGAATGTAAAGTGGTGAACAATTTGAGCTGCAGACACACAGTCGTGTATGTAGCAAAGCAATATTTAGACATCTTGTCTCAGCTCTCATGCTGTTAACAAGAGGCCATGAAGTACAGCTAGTGACAACACTCACTGTTGGTGCTTCTTGCTCATAAAGGCCCTGGTGTAGCTTTTGAGTAAATTCATGTAGGTAAGCTCTGACAGAGTGAGACTTCAGTGGGCTGAATCCACTGTGGGCCAAGGTGGCTGTGAGGCCAATGTTTATGAATCAGGGGGATGTATTATATAAGGTTGCCTTCAGTAGATGTGAAACAAGGCTGGAGAGCTGATTAATTTATGGTGGTTTTGTGCCAGAGGCTTGTAGGAACACATTCTGTATTTCCCCAGAAGCCATGACTCATTATTATTTATTCATGGTGGCTTTGTAGAGCATGAGTAGCAGAAATTGGTTGTGTACATGCCTAATTTAATAGGCAAAAACATTTCTATGATATGCATAACTACAACCAGGAAACCATTTCCCTAAACCTTGAACTTGGGCGGGATTTTGTAGGAGCTGATGGCAGACATACCTGCTGACTTGGAGTTCAGTGTGGCGGGCAGGGTGGGGGGTGGGAGCTTGCTTTTGCACATTGATTATGGCACATGTCACTTCCAGAGACAAGCACTTGATTGTTGTCCTCCTGCTGTGGCATTCGTGGAGGTGTGTGTTGATAGACAGCTATGAACAATGAGAGCTCACAAAGAAAGTCGCCCTGAAGAGCTGCCTAAACCTACAGATGATCTCGTGTGAAAATGAATTAAACTTGTACTATATCCAGTCTAGGATTTGGGGATGTTTGTTACTGTAGCATAGCTAACTCATTCTGTTTGCTGTGCATAACATTCCCTACTACAGAGAAAAAAGTGTCTAGAGATAGAAAATACTGAATTTAGGCTAATGGTTCAATGCAAAGTTGTCTGTCTGGAATGCCTTACAAAGATCAACTTGCCTCTTTGAATCCATTCATTCCATAGGCATCTGTTGGTTTCCTTGCTGATTAACTGCCACTAACCATGGGCTCAATCCCTGGTGACAATCTGATAGTCCTTGAGAAAACAAAGAGTTGATCCAGAACCAGTCCGGTGGATATAGCATGCAGAACACCGAACTCCAGTCAGCTGACCTCGATGTCGTTGCTAAGCTGTGTTCCGTTATCACAGGCAAGTTCATCTTACAGCTCAACTGGCATGCAACAATTTTCTCAGATGTCAAGTGAAATGAGACATAAAATGCACTCTGAAATCTAAATGGCAGCTGATAAAAAAAAAGGAAAGTTTCATATTGATGCTTATGGGTAACGCTGGACGTGTTTCTAGCTGAGACACATAGTGTGAGTAACGTCGACAAAAAGATCTTTCCTGAGAAGATAGGCATGGGTTAGGTCTCGGTCAGAGGTGGGAGTGCCCTTGGCAAGGAGACAGGAGATGGGTTTCCACACGAGGCGGGAGGGGCTGAGGATATTAAATTGTGCTTGGCAACTTTGGACACTTGACGATGGATGCCACCACTGCCGTGTTGCTGCAGATTAGTGGCTGCAGATGGGGGCCAGTCAGCATCAAAAGCCACACCCCTGGAGAGGCTGGGTAGTTTTGACTTTGCTGACAAGCTCCTCTGATTTGCCTCGGGGGAATTGTTCATTGCGTCTTCTGCAGGGCAATAGTTCCTTCCTCTGGCTGCAGTCCCAGCATCTGCAACCATGTAATTCATTTCCCCAGACTGCTTGGTCCAGTTTCCCCGGACTGTGGTCATATTCTCCCACCTGCCAACCCCCATCCCTATCCCTCATTGAAGCTCTTTTTCTATTGTTCTAGGTTTTACGAGTTAAATTTTCTGAAATTGACAAATGCACTCAACTTGAACAACAATGGAGAAAATAGACTTGGTTTTGAATGAAAAGAAGAATGGTTTGGAATTGGATAACAAGCACAGTGTGTTGGATGGTTTTATATGAACCTGACCCAAGCTAAAGTCATCTGAGAGAAGGCAACTTCAGTTAAGAAAATGTCTCCATAAGATTGGGCTGTCGGCAAGCCTGCAAGGCATTTTCTTAATTAGTAATTGATGGGGGAGACCCAGCCCATTATTGATGGCGCCATCCTTTGGCTGGTGGTCCTGGGCTCTGTAAGAAAGCGGGCTAGAGCAAGCCATAAGGAGCAAGCAAGTAAGCAGCTCCCCTCCATGGCCTCTGCATCAGCTCCTGCTTTCAGGTTCCTGCCCAGTGTGTGTTCCTGTCGAGACTTTCTTCCATGGTGGGCAGTGATGTGGAAGCATTAGTCAAACCCTTTCCTCCCCAAGTTGCTTTGGTCATGGTGTTTCATCACAGTAATAGCAACCTGAACTAAGACACAGGGCCTCTTGAAAGACACACCTGTGTAGCTCAAGAGAGCCATGACTTACTGACTCAGGCCCCCCTCTCAGCCTCTTATCTATCAAGACCTTCGTGGCGGAACCTCCCTGTAACTGAGCTCTGAGTGGTCCCTGCCTATCTTACTCAGTCACACATGACTGGTCCCTTTCCATTAGCTCCAGTCCACCATCATGTAGCACAGGCTGGACTGAGTTTTCATCGGGGACAGGAACAAGAGGGGTCACACTGCCATGTTCTGTCTCAGTTTATCTCTGATTCTCCTCTGAAATTCTGTGTCATGGACCACTCCTAGCCCTCAGTTTTCAGCCACATACACACAACATCCTCAAGGGAACAACCTATACTCAAAAAGGGCACTGTGCCTCAGGGAATGGAGGTGTCCTCACCACAAAGAGAGCCTAGGACATAAGGTCAGTTGAAGGGAAACTTGGGCCTTCCTACTCTGGAAGCCGGCCATGTTTCGCAGAGGACCCTCTGGCCAGTGAGGAAGATTGGTTTGGCCTCCACTTACCTCAAGGTAGAAAGTGGCTTCAGCATTATGTGACTGGGTTTTTTGGTGAGCTGAGTAACCGGCTTAGCCAAGAGTGCAGGCAAGTAAATTCCTGTGGAAGGCAAGAACAAAGGGAATGGGAGCAGGCCAAAACAAAGGGTAGAAGTACAACAGAAAATAACTTGGAACCAGAAGACACAGTTCCTCGTTTTGGCTGGCCTCACACTGGCCATAACATTAGCCTGGAGCCGCTTGCTGGGCTTTTCCAACCTCTTCTAACGCTGTAAAAATGGAGAGGCCATTCCTACCTCACAGAGGTCACTGTGAGGTGAGAGCCAGCCTGTGTGGGAGAGGGCGCCCACGGGAGCCATGGAGGAGCCCACCAGTTTGATTGTTTGTTTTTGTCATATGGCAGAGTCTAAGAGACAGTTGGACCAGTTTTCCCCAGGCAAGCCCTTCTCCTTCCGGGCACGTTGGTACTTGCATAGACTTTACTCAGCATGCTGAGGGAATGGTTCTATTGCTGTGAAGTTACTGTCCTGGCAAGTCACTGTATTCCCCCTAATATGGCGCCAAGAGCAGGCTGCTCAGGGGATAGATGATTCCAGCGAGTAGAGGAAGGCGGAATTGGCCTTGAATTTAGGAGAAGGAACCGGAGGAGCGTTACTTGAAGCGCAGCTGGAACCAAGCTTAGGAGGGTCAAAGAAAGGAGACAGAGCCACTGGAGAGACCAGTGGGTAGGGACACAGGCAGCAAGGGGAGGAGGGGAACAGCTTGCCGTGTTCAGTACCCTAGAGTGCAAAAGTGCTGTTGCCATGGTGATTTCACTGCATTCTATGCTATATATAACACACTGGGTCTCATGAAACTGCCACAGTTGTTCAGAGAGGTGAAGCGACCTTCACGGGGTCATGGAATAAGTATTTAAGCATCGTAGGGACATGGGGTGTGGTCTTTTGCGAAGTGAGGACATTGAAGGCCCCTCCTTGCCTCCCCTTCACTTTCTCTAGGAATTTTCCATTTCACAGTGATATGCTGCCAGAAGCAATGCCGATCTTGAGAGGTGAGGGTGTTGTAAACGGCAGGTGGAGGTCTGGAGGAACAGTGAGGAAGTAATTGTGTTTTTCACCCCCAACTCTTAGTTTACCATGGAACCAATCCCAGCTTCTAGGTCTCCAGCATTGACCACTGCTCCTATGGCTTGAGGGTGCCCCCAGAGTTCACGTGTTGGCAGTTTTATCTCCAGTGCATTGGAAGTGAACGGTGCCTAGCAAGAGCTGATTAAACTGCAAGGGCTCTGCAATTAAATTGCAGTGAATGAATGAATGCTACACAGTCCAGTCCCCTCTTCTCTCATTCTTGCCGCCTCTATTCCTCCGGCTTTCTGTCATGGTGTGATGAACAGGAGGGCCGTCACCAGTGGCCAGCTCCATGCCCTTGGATCTCTCAGTGCCCAGAAATGATAAATCACCCACTCTCAGGCAAACCAGCAGCAGAAACAAAGCAAAACAACTTGGGACCTGCGTATTTCCATGTGCCCTGCAGTGGGTAGGAGGAAGTGTCTCACTTTACTAGCAACAGCTTGAGAGAGCAGTCCATAACAGGCAGAGCTGTGTGGGAACCGATGCCCTGCAGAGAGAGCCAAGGCCAGGAAGGGCTAGCAGCTGATTCCTTTGCCTTCTTCCCCTACTCTCAGGTGAGGTGGCTCTGCCTGGCTGTCTTCCCCCTTCTCTCTGCCTTCTCTCTCTCCTGCATTGTCCTGTGACTACCCCAAGCCTGGGCAAACCAAGTGTTCAAATAACTCCTCTTCAAGACAGGCACTGGGACCACATCCCATCTCTTGCTCCTTCTGCGCAAGGAGCCATTATTTCTGTGAGCAATTTGGACCAGAGGCCTGGGCCCCCTCCCTTGGTGAAGCCAATCTACTGGGTGATACATTCCAACACCTAGCAGCTTGCCCAGGGCAGGACTCTGACCCGGGCACTTAGCTGAACCTAGCACAAGACATGCTCAACAGCACTTAAAGTTCTTGAAGTAAAATGATTTTCTAAGGCTTAAGAGTCCCACCTACAATGACATGGACTTCTTTAATATAGAAGGACAACAAAAGAAAATTCATGTTCTTTATACTTAAAAACAAGGTAGGAAATGAGCTAGGCAGAGTGGCACACACCTGCAGTTTTATTGCTTGGGAGGCTGAGGTTAAAAACAAAAACAGAAACTCAAGTTCTGGGCTATATCACAAGGTTGTCACAAAACAAAAGCCAAACATGAACGGAGTAGCTTTATGCTGTAGTCTCAACCTACTTTGCAAATCACCATAAACAGTAGCAAAGTCTGAATTGCATGAAGCGATATAGGATCTTTCAATTGGTCAGCGGAGCTGTTACCAGAAAATAGGTAGGTCCCAAACTTAAAAGATGGGATCAGCCAATATTTCCACCCCCTTCCCTCCTCCAGGAATCTGTCACTGTTCACATTTGGTAACTTTATCAGGTAGGCCATGGAGAGGCTGCCTCTGAGGTCAGGGCGAAACTGAAACCTGAGCATTCCCAGGGAGTGGCCCTGGCTTGTCCCCCAAATGAGAGCTGCTATGAGGAACAGTGCCAGCTGGAACCAGCAAGAAGGAGAAAGAAAAAAACCAAAACCAAAACCCAGGACCTGTGCCTGGCATGCCCGAGGAGGAGCTGCAAATCCCAAGGCTGCCCGCACCCTGCCTTCTCCTGGCCCCTTCCCTCTCCCTACAGCCAGAGCAGCCTCCTGAAGGCTGCCCACATCCATAGCCTTCTCTTTGTCTCTGTAGGGTCCCTGATCCTGCCTGGCCTTTCCCTGTGTCTCTCCAGAGCACACTTTTTATAATCAGACCCTTAGTTTAGATGGTGGGACCGTGATTCAGGGTGAAGGTCCCTTACCATGGGTGCCCGCCCAGTCACCATTTCCAATACCATTTCCTCCCAGCTAGTATCTGCCTCCACTCCTGGCTAGCCTGCTCCCTTTGTTTCGTTTTTATGGTGACTTTGAATAGATTGGAAGGCGACAATGCTTCACCCAAAGCCTAAACATCTGCTGGAGAGATGGCTGGAGAGATGGCTCAGAAGTTAAGGGCATGTGCGGCTCTGGCCAGAGGAAGGATCCAGTTTGCTTCCCAGCACCATAGAGAGCACAGCTCACAACCATCTTCGTCTCTAGCTCCAGGGTGTCTGATACCCACACACAGAAGACACATATATAATTAAAAATCGTAATTAAAAAATAAATCTCTAAAAAGCTCATGGATCCTGACTTGCCTTCCAACTTGTGGAGCTGGGTTTCCTTAGCTGCTGTCCCAGAGTGTGGCTAGGACACAGTTCAACAGACAGCATAAGCAAGGCCCTGTGTTCTTGACATTGCAAGAAAAAAAAAAGTTGGAAGCACTTTTCAATTGTTTTTGGACCTTATTATAGTTACTAGTTAGGACAAGTTACCATTTAAAAAGTCTTGTAAAAGGATGCAGCATATTTGCACAATCCCCAGGAACATTGTACATGAATAACATGGTTATTCAAGGGGAAAACAGGGCAGCACTTAGACGCTTAACCCACGCTCTTTGGCTTGCATTTGCCTGTCTTCAATATTATAAATGCCATGGACTCGCCCTTCCATAGCATCACATTCCTAATTAAGTGAGCACCTTAGTTACAATCCTCAGACAGTCAAAGGAGCGTTTCCACATGAATTAGGAATGCCAACTGGCTAATCGCTTCCCTAAGGGCTCGTTAACAAACCTGTCGCCCGGTTTTGTCATTGTTCCGACATAATAAACACCATATTACAACTGGAAATAGGAATTGTCTTTGGGCATCTGATTCCCAGGCATAGACCGGATATTCTACCACACAGCTTTTATCCCCTCATCTTTGCATGATATGGGACAATGGTTAATTGGGTAGAAAAATATTTCATGTTGTTTTCTTTAAGTGCAACTCACCAAACGCAGATCATCTGGAGGAGGAAGCAGATTTGAACTCGTGAAAATTAGAGGATATATGTGCGTGTATATATGTGTATATATATACATATATATGTGTGTATATATATATATATATATATATATACACACATATGGTAGGGCTAGGGAGTTGGCTCAGTGGGTAGGGCACTTGCTGTGTAAGTGTGAGGACCTGAGTTTGCACTCTCCATCTCGTTTAAACAGCACTCATTTATCTGTAATCCCAGCGATCTTGTGGGGCAGTGTGATGTGGAAACAGGAGGCTCCCAGAAGCCCGTGGGCCAGCCAGCCTGATCTACCCCACGGCAAACAACCAAAGTCCCTGCCTTAAACAGAGTGGGCCGTCAATATTGGCACCTCAGGCTGTGCTCTGAGTCCTCCACGCACAAACACACGCATACGCACAGAGGAGGTTTACTTTAGGACATACACTGTGTTGAGCTGGTGTCCAGCTGGGTGATCCCAGTAGAGTGCTTGGGGGCCTCACTTCGCTCAGCTGTCAATGAGCCATCATGCTCACACCTAACACTTCACCACCTGTTGGAACGAGGGATGTTCGGGCAGACACCTGACGAATGCCACCTTCCCCCCGAGGACCAGCAATCACTGCTTGGTTGTGACAGAATGTGAGCTGCTACCCACGGGATTTCCAGGAAGAAATCCTGCTCAGCCTCCTTCAAAGAACCCGTGAGTCATGTATAATTCGGTGCAGCACGCGCATGCCCGCACTTATCCTGGTAAGGTCCTTTAAAGAGTGGTGCCTTGATTTAAACTATGGTTTGCCTTGCCCAGGTTTGCCCTCTGTATGAATCTTTTCTTTAGTGGCGTAAGAAGCACACTTCCATTCAGACTAACCAGGCACATTTACCCACGGTTGTTTGTTTGTTGAGACAGGTTTTCTCTGTGTAGTCCTGGCTATCCTAGAACTCTCTCTGTAGACCAGGCTGGCTTGAACTCACAGAGATCCACCTGCCTCTGCCTCCCACGTGCTGGGATTAAAGGTGTGTGCCACCACAACCCGATGACATTTACCTACACCGTAAGGGGCACGATGTAAGAGAATGAAATTATAGTAACTAAAGACAAAAGAACAATAAGCAATATGGCTACCGCAAAGAATGCACATGTGGCTGGACCTCTAGCTCTCTTCACCTCTCCCACTCTAAGCCAGCAGTGTCAGCCTATCAGGTGTTTCTTATACCTCTCTCTGCTGACATTGCCTTTTCAGTATCATAGGGAAATGTGAGCCTGGATGGTCCTTTCCAATGGAGAGTCCAAGGCTTCCAGGGAACACCATACTAGAATGCAGCGGCACAGGTGATGGTCCTTGGTACTCAGCCCATCTCAACACAGTGGTTGCAGGAGTTAGGCTGTGAGTGCCCTCCCTTCACAAAAGGGACGAGAGCCCTTATGAAAAGGGTGGAGGGGGGGAGGTTGGACTCTTTTTGCTGTTCCATCCTCTCTATGTGAGGATACCACATTTGTCCTCACAACACCCACCCCTGGAGAACAACCACCCAGAAACAAGCTAGCATCTTGGCAATGAATAACCTCACCAGACACCAAGCCTGCTCGTTCCTCAAACCTGGATTTTCAGGCTTCAGAAATGTATGGCTAAATGTCTGATGTTTAAAAACGCCTGCCTTTGATATTCTGTTAGAACAGCTCGAATGCACTAAAACCATTGTTTTGTGGAGATACGGGAGAGCGCACTGTAAATGAAGTCTACCCAAGGTAGAGCAGACCTGGGCAGGAACCTATGAAGAACTAACTCCTGGAGAACGTTCTACAAGAGAAGACTATGGACTTGGCTTTTGAGAGTGTTGCATCAAGGCCAGGATTATTCCTGCTAAAGTCTAAGCAATGCTTGCTGGGTGGGTCGGTGGGTCTCTTCAGTCTTCTGTATGAAGATGCGGCTCCTGATGCTAAACTGAGCACCTGAGAAATGCCTTAAATTGACCAATGGAGAGGGAGTGATCTAAGAGTTTGGCATTTTCTCTACATTTAGAGGATCCAGAAGCAGGGAAGCGATCAGACATTGAGCACTACCACAAAAGTCTCCCTGGAGAAGGTGGTCCTCAACCCAGTCTCCACAGACCAGGAGCTCTCCATCTGCTACATTGTTGCCTCACAGATCCATCAGTCATGCCATACATTTCCTCGATTATCTCTTCTCTTTGAGGTTTCACATGAAAAAGCTATTCTAGACAAAATTAAGTTTTCTTTGTATTTTTGCGACCCTCAAACTGAAGACAAGCTCCTAGAGACAGCCGCTCCTGATCTTACCTCCGTCACCTGCTTCCCAGATGAGACAAGGAAACAGCACGCATACACTTTCTGCTCAGCCCAGAAAGGGGATCCGTGATTGCACTGAAGTACAGCCTAGGGATCTGATGAGGTTTTATTAGGGTCACTTTAAGGAAGGAGCAGGACGACTCAAAAGCAACCGCACCACACAAAAGCCCACCCTAACACCCAGCATGATTGACAGCTCACAGAAAGCTGCACCCCTGGCATTCTGCACAACTTGCAGTCACCTCAGAGAACCCCTTCTCACAGCATGGGTCATCGGTCTCCTCATGAGTTGTTTGCTACTCTAAAGCTCCAGTGTGTGTATGTGGTGGTGGTGGGTGGGGGGATGGGTGGGGGGAGACTCTTAAATCTTGCAAACTTCAGCTAAACTTCAGCTTTCTCAGATGTGAAGGGTTTCACCTCCTGGATTCATGAGCCTCCCTCTCCCTTGCAGAGGGAATATTCACTTTCAGGGGAAATGCTATGCAACCTGAGTACCTGCAAAGCTCTCCAGATTTTTCTAGGCCCTTGTTTGCTTAGGGGCAGGGTCTCATGTATTCCGGGCTAGCCTCAAACTCACTCAAAGGCCCAGAGAACCCTGAACCCACCCTCCTTCCTCCACCTGCCTTGTTCATGTAGTCCTGGGGGAATGAAGCCAGCCAGGGTTTCCTGCATGCTGGGCAGGCACTCTACCAACGGAACTATATCCTCAGTCTCTCAAGCTTGTTTTTAATGGTTTCTAACATTTTCTTTTTAAAAAAAATATTTTTTTTAGTTTTTATTTTATGGGAATGAGTGTTTGCCCGCATGTAAGTACACCAGAATAATGCCTGGTTGCCCGTGGAGGCCAGAAGAGAGAGTCGGACCCCCTAGGACTGGAATTACAGACAGTTCTGAACCACCATGTGGGCCAAATCCAAATCTTCTGCAAGAGCAGGAAGTGCCCTTCCCCACTCACTGGTCGTCTCTCCAGCCAGTCTCTAAGATGTTTTTAGCACCTCTCTACCATGGTCAAGGACTATGGACGTTTTAGAAATTTCCAAAGCAAAACATTGTCCAGGAAACAAGATTGCTTTGGATTTTTCTACACAATACAGGCTCTTCTCCTCTACTTCCTCTTCCAAACTTGGCCCAGAATAGTCCCCTTGCTCATCTGCCATTGTTATGACAGACCAGAGTGGACATGTTTGAGTTTTCTGTCTCCATCTCTAAAATACCAACCTGAGATTCTCTCACAGTAATTTAGGAAATAAATCCCCAGGCCCTGTGTAGCTGCTCCTAGCTGCTTGTCTATCCTGCCTTCTAGGCCACGAGACAGTCCTGCACTGTGTATGCTCATCGCTGTGGGGTTTATACTTTGGTGAAGGGTACGAATGATAAGCAGCTCACACAGCTTCAGAACAAAAGCAGACAGTGTGGTGGACATGGCAGCTCTTGGGTGTCCTGGCTTTCCTCCCCCCCCCCTCTCAGTACTGGGATTAAACTGAGGGTTCAGCTCATGTCAAACATATGCTCTGTCACTGGGCTACACACCCCAGCCCTGCCCTGGCTTTTCAGCTTTGAAGGTTATGATGGACTGGAGAGGGTGTGGACCTTGAGTCACCACAGTTAGAAAGGCGCTCCCAGGCGCTCCCCGGCCTCCGCTTCCATTGTTTACCCACGTTTACACACCGTCATGTTTGATGTTCTGGACACCCAGGTGAATGACACCGCACTGGGCAGGACACCGAGGCCTGGAGCCAGCCCGTTAGCCTTTGTCTATAATTTGGCTCTCGGCTGCTATGATAAAACACTGACCTAAGCTAAGTTGTGGAGCAAAGGGCTTATTTGGCTTTTACATATCCCGGTCAGGGTCCGTCATGAAGGGAAATCAGGGAGAGCTTGGAAGCAGGAACTGAAGCGGAAGTCAGGGAAGATCGCCGCCGCCTGCTGCCCTGCTCCCCAAGCTTTCGTAGCCTGCTTTATTACATTGCCCAGGTCCACCTGCTCGGGGCTGGCCCCACCTCCAGTGAGGCGGGGCCATGCCATATCAATCATTCATCAAGAAAACGCCCCCTCGGGTTTGCCCGCAGAGCAATCTGACAGAGGCTCGGGCTCAGTTGAGCTCCCTCTCGAGAGGACTCTAGTTTGTGTGGAGATGACAAATAAAAGCCTCCTGTGGCCTGGCCTTCATCTGCTCTGCAAAGAGGGACTCTGGGGACAGTGTGGCCGGCACCTAGCAGTCCAGTGTCAGTGCAGGGAGGTGTGGTCCTGTGTTGGGGCCCAGGAGGCTCAGCGTGGGAAGGAGCCACAAAGCACATTCTCTGAAGTTTCTGGAGCCTCAGCCAGCTAAGCACCCTTAAACCAAAGAGGGCCACGCATTCTCTCTCTCCTGGAGCCCCATTAAAAACTGGAGAACCATCACGGAATTTAAACTTCAGGACAGTTTTGGAGGATGGTTGAACTGCACCTTACTCTTGCAAGCAGAGGGTTCTAGATGCAAAGAGAGCTCAGTCGTGACCCTCTCCTAGTTCTCATTGTGAGATACTCAGAGAACACTGAGCTTCGTGGAGCTGCAGGGACATCTGTCTCCCCGGTGCTATGAATAAGGCTTTTTGTTTGGATCTCACTCTGTGCCGCTGGGCAACCTGTGTCCAGGGAGGTGAAATCAGAGGAGCCAGGTCTCGTGTTTGTCGGGAAGGTGAAGAGACCAGTTTGCATCTCTCACTTCTTCCCCAGAGCGTGCAAACAGGCCTGTCTGGCCTAGTTACTACGCTCTGTCTCTCAAGTGCTTGCCATCCCCACTGTTGGCGCCTTCCAACGATTCCCTTCTGAGCTGTGCATCTAGTCCCCAGGGTGTGGGAGGACAGTCACCAGCAAGGGAGGTGCTGGTGACTCATCCCCCAAAGATCACTCCTTGTGCTCCCAGGGCTGAGATACAGCTCTACTTTCAACGTGTAGAAATAAAAACCCCAAGACAGGCAATCTAAAATCCTCAGCCAACCTTCTGGAAGGGAGCTCAGTCTTCCAGGGAAAGGGACTCCAGATAAGTATGTGTTCACTTTTTGCTGGTAGATGAAGACATTTAGTCATTTTTTAATTAAAAAAAAAAACAAGTCTTGGGGCTTAGCGTAGCTTTCCTAGCATGTAGAAGGCGCTAGCTTCCATCAAGAACACCCAAGGGGGCCGGGGAAAGCTCTTCTAATTCCACAAAGGGTGTGAGGATTAAAGACATAGTGACTGACAGCTCTGAGATCTAGGATTTCCGGGGCTCAGAGAACTGGGGGAGACTCCTGCTCAGAGCAAAACCGAGCTTAAGAAAAGGAATCCAAGTCCCAGGGTGCGGGTTCTCTGCAAATGGGGGAGGGGGGATTTCCTTCCAGCAGGATTTGTCCTGTGTGGGAGGTTTCGGTGCAGATAAAGACACTGCTCTCTGACAGGATCTCTCACAACCTTCCAGAGAGGCCAAGCAGGAGCGGGAGGATAGGTGGGGGGGGGGGGGGAGCGGAGGTTGGAGGAAGAGGACTGCTAGGGCTCAGGTAGGAGACAGAAACGCTGTAATCTGATCCTGAAGCTTCAGAACCCTCTGAGAGTAAACCCTGGAAAGCCCACAGACCCGTGCTCCAAAGGCAGCCGAAGGCCGTCAGGTAGATCACCCTCTAGGTCCTGTCTCCTCTACAGGCCCCTCCTCAACTGCACAAGCACCAAAGCAAACCTTAACTTGTGCTTAAGCCACAAGTACGGGAGGATGCTAGAGAATATGACCCACTAGAGGGAATGCCCAGGGAGAGGAAAGACACAGACCCACCGGTGGCATCTCACCCCACCACCCTCCAGAACCCACTTCTAGTCCATCTGAGGCAAGCCCCACGGACTCGGTGCCTGTCCTGTGAGACGAGAAGAGCTGCTTCAAAGAAAAGGCAGGTCTTCACCTGAGACCCTAAACGCCTGCCCTGGTGCTCATCTTACCCACTGGCTCAATTAGGTCAGCATTGCAATCTTGGGATGAGGGTGGGGGTGGGAGACGCGGGGAAGGGGACTGCGCCTCCCAGTGGGAGAAACAGGAACTGCTTGCGTGCCGTGATCCCTGAGCACACAGCAGGGCACACCACCTTCAGGAACAGTGGCCCAGGATCCACAGCATCTCCCTTCTAGAGCTGCTACCATTCCTCTGGTTCTTATGCCATGAATAGACTAAATTTATTTCTGAAACGCCTTCCCTGTCCCTCCAGCGAAAGGAAAGCAGCCTTGGCAGTAATGCCAACACTGCTGGTGCAGATGGTGACGCCTAACCATGTCAATGGACTTCAATTTCCCTCCTACTACACACACCCTAGGGCAGCGCACTGGCAGCCCAGGGCAGAGGTGAACGTCTTCGGGACTATTACTACATGGGAGCTGGCAGCCCTGGGTTAAAGATTATATAGAGGCCGTGGTTAGTTCCCGGGCGGTCCTTGCCCTTTAATCCTGGATGCCCACTGAGCTGAAGCGTTCCACCCACGGCCGCCTGGTGCTAGGGTGGCCATGCCAAGCGCTCCTGGCCTTTCTTTTTCCACCTTCAAGAAGAGAAGGCTGATTCTACGTTGCTAACTTTGCCTACCCATGGGAGCAGAGAAAGGAAGAGAATTCTCTCCTCATTAGAGGGTGCCTGCCAACTAGCACCAGAACACCTGAAGCCACCCGCAGGCGCATCCCTGCAACACCCCAATGCGCTGCAGCGCCACCTGGCTGCCGGAGCGGAGCTCGGCGAGGCGCGCTGGCCTGTACCTCCACGCCTGGGCCTTCAGGGGTGGCGCTGTGTTCTAGGGCCAACGCAGAGCAGCACATCTCGTGGCAAAAGTGCCCCCTTCATGACAGTGTAAGGCCAAAAGAAAGACGAGGAGGTAGGCTGGGACCTAGGGTCTTCTTAAGGGACACCCCTAAGGACTCAAGGTCTTCCGCGCACACACACACAAATTATGAAAGCTGTTGAGTCAGATGGTGTGTGCATCTGAGGAATGGAGATTGCTGGTGGATCTGGGTGTGGAATTATGAGGGAAAGAAGATCAAAGGCCTCATTGGATGGATTGCCCTGAACATTTTGAGTAAGAGAAATACAAGCTGATATCCACTGCCAGGCAGATAGAATTTAAAACCCTTTGCATATTTTTAAAGTCTTTAAACTTCACAACACACCTGTGAGCTAAGTATTATTGTCCCCGTTCTACGGGAGAAGAAACTGGTGTGCAGAAAGTTTGCAGGAGTCACGCAGCTAGCAAATGGAATCAGAGACTAGCTGCTATGTCAGGCTCCTTCTTTAAGAAATTTTAAAACTACTGTTATTTATTCATCCATCCATTCACTTATGTGTGAGAGTGTATATGTCATGGTATGGCTGTATAGGTCAGAGTTGATCCTCTCCTTCCACCATGGGGGTCCTGGGGTTCAAACCTAAGTTTTGGGCTTTGCAGCAAGCACCTTTACCTACTGACCATCTCACCTACCCCATCCTCCCTCTTGATAAAAGAGAAATCTTATTACCTGAGACCGAACTGGCAGGATGGAAAATGAGTCAGTTTCGATGCCAGGGGAGAGAAGTGAGGACTTCCAGTTTAAGTGTGTTCTGAGAAGCTGTGCAAATAGCCATATGGAGAGAGTCCCTTTAGTGGGGATGTGTGGCTAAAGACGAGGACTGAGGGCTGCAGTGTGGGGTGCCAGGCCTCGGGTGAATGATGGTGCAGAGGCAGGTGCTTAGACATTCTGTCAGGGAACTGGGATAGGGAATGCTTAGGAAATGTTTTCCTCAGAGAACCCCAGGAAGGTGATGCCTTTGTTCCGGAAATGTCTCACGGGTACTTGTGACACTTTGCATATAACTCCAGAGTATTCTCCTGTCCTCCCCAGCCCCCACCCCACTCCCGAGACTGCACAGTTACTGCCATTCTGTATCCCATTGCAAGAAGCCTCCTTCATCTGCCACATAACACCATATTTCTAGACCTTTGAGGCAGTGTCTCTACAGGTAGGACCCATGCCTCTCTGGACGGGTAAGACACTAGCCACGTGTGTGCAGAACACAGCTTCTCAGACACCCATCCCAAAAGCATCTCATCTGTGGTTTTGTGGTTGCTTCTGCCCCATGAGAAGCAGGAAGATGAACGCAGAGCCCTGCACCTCTTTTCTCACCTGTGAGGTGATGCTATCACTCTAGATGTCTCCACTCAAGTGTGGAGACAAGAGCAGCACACCCCTGCATCACCCACACTGCTTCCCCGGCACTCTCAGACACTTTTCTTGTGGCTGTGTGGCTTCTAGCTGCCTTTCTGTTTGGGAGACCTGGGAACTGAACTTGGGTCCTCTGTAAGAGCAGTGCTGTCTCCTAACCACTGAGCTATCTCTCTAGCCCCTCTGTTTGGGAGAACCCTTGCAAGGGAGCCCTGAAAGTCGGCCCTGCCCCCTTCCCTCTTCCTTGCATGATTGTAGACTTTCTATCCTGTAGAATCCAGGTTTGGAATGTGACCCAGGAAGGTACGGGGACAGACTTGTTTCCAGCAGTAGCAGTGAGCCTGTGGCAGCATTCTGTATCTCCTCTTAATTAGCACATCTCTGTGGCTTAACCTTACCTGCCTCTGCTGTTGCCAGCCTGTCCTGGGGCCTATGTGCTCCCCAGTGAGGTCCCCAAACTCACAAGTCTGTAAATTAGAATGTTCCTTCTCTGCCAAGTCAGCCTGTTAGCCTTAGATCCCATAGCAGGGCTGAGCTGGGCTCTCCAAACAGTCAAATTCATGCCTCTATGTCAGAACAGTGTTTGGATTTTTCCTCTGTTCCTGGTCTGTCAATGTGTCTCCCCATGAATAACTGTGGCCTCTGCAAAGGGAAAGACTTCTTTCTCACAAAGCCTTGGAGCCTCTTGGCAGTGGGCTGTGCAGAGGGCATGTCTAATTACAAAGGTTAGAGCAACAGCCATCGTGTCCCAGAGACAAGCCTGTGATTTCTCTGGCTCTAAATGCAACTTTACAAGTCTGGATCCATACTCATGTCATCACTGGAATTCCTTCTAACTGCACAAGACCCACAGAGACAGATTCACAACGGAGACAGTCTCAGACCCAGAGGCCACTGTGGAGGCTCTGAGATGCTCCTGGATGGGGCCCGGAATGCTTGCTGGTGGAAGAGACTTGTGGGGCCCAAGAGAGAGACACCCCAGCATTTCAGAGGTTGGGGTACCAGGGTGCCATGGGACACAGGAAGGGAGACAGGCAGGCAGACAGCAGCTCACAAGCATGCTGCAGACGAAGGTGCAGCTTGTCCCTTTGATACCTGCACTCACATGTCAAAACTGGGAAGTGAGGCTGGGTCAGTGCCCAGTCACAGGCACAAAATAACCACTGGTACACGCTACTTTCCATCCTACAGTTAGAGAGCCATGTTCATACCACTCAATAAACGGCTGCTGCCCTGAGCCTCAGGCTCCAACCAACTACACACACAAAAACACCCCTCAAGGTTTTAAATACGTTTACAATTTTGGGCAGGCTTCCCTCACAGCTCTCCTTCTGAGTCTGTAGGCTGGACATGCTTGTAGCCTTTCGTTGATTAGTGTCTGTATGGTGGTGAGCCCTGCCTTGTCCCGACCCAGCAGCAATAATGCCAGACCACACCTTATGAGAAGGCAGGTCGAAGGGGACCCCAGTGCTGGGGAGCTACCAGCATCACCGAGCTGGTGGGTGGGCAGCAGGTCAGCCTATGGGGTTGAGGCAGAGGTGGGGTGATGCTGAAGCAGAAGAAGGGCGCACAGTGTAAGGCGTACTTAAGCACAAAGCCCACAGGTAGGGCCGACTGGCAGTGTCTTAGCCGCGGCAAATGACAGGCTTCTGCTGGCCAGGCACGGAGACACTTGCAGGAGAGACCTTGCCCAGCAGCAGAGCAAATAACAAAGCGAACCAATTTCCCATGACATGCCACCGCTAAAATGTGCAGCCTTTCAGCCCAGCCCCCAAGGCTGGACATCACTCCTGACAGTCAGCTTGATCTCTCGGTCCCATCCCTCACCGGCTGAATGTCCTACTGCGACGCCGCGTTCCGTGCCAGACACTGATCCTGCAGAGGGGATTGGTTGCATGGGTTGGAATCTGGGCTGCTGGGTCAGTGCTGGGTGTCACTTGGGGTTGGCTCCCAGCCCAGGGCGCAGCTGCAAATCATTCCTCGCAGAGCCGCAACCTTCCTCTCCCTGGCTTAACTCACACCAGCTGTTCACCCCACACTTGCTATGTGCTCGCCACAACCTGCAACCAAAGGTGCCCACAGCTCAGCCCAGAGAAGCCAAAGTTTGGCCCCGCTGGGATCTCAGCCACACCCCGGAGAGAAATGCCTCAGACTGGATGCAAGTGTCTCCCAGTGTGTGACTCATGGAAACAGGACAAAGGTGGCGCTCAGGGTCTCTGGCACCTCTATTCTCCGCTTACCCAGGAGGGGTTTCAGCAGAGCTCGTTTACCCGCTGTTTAAGCCCCTCCCTCCTCCCTCTGCTCACACCCGTTTGCCTCGGGCTGCGCCCTCCAGTCAGCTGGAGAGCATTTGAGCCCTGCCGCCCCGGGGCTCCGGAAGAGAGCTTGATTCAGTTGCTGTGGCGTGGGCCTTTGTGTTCCCAGCTCCCGGAATTCCCGCGGAGGGTTCTAGCGAGCAGGCAAGGCAGCAGGACACATCTCTGAGCTCTGAGTGAGCAGTGGCGGTGTTAATAGGTTGACATTCGCATTGGATCTAGTCACCAATGCACCTGCAGCCTCCTCCTGTGGCCTCAGCTGTGCGCCTTTCTGCTCCACAACCTTTCATAGGTTTTTATATTTTCTTCCTCTAACTCCTCTTAGATTTTAGTAGCTTTTAAGTTTTAAATTTGTGAGTTGAGAGTCGGTGCGTGAAACACCTATGAAAGCAAACTAATACATTCCATGGGTGTGGAAAAATAGATTGAAAACGGGAAAAATTACTTCTTGTTTCTTTTGAAAGATTATTTTCATTTCTTAACTTTGTGTGTGGCCGGACACATATTTGAGCGCAGTACCCTCGGGGGCAAGAAGAGGCCGTCTAACCCCCACTGGGGCTGAAGTTACTGGCAGTTGTGAACCACTTGACATGGATCCTGGGAAGTGAACTCACGTCTTCTGTCAGAACAGCCCAAGCTCTCAACCACTGAGCCATGTTGTGGATATAAACATGGTCTTGTTTTGGTCCGAGGTGTGGGGTGTGGGACTGAATCAGATGGTCCACAGCAGCAGACTATTTGCTTTGTGCCGGGTCTGAGAGGAGCTCTTTGCCAGCTGCAGAGAGTTTAAATCTGAGGACTCTGGAGAGAGAATAAATGCCAGAGTCCAGAGAGTGTGGAACTAAGAGAAAGAACAAGGCTGCTCCTGGTTGCTGGTGTGAAACAAGAAGCTGGAGATCTGAAACCAGGACTGGATTGGCTCCAAGGAACCGGATGACTCTAAGCAGCAGGAAGCAGCTAAGAAAGAACTGCGTCCCATCTCCCACTAACCCTTTCTCTCTCCTACCTGGTATTAGGGTGTTGGAAGGGATTGGGGTGGAACAAGGAGAAAAAGATATACGAAAGGTAAATAAAAGTTTTTTAAAACTACAACAGAGCCATTTTATAGCTCTTTCCCAATTAAAGGATCCTTAAATACTTTTTTGTTTTATCCTTGTTTCTCTTAAGTCAGTAGTTCATAATGTATCACACACTCTCATCTGTTTTATAGGTATGATCTTTGTTTTAGCTTCATTTGCTTTGAACTTTTGAATACGCACAAATGTAAACAGTATAGTGTCCTAAGCCAGTGTATTCCTACCTACTCCCAGCCCCACCCCGATCATTTTAGCCTATCTTCAAGTATTCTGAAGCATACTTCGTATTCTTTTCATCTGTAAATGTGTTAGTAAATCACTCAGAACGAACATGCTTTGTATTGTGACCACAATTCCCTACACAGACATTTCCTAGTGTTCACTTTCCCTGATTGCCTCAACACTACCCACATGAATAGTTTTAGAGTTTGGATCCGAGACTCTGAGCTCAGCTCGGACACTGGTAGTGTCCATTTTAGCTTGTACTCATCTACAGGTTATCCTCCTGGCCTGTGTTTTCTTTCCAGAAGCACTGGGGTGTGTCTCCTGCATGCTGTGCTGGTGACCTTACCATGGTGTAGGTTACATGTCCGATGTCCCCACTTTTCTGTAAACTGACAGAATCACTTGAGTTTGACCTTCGTGTGGGATGGTCCCCAAGCGGGAGGTCCATGGTAGATGACTGTCTCTTTCTGTGAAGTTAAGACTGTGGCAACCTGAATGTTTTCTCGAAGGACCCAAGCATCCATGAAACGTTTCAAAATGTTCGCTAAGTTCTCTCCCCCACCCCCTGCCGAGGTAGGAACAAGGTTTAATGGCACACCCATCACGGTAGCCCCAGTGTTCCCCCATGCAGAAGCTCTCCCTGAGTGAAGGGGCTTCCTAGGCATCTTCCAAGGGCTGTTTCCGAGGCAGCAGGGAGTATGACGCCAGCGAGCCCCCGTGGCGGGAGGAAGGGACTGCCTAATCCTCCTAAGCTTGCCACTGAGGTAAGGTGCCCAGTCCAGGATCAGCAGCCAGTCCGTGGCCCACACCAGCCCCGCGGCACCCACAGGGCCCCACATGCTGGCCGTGTGGATCTAATTCCTGGCCAGTTTCCAGTAGTGTGGGCCTAGAAACCTGCTCAGTATCGATGCAGGGTCTCAACACTCAGGGTCCTGTTCCGCTGCCCTGGAGCACTGCCAAGTCTTTTTTTTTTTTTAAGACTTATTTATTTACACATATGAGTGTTCTATTGGCATGTGTGCCTGTATGACAGAAGAAGGCACCAGATCCTATTATAGATGGTCATGAGCTACCATGTAGTTGCTGGGAATTGAACTCAGAACCTCTGGAAGAGCAGCCAGTGCTCTTAACTGCTGAGCTGTCTCTCTTAGGCCCTCACCAGTATTTTAGTTAGGGATTCTATTACTGTGATGAAATACCATGACCAAAAAAGCAAGTTGGGGAGAGAAGAGTTTATTCAGCTTATACTTCCACATCACAGTTCCTCATCAAAGGAAGTCAGGACAGGAACTCAAGGCAAGAACCTGGGTGCTGCTTACTGGCTTGCTCCCCATGTCTTGCTCAGCCTGCTTTGTTATAGAACCACCAGGACAAGGAGCCTAGGGATCTACCACCCATGATGCACTGGGCTCTCCTCCTTCAATTGCTAATTAAGAAAATGTCCTATAGCTGTATCTTATGGAGGCATTTTCTCAATTGAGGTTCCTTCTTTCAGACAACTCCAACTTGTGTCAAGTTGTCATAAAACTATCCAGCACACTAAGCATTAAAAAAACACATCCTTTGGTGTATTATAACAGTTCACATGAAGAAGGAAATGAGACTCAAATGTCACTCTTTACTATTTAACATCTGGCATAATTGTTCAATTTATACCTCTCTTTATTTGTTTCCAGAAGAATGAATTTATTTTCTGACATCCTCCAATGGTGAAGGATTACAGTTTTGTGTGTTTGGGGGAACTAGTAGGAATGAATAGATTTTTGGTGGGGAGGGGGGTTGAAACAGAGTTTCTCTGTGTAGCCTTGGCTGTCCTGGACTTGCTTTGTAGACCAGTCTTGCCTCGAACTCACAGAGATCCACCTGCCTCTGCTTCCCTGAGTGCTGGGATTACAGGTGTGCACTACTGTGCCAAGCTGAATGGATGGATTTTTAGCATACTTTATAGTTTTTTTCTAACAAAATTTGACTTTATTAAGAGAGAGAAGAAACTTTATGGGGCTGGAGAGATAGCTCATCAGTAAAGATCTTGGGCTGCTTTTCCAAAGGACCCAAGCATGATTGCCAGCACACTTGTCAGGCAACTCACAACCACCTCTAACTTTAGCTCCAGGTGATCTGGTGCCCTCTTCTGGCCTCTACAGGCACTGCACTTATGTGCATGTGCACATGAGGGGTGTGCGGGAGAGAGTTTTATTGTAGATTTAAGCATAGAGGAGGGAAGAGAGAGAAAGAAAGGGAGAGGGATTAAGACTGACTTTTAGGAAAAAGATAGTTGCACGAAGCCAAGAAGGGTGGTTGTGGGGTTCTCAATAGACACAGGGCCCAGATGAGTTTCAGTTCATAACTTTATCAATGCTCTGTTGGCCCTGTTTTGCGTAGGGTGTTTCTTGTAGTTGACTCTGTCTCAAAGAATGCAAAACTAATCATCTGTTTTGTACAAGCCTCATCTTATACATTTCCCACACAGCTCAAGTCACGTGTTGTTCTCAGCTAATAGGAGATGGCATATGGAGACCCGGCCAGGCAGTTGGGGGGGGGGGTTCCCTTACTTTTTAATGTGACCAAAATGCCCTCCTATGTCAGCCTCTCTCCTGCTGTTAAAGTCAGAGTACGGCTGGCTTTAGTTCCGAGACCACACCAAGTATGCTCACAGCCCTGGTGTGTGTGAACATGGAGTCAGCGGCAGTTTGAACACACGAGGTAGACATGTAGAGTCCTGGGCGCTTCAACTGTCTTCTGCAGCAGCGGGTGGGTAGGCTCAAGCACGCTGCTTCACCAGCTTTAAGGTGGCTCCCAGGCCTGGGTGTTGAGATGCTACCCACCTAACAAGCTGCAGGGCATGTTACAGCGAGGCTTCTGCAGTCTCCGCAGGCGGTCAGGCTCCGCATGCTCATGAAGCGTGTGTTGACGTCAAATTGCTGAAGTTCATCGTGGTGGTGATGGAGGGCCCCCCTGGAGGAGGTGCTATTTCAGCCGGGGCACATTTTTGTTTTATGGTGTTATTTTGTAAAAACTCATAGCCACCGAGCTGTGGAGCTTTCACTTAAAACAAATTAGAAGTTAATCAACGCAGAAAAAAAGGGAACAAACTGTTAAGTATGCCCATCGATGAATTTTCTGAAACATAATCCGCACACTAAATTATACAATAGGTATTTAAGCATATTCACAGTTCGATAACATCACCACCAGCAAACTCCAGAACATTTCTTCACATGCACCCTAAAAAAATTCCATATCGATTACCAGCCATTCCAGCTCCTCCCCTGAGGTCTTCAGTGGTCACCTTCTATTGCTGTAGAATTTTGAAGATTATATTCTCTCTCCTCTCTCTCTGAGATGGGGTTTCTCTGTGTAGCCTTGGCAGTTCTGAAACTCACTCTGTAGACAGGCTGGCCTCGAACTCCTGTCTGCCTGCCTCTGCCTCGTAAGTACTGGCATTAAAGGAGCAAACTACCTGTTTTTTCAGTCAGTGGAGTATCTTCAAAGTTCACGGACATTGTAGCATCTTCTAGCACTTTCTTTTCGTGGTTGAACACCATTTCCTCCCGTTTTGCTATCCTTTTACCCTCAGACATTCCAGTTGTCTCCATGTTTTGTGAGGGCCCTCTTGGTCCCATTGTCTTACCAAGACCTAGTGAGGAAGCAGGCCTCCTACTCCCTGCGGGGCCAGCACAGCTGTGTGAAGAAGTGGCAAGCAGGTGGGCTTTGAAGCTGGGACCTTCCGGGAGAGGCCAGGGAGTGATGTGCCTGGCAGCGAGCTCATCCTGGTGAGAACTCAGCACAGAGTGTCACAGGTGAACTCTCCTTGTGTGACTGAGAGGGATGATCCTGTCTCTGTTGTGATCCTGTCTCAAGTGTCTTCCCGGGCCCCAGTGGTCTCTGGGTTCCTCCCACCTGCAGGCTGTCTAGGAAAGTCCAGCCCCCCACCTCGGTCCACCCTTCAGCACTGAGGCGGGACTTTCCCAGCAGGACTCCTGACATCAGGAGAATGCTGTGTGTGTGCAGTCAGACTGCACAGCTATCTGTTCCCAACACAAAATGCTGGGCTGGGGGCAGGGGGCTCTCAGTGGTGGCCCCCACAGAACCAGGCCTGCGGCTGTCACAGAGAGGCCATTTCTCTCAGCTCAGTGGTTCTCCAGTGTCAGGCCTGATGGCTCACCCTTTCCCTTGGGGTGACCTCTCCCTGGTCTCATCCAAGCATGCACACACAATTTCACAGAACCCGCTGACACTCTTCAAATCTGCTTAAAGAGTTAGCCCCGATCTGCAAGTGCTGGACTGGCCGGTGATCTCCCTACAAGGTCCTTGAATCTAAGACAGGGGTTTTCAGTCTGTGGGGTGGGACCCTTGTGTGTGGGGTCATTGGTCAAACAACTGTTTCACAGGGGGTCACCTAAGTCCATCGGAAAACACAGATATTTACATTACAGTTCCTGACAGTAGCAAAGTTAGAGTTAAGAAGTAGCAAGGAAAAGAATTTTGGGGGTTTTTTGTTTGCTTGTTTGTTTTTGTTCAGTTTTGTTTTTCCAGCACTTCTCTATGTAGCCTTGGCTGTCGCTGCGCCCAGCTAAGGAAAATAATTTTATGGTTGGGGGGGGGGGGTCACAGCAACATCGGTAGCTGTTTTAAAGGGTCACGGCATTAGGGGGGTTGAGAACGGCTGATCAGGACCTGAAAAGAATCCCTGAGTGTGCATGGGTGCAGACAGGGGTGCTGGTGGGAAAGCTGAGCGTGGCTTCTATACCATCAGGCGGGCTACGCATGCTGGGTTTGGGGGTAGCCCTGCATAGTGGGGCCCAAGTCAGGGTCTCGTAGGGGAGATGGGAGGTCGTCAAAGCTACACTTCCTGTGGTCCAGCATTTTAAGTATATAATGGATGAATTGAAATGCAATTTCCCTTCCTGTCCCCCACTCCTGTGTACCCTCTCTCTTCCTTTTCTCTCCATACTTTCTCTTCTCCCCGTTTCCCTATGGCTTTTATTATTATTATTATTATTATTATTATTATTATTATTATTCTAAAGCTACACATATACTTTTCTTCGCATTTAATTACTTAAAAGGCTTCAAGAGGCCGACCTTAGCACCTAACCACGGTAGCGCCATTTTCTGAGAACATGCTCGCTAGCCCCGCGCCTGCCTTATACGGGCAAATGCAGGTGAAGCAGATGAAGGGTTGGGTGAAAATCCCTCTATTGTTAGTTCCGAATACTGGGCTGTGCGGGACTAATCTCTCTGAGAATGGGCACTAGCTTCCTGTAGGCGTGATTCTGTGTCATCAAGGGTCCCGAGAAACCCAAAGTTCCAAAGGTGTAGCCGAGATGGGAGCCAGGATCTAGACTTGCAGTTTAGTCCAATCCCTGTTGCATCCTGGCAGTTTTCGCTTCTGGGGAGTTCAGTGGGCAGAGACTGGTGGGACCCTGGCGCCCTCTGCTGGTGTGTGGTCCTGATTGATTTTTCTCCCCCTTTCCCTCCTGCCTGGTTTTTTAATGGGTTTAGCAAAAATTTCTGGTCTCACTCTAAGTCTTTTCCTCTGTGAGTGTCAAGCTTGAAGGAGGTTTCTGCTAATAAAACCGAGTGTCAGAGGGAGTGACTGGGAACCAAAAAAAGTGTCAAATAGAAAGGACTTCTACTCTAGACTCAGAGCTGTCCCTTGAAATTCCAACTCATTGGAGAGGCTTCTCCGTTGTCCCTTAAGGGAGCCAAGAGCTTCCCCCCCAACCCCCACCCCAAGGAGAAAGAACCCTACCCACAAAGAGATGGTTCTTGCCCAGAGGCAGGGCTGTGACTAATGCCACATTCCAGTTCTCCCCAGGGGCCTGCTGAAAGCCGAAGGATTCTCTGTCTGTGCCTGACCCTCCCCAGGAGCAGGTATCCTATTGCTCCAGGATAGAGGGCACTGAGAGCAGTTACTCAGCAGGAGGCTCCATCCCCGCCGCAGACTCGTGCTTTGAGGACCACCAGGCAAGGCTTGCTAGAGTGCAGGGCCGGGCACAGCTCAGACAGAGCTGTTGCTATCCGTCCTGGTCTTCTCAGGCAAGTGTGAAGAGGAAATCGGAAACCAGAATGCACCCAGTTCAAATCGCAGCTCAGCCCCCTGTGCCATGACCTGAGAAGAAATTGCTTTCATCTCTCTCGCTTTGTTCTGTGTAAGATGGTATAACACTTTGGATGACTTCACAGAGTCTGCAGGGTTTTTGAAAAAGAATAGTATTGCCACTTGTTACAGGTGCACCCTCCTGCCTGTTTGCCACACTGCTGATTCCTCCACCCCCAACCCCCACCCAGCCACCTGTCACTGTCACCCAAGTGTAGAGGTGACAGTGACAACTTCGCTTTTAAGGACCTTGCCTTCGAGAGAAGACAGACCTGAAACATGTAGGACATTGAAGTAATGTCTGGTGAGGGAGCTGTGGGGGCAGCGGAGGAACCGGAAGGGCCTTGAAGCAAGAGAATGCATGGTACATTTGAAGAAACGCTACGGGAGTCCACTGTGGCTTAAGCTGAAAGGGCGGGGAACCAAAGCCGGGCTGGGATCGGTGAAGATGAAGACCGACGAGGCCAGCACTCAGCAAGCAGAGGTAGGCGGAGCTCTGTGTTCGAGGTTAGGCTGGTTTACAGTGTTAGTTCCGGGACAGCCAGGGCTTGACAGAGATACCCTGTCTCAATAAACCAACAACAACAACAACAAAACAAAAAAACCCAAACCAAACTAAACCAAAACACCCCTGGGAAGTTCTGAGCTTAAGAGTGGCCCCCCTGTCTAACAAGGGCAATTCCAGCTGGTTCTACCCCAGGGAGAGAAGAGAAGTGGCTCCTGCACTGGGAAGATACTATTTCTAACAGCATCATCCATGGCTCCAAACACTAAGCTGATTCTGCTTCCTGTCGTCCTTACACTTATGCAAAGGAGTCAGTTTTCGGACAGACCACACTCGTGGGACCGCTCCCAGGTAATAAAAGGGTCTGAGGTACTTTCCCTCAGAAAACACTTTAGAAGCTTTCAACAGATTTGGTCTCTATTATTAAGAGCCTCCTCTGGGCCGTATTTCTCTTCCTTTAAAAACAGCGAGACTACAATGTTTTCTAATGCCACTATTGTGTTTGCTATAAAAACAGTAGATACTCTGAGCGTGAGCAACAGAAAAATTCATAACTTGATGTCTAGGGGAAACTGCTGCTGAGGTTTTTATACATGGTGGTGTGTTTTTTCATCTCACGCCTCTGTGCTCATGCTAACATGGAATTTGACTCCATAGGGCCATATTTTTAATATATACTTTTTATTTTATGTATGTGAGCGTTTTGTCTGTTTGTATGTATGTGTACCAGGTATGTGTCTAGTGCCTGAGGGAGTCAGAAGAGAGCATCGGATCCCTGCCACTGGAGTTTCAGGTGGTCAGCCTCTACGTGGGAGCTGGGAACTAAACCTCAGTCCTCTCCACAAACAAGTGCTCTTAACTGCTGAGCTCCTGCTCCTGGGGCCATATTCTAATAGCTTAATATTATATCACTATTATCTCTTGATGTCATTAAACAGTCATATATATATATATATGTGTGTATGTATGTATCTCACTATGTAGCCCTGGCTGTCGGGGATTCACTATGCAGATCAGGCTGGCCCTAAAGTCACACAAAGATCTGTGTGCCTCGCCCTCCTGCCTCCTGAGCGTTGGGATCAAAGAAATATGCCTCACTAAACATTTTAACAATATGTAATTTTTAATATCGGTACAATATTCCAGTCTATGAATGTGCCCCAGTTTAGCAAAAGGGTTGTCCACTTACATTGCTTCCAACTTTTTTGTTTGTTTCTTTGTGCAGGTTTGGCTGTCCTGGACTTTGTAGACCAGCCTGGCCTTAAACTCACAGTGATCTGCCTCTGCCTCCCTGAGTGCTGGGATTAAAGGCGTGCACTACCATGTCCGACTTTGTTTCCAGCTTTTAAATATATGTCATAAACAACTTCAATGAACCTTCTGGTGAAATCCTAACACAGTTTTTTTCATGTCTTTTGAGGCATGTGACACTCTAAAATTGCCCCCAGAATGACTGCATTTGAATCTCTTGCAGGGTTGCTCATCTGTGCTCAGTTACCACCCTCAACAAGCAGCACTTTCTGCTCACCGCTTTTAAGAGCTGATAGCAGCAGGAACAATTTTCTATTTGGACGTCTTTTTTTTCTTGCCCAATTGCTTTGTCTACGATCTCTAACACTACGGTGAGAATATGTATCCTTGGTTTGCTCCTCACCTCAAAAGAGAGGCTCTAATGTTTCCCTATTTGGTATGATATTGGCTGTGGAGTCATATGTTGTCTATAATTATAATAATTATATCATTCAGTGCCCTTTCTTTTATATAAAAGATATTGAATTTTCCTACATCTATTCAGATGAGCATCTAAGTTTTGTCTTGTGTTATATAGTGGTTGAACATTTACTGGCTTGTTTATTAAATCATCTTTGCATCCCAAGAGTAAAGCACAACTGCTTATGGTGAATTCTCTATTGCTAGCATTTTGGTTAGGGCTTTTGCATCTGTGTTCATTAGGAATATCGGGCTGTTGATTTTTTTTTCTTGTCGTTTTCTGACTTTGCCATTGAGGCAAGGCTGGCCTTGTAAAATGAGCTTGAAATCATTCTTTCTGCTTCAGTATTCTTGGAAGAGTTTGAGAAGTGTTAGTAAAGTTCTTTGACTGTTTGATAAAATTCAGCTGTGAGGCTATCAATACTAAAATGCCAAGTGGGCCAGGTGCAGTGATGCATGCTTTTAATCCCAGCACCTGGGAGGCAGAGGCAGGCAGATCTCTGTGAGTTCAGGGCTAGCCTGGTCTACATAATAAGTTCCAGGACAGCCAGAGCTACATAGTGAGACTCTATTTCAAAAAGCCAATGAATGAATGAATGAATGACAATTCCACCATCCTCTTTTGAGGCACATTGCACTCTCTGGTTCCTCTGTGAGTAAGGAGGCAGCTTTTTACACTCACTCTTTAATCTTAATTCTAGTGCTTAAATTTAGTTTTGTTGTATTGTTTTAATATAGAAACATCCCCAAGTTATCCTGATCACAGACATAGAAAGGCCTATGGTCTTTGAAATACTGTGGCGGGCTGCTGAGGCCAGTTGGGGGAAATGATTCAGATGGATAGTTAGGGTCCTGTTCTTCATAGAAATGGAGGTCCAGTGGGACCTGTTCAGACTCAGAGGGGCTGGCCTAGGCTAAGAGTGTGGTGGTGGTGGGGGGAGCCCATCCTTTCTCACCTCGTGACAGAAGAGGGGCTCATAAGGGCATTGTACCAGGTCTGTAGCAGTGATGGGAAATGGATGACACCGTTTGGCCTCTCCCCAACCACCAGCCCTCCTTTCCCTAGCTGCTCCCAAATGACTCACCCTTAAGTGTCTCTGGTGACGCCTGAGTTAGGGCCTGTGGCTGCACCACCTGTCACCGTGGGTGGGCTGGGTGAGCCAGTGGCTCCTTACTCTGTTTTCATTGTCACTAAGGCTGTTGCAAGGGACTCCTCCACGTCTTCTACACTAGCCGGTGGCCATCTCCCATAGTATGGCTGTGTTTTTATGTTGCTTAGCACACATAGCCTTCTTGTTTCCCCAAACAGTCGTAGATCATTTGTTTATCCGTCTAAATTAAAGTAGACCAGAGTTTATTTTGTTGTAGTCCTGGCGTAGCTGTGATTGGCCACAGCGTTTGGAAGGGGAGGCTGTGAGCTGAAGGCCTGTGAGTCAAGGAAAGCAGTGCTGGCCCGCTCTTCATTGTTACCACAGCAGCCTCTGCTTGCTTTGTTTTTAGTTAAGCTCCCCATTCTCCATTCTGCAGGCCACCCGAGTCAACTGTGCCTTACTCCAAATTCCCAGGGAAAGAAAACCAACTGGACGACCGGGCTCCATATCTGCCCGACCATCATCTGGGTCCTAGGTGTGTTTGGGAGAGCAAGGTTTTAGAGCACATAGGAGCAGGAAGTGGGATGGAGAGCTGGCCCCCAAGACCCTGTCTGCACAGAACAGCAGTAGTGAGAAAAGAGAAGTTCAGCATTACTTGGTTCCACACTCGGTGACATGGAGACCTGCAGAAGAGCACACCACCCATCACCAAAGGTAGCCTAGGCACGACCCTACCAGGAACAGCCACTGTGACTAACTGGCAGGTCTTTCCTTAAAGCAGCTATCGGATAGCCAAGAAAATGTACATACACTCGACTCACTGCCCTGGCTTGGCTCTGGGGCCCTCACTGCTGTGGGGCTTGGCTGGGAAAACTTGGGCAAGGCCAAGGGATCTGCAGACCCCTCCCCACTAACTATCCTCAGACCTGGAAAAGGACTGCACAGCAGGTTCACAGGAGACAGTGCCTCGGCTACTCCTGGCCGCTCTTGGATTAAGGTGTGTATAGGAATATGGGGCCCAGGGGAGGAGGGCTCTGGCAATAGACATACAAAATGCTGAAAGACTCATGGAGTCAGGAATGGTGGTACAAGCCTGTAAAATCCCAGCATCCGGGAAGGAGGTGGACTGAAGGAGGTTCAGGGGTTCAAGGCCAGCCTTGGTTACATAGCAACTCCCTGGCTAGCTTGAGCCACACGAGGCCCTGTCTCAAAACCAAAACACGGGCAGGGGGAGTCCTACAGAACATGGTGGCTTGTTTGCTATGAGGAAGAAAGAGAAGGCGTAAGTGACTCAAGGGGTACCAATATGCTTTGCAAATGTATGTATTCATCCACAACCACCACCAAGCAGCGGAAGTGGAGAGCATCAGTGAGCTCTGTGTCGTTCCTGTCTTCTCTCACTTTCCGCTCTTCTGGGAGAGGTCTTCGGGCTTTCAGAGAGAGAGAGAGAGAGAGAGAGAGAGAGAGAGAGAGAGAGAGAGAGAGAGAGAGAGAGAGAGAGAGAGAGAGAGAGAGAGAGAGAGAGAGAGAGAATCACCAGGCTTTGCGCTGCAGCTCAGTGGAAGAGCGCTTTCTTATCATCTGGGAAAGCCTGGGTTTGTTCCTCGGCAAAGATGTGTGTGAAGGAATCGGTCAGTTTATGGAGGTGACAAAGGGATCAATGGAGTGGTTCCGAGGAGAGATGGCTCCCTTATGAGCTCACTTTGGGCTTTGTGCTTTATTCACCTTCTCAGGAATCCTCAAAATAACCCAAAGAGCTCCAGGTAGGAGTGCTGACCCAGCTGCCCAGGGACTAAGCACTGAGGAACACTCCTGGTCTCCTGCTGTCTCATCCAGGGCACCAAGTGGACAGGTAGACATATGGGCTAACAGAAATCCTGCTGGGACCACGGTCCAGTGTTGGGCTAGAGATTCACCTGTGCTCTGGCTGTCAGGAAACTGAGCCAGGACAAGGACTCCTGTTGGGACTTTGGGCCAAAAAGAGATTTGGGGGCATAGATGGGGGAATTTATCCCTGACTGTGTGGAGCATGACAGGACAGGGAGGCCTTGGAGAGACAAGGTGGATAGAGCCTGGGGGACAGGTCAGAGCTGAAATCCTGAGGCTTACAGCTACCTGCCAGAGACTGTGATTTGAGATCACAGTTCAAGTTCATTCCTCTTTCTAGTAAAGTTAACATTGGTTCCTCTCAAACAAATTTGTATTCTCATCTCAGCCGTCCTAGGAATAATGAGGTAGCATATGAATGCTAATAAGCAGAGGGTTGGGGAAAACATTCTCTAATTAATCA
Source organism: Pachyuromys duprasi (assembly GCA_028658305.1). Taxonomy (NCBI): domain Eukaryota; kingdom Metazoa; phylum Chordata; class Mammalia; order Rodentia; family Muridae; genus Pachyuromys; species Pachyuromys duprasi. The sequence goes on along the minus strand of CM053759.1, from coordinate 33,695,170 downwards.
AATTATGATCATAGACACTTGATTCAGAGGGGGGGAGGTTTTCTTTATTTATTTACTTAATAAAGAACAGGATTGGGCAGGTTGTGTTTTAGGGTCACAGGGGCTTTCTCTTTCTTTCCAGGCCAGTTTTTCCTTTCTGCCATTAATTAATGAATATAGATTTTCCATTAGAACCAGCCTGATTTCTTTCAGTGTTAATTTGAATTTCAATTTCTGACCCTTGAAGGCTGATGCTGATCAAATACTACATATTTGTTAATTCTGGGGCCTCAGGATTGAGAAAAACAGCCCGCAATATCCCAAGACGGAAGAGAAGTGGGTCCCTAGAAAACAGTAAAGGGCCATGGGAAATTGCCTACAGTTGTCCACATTGCAGAAGGCAGGTGCTGTGCTTTAGACATTTATCTGCTTCTAACACGTGCAGGCGATGCCTTCAGAGGTGATTAGCTCTTCAATGACTGTCTAATAGGCAGCGATAAATTGTCTAAAAGGCAGAGCCCTTGTGAAAGGAATTAGCGCCCTTATAGAAGAGACCGAAGAGATTCTCAAGAGTGGATAGGGCCTCTGCTTTGCAGTACGGGGGGGGGGGGGATCTGAGCCCTTTCTGCACGTTACACAATCAATCAACTGAGCTGGCATTCCCAGTTCGAGACCTCCTTCTCATGGAATGTGAGGAGGCCCTTGGCAGGAGGCTTCAGTCCCTCGCCATTGGATAGCTTCAGTGTTCTCAAAGCATGGCAGCTGGCTTCCAAGGGCAGCTAGATGGAAGGAAGCCACTGTATCTCTGAAATAAACCTGCATTATTTCTGCCTTGTTCTATCCATTAGGTACACAATGGGAACGTTCTGGGTTACCTAGGTGGGCTCAATGTAATTGCAAAGGTCTTTAAGAAAAACTGGAAGGTGAAACATGTTAGTGTGATACAACTCAGACAGACCCCATCAGCTGAGGCTGTTTTTGAGGATGGGAGGCAGCCGTTAAGGCAAGGAAAGGCAAGGGCAGATTCTGACCGCAAAGCCTCCAGCAGTAACGTAAGTCCTGCCGACACTTTGTTCTTAGCAGACTGAGACGCCTTTCTTGTTGTCTTAGTCATTCTGTTTACGGTCATCTGTTAACGGCAGAGCTGGGAAACGGCCAGGGCTAGCCCCATCTGTCTCCCGTTAGCCTCGTCTTTGGTTGCTGTCCTTTAGTACAGATGCTCTATAATATACAATGTGCTGTGTGTTTGCCATATGTCCTTTAAAACTACAAACTCCTTGGAATAACAAGGACCAAGTAGTGTTTTAGTTTTTGTTTTAAAAAGTGTATTTGAAGCACCAGATGCATTTGCATGACTCTGTTGTCATTACAAACCTGACTGATTAGTAAACTTCTACAAGCGGAAGCATCCAACAAAATGAGAGAATGAACTGGTGTGCGGTGAACACAGAGACCCATCAAACCAAAGCCAAAGAGTTAGACCCGTGGTGGGATAGTCACTAAAATACTATTTTCACTGCATTCCCTCCCTCTCCTGTCAAGCTAGCAACCCTTTTTACCTTCCCTCACTTAGGGACTTGTGGTGGGCATAGAGTAGAAAAGGAGAGACTGACCGTCACAGGCTCATCTCTAATTTGTTTCTGGTTGTTTGAGACAGGGTCTCACCGTGTAGCTCTGGCTGGCCTAGAACTTGCTTTGTAAACCAGACTGGCCTTGAACTCATAGAAATCTGACTGCCTCTGCCTCCTGAGTGCTGGGATCAAAGGCAAGCACTACCATTCCACTTAGTGAAGGTCTTTGAAAAGACACTGCTCCTTTGGAGTAGGGGAGGGAGAGAGATAGGTAGGGAGAGGAAACCATCAAGGGGGAAAGGGGGTGGACTTCACCAGAGCCTAAGAAGGACACCAAACTGTTCTGTGATAAGATCCCAGCAGGGAGCAGCGCAGTCCTACCACACTGAGGGGCAGGGATTGCTTGTGTTCCCCATGATATCCAGGGCACTTTGCAGGAGCTGAGAATGTGGGGGATCAGCAGGCGGGGCAGTGGGAGGGTGTCTATACAGGGCGGTGGCACATACCTTTGGGGGTCTCTTGGGGCTCTGACCTGGGGACGTTTTAGGGCCCACTGGAGTGGAGAGAGGCAAGTGTGGGCGCACTCAGATAGAACATCCCCCTAGCCAACAGGAAGAGGAGCCGGAGTCTAAAAGATGATGACTTAGTACAAAAAGAGTCATGCTCCGGTCCCCCAAGTGTTAGGCCAGCACTCAAAATGGTGACCATCTTTCGACTTTAAGTGAAAGCCTTTAATCTCCAGGTGAAAGCCCGGTTGTGGGGGTGGGAGGGTGTTTAAGAGGGCGGAAACGTCTGCTGTGTAGCTCTCCGAGAGGGAGGGGATGGAGCGGAGCTGCCGGTGGGCTCCCCGGCCCTGCTAGGTTGGAAGCACGAAGTCCATCTCATCGGGGTTGAAGTAGAGATAAATCATAAAGCAGCCCCAGAGGACAGCGGTGAGCATGGCGCCGAGGTGTGGTGTGAAGGTCTCCTGCCAGGTGGGAGAAATGTGGGGGACCTGGGGCCAGATTGAGGCCACGGCAGAAAGTTCGCCCTCCCCTCCTCATGCCACATCCTTTACGAGCCCCGGTGGGGACGCTGGGTGGCAGCGTCCACTCACAGTCCCTGTTCCCTGTGCCACCACAGGTGGGCCTTGCTGCCAAAGGAAGCTGAAGCGCACTCCCTTTGGGAGAAAACTAGACGCCCGGCTGAGAGAAGGCACTTCTCATGTGGGTCTACCTACCCCCGACTGCAGTTGGTCTTTAGGGCACACAACAAACATTTCTCCTGTGGAGGACAGAAACGGCACAAGAAAGATTATTTGTTCCTGGTTCAAGCCGCCCAGCCTGCTGGGCACCTCATCAGGCTTTGCTAGAGGAAAGGACAGAGTGAGCGGAACTCGGGAGCCGGCGCAGCCACGGGCTGACACACCACAGCCTAGACTAAGGGATTTCTAGACTAAGGGATGCATGGGAGGGGTGGGGGAGGTTGAGGCCAGCCCTTTAAAGCAGGAGCTCTGGGGGAAGTCGGGGCAGGAGGAGCTCAGGGCTTCAGAACCAGCACGGAGAGTGGGCAGGAATTCACTTACGCAGCAAGTCGGACACGAATGGAGGGGGTCCAGCGCACTGCTCTTGGTTTTCTGTGCCGCCATCATCTTGTCGCTAGCCAGTGATACTCCGCCACAGTCTTCCATCTTCTTGAGTCTGAGTGGGGAGTCTTTGTCCGTCTTTCCTATCTGTCCGAGTTCCTGCTGCTTCTTTGGTTGTTTTTGAAGGGGACTGGTGGGTCAGGAGGGGGCAGAGATTTGGGGAGGCTGTTTCTACCAGTGCACAGGTGCACGGAAGACCTTGACGTCCAGCCATTGTAATGGTAGAGCCAAGACAATTCCTCCAGGCATGCATTCTCTCAGCAGCCTGTGTGCCCAGCAAAGTGAAGGGAGGGGTCCTTAGGGACAAGGGTGACACTTACAGCTTGCTGGTATTCTGAATGTTTATTAAAACCTCCATCTTGTCATCCATATCCTTCTGCATCTCCTTCGAGAGAGAACCCGAGACTAGAATCACCCCCTTCTGAAGAGCGTGGAGGTCCTTCCTCCCTCCTCTCTCTGCAGACCACTCTTGCCTCCTACTTCGAGGATCCTCACTAGAACTGGCCGAGGTGGTGAATGGGCATGTCCCTGACAGCCACCTTCCACCCTGGTTTCATGATAGGACTAGACTGCAGGCAGAGGTACAACAGACCAACCACGGCCCCTGGGGGGCCAGAGGCCAGGAGCTGTCCTGCCTGACCTCAGATACGAGGCTTTGAGTCAATGCCTATTCAACAGTGCAGCTAAGAAAACAGGTTGGGACCTCAAAGACTCTTTGATTCCGGTGTTTAATGGCCCCGCACACCACTCCCCTTTTAAAACAACACAGTTCTAGTAGAAAGGCCAAAACGTAAAACTAAGTTGAATGAGGACTGGATAGATGGCTCTGTGGCTAAGACGGCACACCACAGAGGACCTAAGTTCAGTTCTAGCCCTCCCGTCAGGCAGCTCACAGACCGCCTGTAACTGCTACTCTTGGAGCTCCAAAGTTTCTGGTCACCTTGTACATTCACCCTCGCCCCAAATGGGTTGCACACACACACACAAATTTAAGATAATAAAATCATAAGCATGAAATAGAAGACAGTAGTTAAAATACACAGCTCATTTATTATTCACTGAGAACTAAAAAAGTAAAGGTAACCTATAGAATTTGATGTGGGAAACTCTGGATAGAAAAAAAAAACAAAACCAAAAACATAGTGGCCATGAAATAAGCCTAAGTCTGCGTTATGGAGAGAACTGAGTGTGGACTGGGTTGCCATAAAATACCAATAAAAGTAATTTAACTCCAGTGAAAGTGACTCTAATATGAAAAGACTCTGTAGTTTAATCTGTTGCAGAGAGCTGGCAAAGTTGGCGGGAGGGGGTTTCTGAGGACAGCTGTGTGAGTCTTTGTAAACAGTATTGGGAAAAGCACCAAAATCTCCTCCAAGGTCAAACATGCCCCTCAGGCTGAGCACATACAGTCAGGGTCCTAGTCTCTTCCCCCACCACTCCTTCTCCTCCGTCAGCCTGGCTTCCCCACTATACCCGCCATCTTCTCCACTGCCTTTGCCCCTCCAGATGGAAACTCTGATGTCACTTCGGACGCTTGTCTTCGACTCCTCCCCTGTGCCCTGCAGCCCCCTCCAGCCACCCTGCAACCCACCTGCTCACACCGCCCAGGCCACCTTGCCAGCGGCTGCTGTCTGTGCGTTCTTTAAGATCTGCTAGACAAATCCCGGCCTGTCAGCTGTTTCCTGAGGCCCCATCACTGTTATTTCTCACGGCTTCTCCCAGCTGACCCCGCTCCATGGCTGCTCTCCCCACTGACTGGGAAACACAGCCATCTCCTGCTGGGCCCAAGCTGTTTCCAGCCTGAAATAGCTTTCTTTGTGCTTTTTCATACCCAGAGTGGCCACTAATAAAATGCTTACGTTGTTTGCATGTTAATATGGAAATAGCACATGCCCTTTGCAAAAATTTGGATAAAGCAGAAGAATATTTAATCTTTCCCCCTCCCAAGACTACTATTTGCTTTTTTTGGTACATTTCTTCCCAATTTTTTCCTATGTATCTACTTATATTTTTTTATCTAGTTGAGATCAGCCTATTTACAGTACGGATATTTCATTATAAGCGTTCTTTGTAAGCATGCCTTTAATAGACCCTAATGGTAACATATGGATAAACCATAATTTAGTTAATCCTCTACTGCTGGAAACTGTGGTTGTTCCCACACATTTACTATTATCAATAATCCTAAAATGAAAATCATTTATACATACTTATTCTGACAATTTTTAGTATTTCCATGGGGTAAACCCTTTTTTAATATTCCAGTTTTATATAAATTAGTACTCTTATCAGTAGTTTAGTTTTATAAATCTACACTTTGCTTATTTGAGTGTGAGTTACATTACTTAAAGTTTTTTTTAGATGCTGTGTATCTGTGTGAGTGTGTGTGTGGGGGGGTATGTACACACAAGTCCAGATGCCACCCAAGGACAGAGGTATCAGATCCCCCTGGAGCTAAAGTTTTGAGCAGTTGTGATGCACCAGGGGTGGGTGCTAGGAACCAAACTGAGGTCTACTGCAGGGGCAGCACACACTCTGGCCCACTCAGCCACCTCTCCCAGCCCAAGCATGTTCTCTAGCTGCATGTGTGCAATGTTGTGGAAGTTCAGCTTTCTCTGCACCCTGTGTCTGTGTTTTGGCTTCTCCGGCTTGTCCGTGCATCCCCTAACCCATTTGCTCATTTATTTCCTGCTGTTTTGTGTGAGATCTGTATTTTGCAGACTAAAAAACCATTCATCTCTTACCACATTGAGAGAAAACTATTACTATTGTTTTAACATTCTATAATTGGTATTTTTCATCATAATTCTTTTAAAAAATGTTTATATGACAAATATATCTATACTTTGTCCTTTATAGCTTTTCCTTACTTGTTTTTATTCTGTAAATTCACTTTATAAACCAGTTCAGCTTACACTGCTAGTAAACTGGTTTTTCCTTACAGAGTCAGACAGAGTTCTTGTATCATTATGTAACCCTTTTCTTCTCATTGACATTTAAAAACCACCTTTTATCCCAGAGATGAATCTAGTGCAGTGGTTGAATGATGGCCTAGCAATGTGAAACCCCAGGATCTTGTACCACCAAAAAATAATCACCTTTTATCATGTTTAAAACTTTATGGAAATATGGTTTCCAGCCTTAATTATACATTAGAATCCCATGGGAGAAATTTAATCCATGGGTGCTGGGACCTCACCCTCAAAGATTCTGATTTCATCGTTATGAGGATAACCTGCATTTAAGGGGCGGGGCATTAGACTCTCTCATCTCATTCCAATGTGCAGCTGAGGTTGATGGGTGTGTTCAAGTGTTTGGGACCTGGTTTGCCCCTACAGGGACATATCCAGATACCTTGTGAAGAAGCCAAGTGTGGGAGGTGTGACTGCAGGTCTAACACTCGGGATGAGGTGGGAGTAATCAAAAATTGGAGGCCAGTGTGTGCTACAAAGACTGCCTTCATATGTGTGTGTGTACATAGACACACACATAGCTACACACATAGTATATACATTTTAAAATCGTTTGTGACACTTAACTCCACCTTGAAGACATTTCTGTAATGTATAGTGTCTGGCTGTGTGGGTGTTTTTGATATGCTCCTGGAGGCTGCTCAGGATTTCCATCCCTAGCAGAGGGATCAGCCCAGGGTTATAGGCTACGAATATTCCTTTGTTTCTCTGCTTTATCATTAGCCACCCTGATTTGATGACTCTGGGTTTATCTGGGTTTAAGCCTAGTGTCCCTTAGAACTCTTGAAAATACTCTTAGCCATCGTCTTTTGCCTGCTTGTGCCTCTACATCACTGATTCTCAGGCTTCTATGGGGGGAAACGTAGGCCCTATCTGAAATGTGAACCTGGGGCTCTTGTCTCAAGTCACTCTGAAACAGACTAACCTTTGCAAACCATTGCTCTATGGTCTGAATTCTCCCTCCTGTTTTCTGAACCAAAGGGGAACCACCCTGGGCCTTAGTTACATTCACACTAAGCTTCCAGCACTATCATGAGGCCTCTCGGCTCCCACTCTAAGGACTTCTCTCCTAACTCCCACTCTCATTACTCCTACCTCTAAGCCCCTAACTAACAGGCAGCCTGTGCCTTCGCTTCCAAGTCTGTCTAGTGGGTTACAGATACCTCCAGGGCAGGGGTCTGGCATCTCTGCCATCATTTCCCATGTGACCCACGGAAGGCATACAGTGAAAGCGTACCTTCATAATTTCCACAAATTCATGAAGCTTATCGAAATCTTTGTCCATGATATCCTTTATCTAATGAGGAAGAAAAGCACGATTTAACAAGGCACAAAGTGTGCTTCCGAAGCCACTCATAGACTCTTCTGGGCATTTTAAGTAAAGGACAGCAGCTGACTCTTGGGAACAGATGAATAATGTGCTACATGAGCCAAGGACAGCAGCTGGATCTTGGGGACAGATGAATAATATGCTACATAATCCACTTTCCTCCTGAGAAGCCTCTGAAGGGTCTAGGGTACGGGGACTGCCAAGTCGTCTCTATCGGCACCCTTGACAGGCCTTCCACGTGGAGCTCAGAGCACAGCTTGAATTACAGCTTGGTCCTCTGTTCCCCAAGTAAGCTATAGGTGATTGCATCATAGAAACAAAAGAGCTCCTTCCGTGCAGCTTGCTCTGGGGAGATGCATAAGGAGGATACAGTTGATCCATCATTGTCTCCAAATTCCTCCTCAGCCCCTCTTCACTGTTGTCGCTCAGGTTACATCACCCCAGCCTTAGTACATGAGGGAGTCCTTAGCCAGCTGAAAAGGGCTTAGGCATGGAAGAAGTAAGAGATTAAGGCTCTACTCTGCCCAGGGTTGAAACACTATGGGGGGCCAGGTATGGGTTAGGGTGTTGCTTTTCCATGCAAGTCCTCATTTCCTTTACTATCCAGAGCAAGCAAGTCCATTTTCCGCAAAGCTCTGCTTCTCTTCTCTGGCCGAAGCCTTATCATGTCACCTTTTTTATCTCTTCCATTTTTTCCTTGAGTTCTTCTCTCACCTCCCTGAGTTCATTCTGGGGAAATGAAAGTGAGAGACACACACGATAAAGACAAAGGCAGATCCTCCAAACAGAGGCAGGCAAAGGAAAGGACGGTGTTAAGACAGTGAGGCTGGGAGCCCGCGGAGAGAGACGCTGAAAAGAACACAGCTTTGGAAGGCTTCCCCAAATTAAACACCCGACCTAAGCCTAGAAACAGCAGACAAGTGGACCGTGAGGGTCTGCCAGTAAAATACTAAGCACTGAAAGAGTAAGACACACTAAAGAGATGGGACAGGGCTGGAGAGGTCTCAGCAGTAAAGGAAGCCTGCTGCTCATCTAGGCGACCTGTGATCCATTTTCCAGCATCAATATCTGGAGGCTCGTAACTGCTCGTAACTCTAGCTCCATCCGGGCAAAACACGCCCAGTGCACACATGCACGCACACACATACACAGCAGAGAGAGAGGAAAGAGAGGAGAGGAAAGCAGAGGGGGGGAAAGAGAAGAGAGAGAGATTGAGACTAGCACGTGACAGGGATTAGGACCCAGGCCAGTTGATTTTGTTAAAGTGATGAGACAATTACACACACACAAAATACCTAAGTGAACATGCTTGACTTCAGGAAATACACACTTAAGATTTGGGTAAACTTAACTCTCAAACGGTTTATACTGTCATTAATTCTGGGAATCTGTGGAGGGATGGTTTCAGGACCCTCTGTGATGAAGACCAAGGGAAGAGCCCAAGAAAGGGAACCACAGTCAGGATGCCCACCCATCATCCAGACACGGTAGACTAGGATGTAAGCACCCATAGCCGTTCCTCAGTGTCTGAGAAGAACCGGCTTCAGGAACCCTGCAGATATCCAAATTTGCCAATGCTCATACCCCTCCATCCTGTGCACACCATCCCATACACTTTAAACTATCCCTGGATCACTTAAACACACAGAGCAATGCAAATACTATGCAAACCATTGTACTGTCTAGCTTGGGAAGTGATAGAAAATATCTGTAATGTTTGACCAAATATTTTTATTTTATTTTATTACCAAATATTTTCTAACTGCAGATTGGTTGAATTAAAGGCATGGAGCCTATAGATATGAAGGGCAGTGTGTGTGTGTGTATATACTTGCATGTTGATGTGTACACAGGGGTATATGTAGAGAGGGAGGCGGACAGAAATGGAATAAGTTGGCTGATAAATTGCCAGCATTTAGGGGATCTGGGTGAAATGTGTACTAGAATTCATTATACCATTCTTGGTAACTTCTGGGTAATCCAAATAGTTTTAAAGTAACAGGTTAAGAAAACAAGACCAAGAGTAAGTGAAGTCTCCCGTCTGCAGGTGCCAGCAGGAAGCGGCACTCAGACGCTAGTGGGCCAGCCACCCCCTCACCAAGCCGATCTGTCAAGCCACCTGGGCCCACACACTGACCTTCAGCTCTTGTGTCATCCCTCTTTTGATGAACAGCCCTTCTTGCTTAATTCCTTTGTAATCACACATCTGCAGATTGAAACAGATACACACGTACTGGAAATGGTGGGTGTGGGTGGGAGCAGCTCAGGCTTCTTCCCTTCCCACCCCAAGGCCAGGCATGTTTCACACCCCATTCCAGGCAAGAGCATGCTTTACGCCCTGAACAAAGAAAGAAAGTTGGAAGGCTCACGGGATCATTTCCAATATCCTCTGTGTCCTGCCCCCATTCGGCAGGAGCGCACAGAGGCCCCACAGTGCCCAGCACTTTTCTTCCTTTACCAGGTTAATTTTCTTCGGTTCTTCCCTCTTGGCCGACATGATGGAAGAAGAGCCAGGGTGTTCTTTGACTTCCCAACCTCCCCACAACAGAACCCCGGGACCAAGCAACCGTCCTGTGCATCTTACCGGCTTAGGCAAGGGTAGGGTGACCACCTCTTTGTTTGCGGAACAGCTGAGGTCACAATGCCAGGCCTCAGATGCTGGCCTGGCGTGTTACCCCTGAGATGAATGGCTCTTACGAGGTTTCCAAAGCCATAAGGCCTTGAGCCTGGGGCTGTTGAGGACACAGCCAGCCATTTGGGAGTGCGGACACACGCTGGGAGAAGCCAAACCTTGGCTCCTCATGCAGGTGGCCTTACCTGCTGACCAGGAGAAGCACCCACTTCTTCACGCATAACTTCCATATCCATTTTGGTCCCATCTCTTCTCTTGGCTCTTCTTTAAATGCAGAAGAGGGTTAGAGCAAGAAGAAATATTGAATAGTGCTTGAGACAAGAAGATTGTGTGTGTGTGATACAGAAGGTAGTTCTGAGGGTAACTATGATCTGCATTTGTTTAACATGGAGAATAGAGGCACATCTCTTGGGGTCTAACATGACTCAGAATCTGGGTCAGGGAACCTGACTTCTTTCCTCACTTGGGATTCCGTTTCCTCCTCCTCCTCTTGTTTCAAGGGCTACTAGTTGACACAGAAAAGGCCAGCTTGAGCATTCTGAGGGCAGGTGGGCCAGTAGTACAGGAAGTAACCCAGGATAATGTGTGAATTACACAACACACCAGGTACCCCTCACCTCACTTCGTGTTCTGCTTTCATGCAACCGATGGATCCTCCCAGGGTCAGCTTCATCAAGAGCCTCCTGCAGCCATTTGAGATCCGTCTCCCAGCTGGTGGTTCCCAATGAAGCCTCTTCCCTACTGACAGCCTTGGAGCTTGCCTGCTTCCAACCGAACAACATGATGCTTCATGCTGGTCGAGGCAAGGGGAGAGAGTGTGGGGCTAAGCTGTCTGGGCCTGATTTCCCCACATGTAAATGAAGGAACCATGGCTCCATCCTAAAGGTCTCAAGGCCTGTAATAGTGGCCGCTTCTTTTCTCTTCCATTGACTTGAGAACCTCAGAGAGCTGTAAGTAACGGTCCCTTTGCTCAGTAGGGCAGGTGTTACATGGGCTGTCTTCTAGCCAAGCACACAGGCACATATGGGCATACCGGACTATTTGTCAGATAAGGAGAAAGAAAACAATCACTCTGGCTTTATAGAAGGCCTCCCCTCCCACATACCACACACACACACACACCACGCACCACACACACATACATACACCACACACATATCACATACACATATCACACACACACATACACACACCACACACACATACACTGATGGTTTTTTTTTTTTCTTTTACTTTCTCATGCTTCAGCCAAACACATCATTGTTGTTGCTGGTATGTTTTTGAAGACCTGGGGAATTGTTTTGTGAACCAAAATAAATGTTTCCACTCCCCACTTCACTTTCTCCTCTTCCTCATTTTTATTGATTTTAGAGTCTCATTTTGTAGCCCAGGCTGACCTGGAATTCACCCTTGTTACTTTTCTGTCTATATGATAAAATACCACGACCAAGAGCAACTCTGGAAGAGTTCATTTGGGCTTACCATTCCAGAGTCAGAGTCCAGCATGGTGGGAAGACATGGCAGCTGAAGCGCTCACATCTTCAAATGCAAGCATGAGGCAGAGAAGCGGGTGAAATGGAAATTGGGGCCATTCCTCATTCAAACCGCCACAACTATGCGGTCTAGGTTGGCCTTGAACTCATGGAGGTTCTCACATATCAGGCTCCCAAGCTCTGGGATTATGGGCATGAGCCACCACACCTGGATATATTAAGATTTTGCGGTTGCCTGAGGAGGAAGGCAGGGGAGTGTTGGATATCACTGCTATGACTTGGGTCTCCCGTAGGCTGTCCTGACCTGAGGAACACCAGACGGTCTTTCCCAGCTCCCCTTTAGAGCACAGTCCCCCTGTACCAGGAAAGGATCATAAGTCCCCGTCACCCACCCATGCTCCATCAGGATTAGGGGACAGCACAATATTCAGAACAGAGAAGAATACCAGTGTCTTCTGCAAGTTGATGAAGGACCTAGGCTGCTTTTGTTCCATGGAGGAGATGATGTGGGCAGAGGCTGAATGGAGACATTTAAAAATGCCTGTAAGCCTCTGATGTGTCTTATGATTCCAGGAGTATCACTTCTAGTGTCTGGCCTACAGTGACGCTGTCTTCAGCACTATGTACTCAGAGCCCCAGAGAATGAGAAAGAATGTCCTGTGTGCTCAGGGGTCTGTTTGACAACAGGTAGTCTGAAGTCAGTGAGGGTGGACCATTTCATAAACATTCCCAGAATCCTGAGTGTGGTCTCTATTCAGCCTTGAAGTGACCTGCTTCAGCATTCTGGCAGTCCCACATCTTGATGCCTTGCAGTACCTGGTAGCTCCCCTTAGCCAGAGATACCCTGTGGTTCCCATCCTAGGACCTACTAATGTACATTTGGTAGACACTGCAAGAGGTGATTGCTGTGTTGTCCTTCTTTGACTTATAGACACTCTAGAAAGCTTTATCCTGTGCAGTGTGAAGATGTCTTTTATCATCGATACTTTGATTACTATGCAACTTCCGATCTTTCTTATAACTAGTATATCAGACAAGCTATGGTTATGGTCTGCTTACACTGTTTTTGCAGAAAAAAAAAAAGACCGTATCTGCTGACGTTATCTGAACTGGTCCTTCTGTTTTAGGAATAAGCCTGGTGTGCACCGATCATTCGTAAATCCCCAGCTATTTCTGTACAGTTGAGGAGGAGGAAAAACTCACAGGAGAGGTATCCTGTGAGAATTGCTGTCTATTCACATTTGTGTATTCACCAGGCCAAGGATGTTTTCCAGATCTTCCTGGTCCCAGGAGAACCATTACTGTTCCATAGCCAGCCCCAGCAGCCTGAGATGCAGGCTAACACACGAACCACCAGCGACCAGAGTTCTCCCTGCTAACTGCGACTCCTGGGGCCTCCTGACTTAATGTTCTGTCTTTGGATGGGATCCAAGTAGAAGGTGGCATTTATTTCTGTCCTAGCTTTTTCAGGCCTCTCTCCTGGCGGGCTCACAATTCTGCCCAGGCTTCCTCTTAAGCCACTTCCAAACTCCCATTTGTCACTGAAATAACGAAAGTGAGTGCCACCACAGAATCTTTGGACAGTGCTTTAAGGGACTGTGTCTCATGTAGCGCTCACTGACAATCCTAGGTGGGAGGGTTCCGTGGTTTGTCCTGGTAGCAGCCCCAGCTACCCTTGTTCACATTTGTCCTGCAGCAGGAACTTAACTGAAAGGCCACAAGTGACTACAAGAGAGGTCGGGGACTGTGACCAAGCTTGTCCTAAGAAGGAGAAAAGAAAGCCAAGCATGGTGGCTCATGCGTGTAATTGTATCACTTGGCAAGTGGGGGGCAAAGATTGTCAGGAGCGCAGCGCCAGCCTGGGACAACAGGTGACTTCCTATTAATGGAAACATTCGACCCCAGAGGGAAGAGAGAGGCTTATAAGACTAAAGACACCAAGGCTGGAGAGACAGCGGCTTAAAGCACTTGTCGCTCTTACAGAAGACCCCGGTTCAGTTCCCGGCACCCACATAACTTCACTCCCAGGGCACCTTCTTCTGCTGTCTGAGGACACTGCATTCATGTGGTACCCAGACCTGCACACAGGCAAAATACCCATTAAAAAAAAAAGACTAAGGAAGTGAATGAACTTTATAAGGCTGAGGAAACCTAAGGTTAGAAGACAATTAATACCCCTCCCTTGAGGTTATATAAATAATGCTGAGGAGAAGGCTCCTGGAGAGATGTCTGCTAGCTTAGCAAAAATCCCCATGGATACAGCTTTCGTGTCCCCACCCTGACCCCCCATGGACTTTTCAGTTTGCGGCTGCTGTTAAGTCATGTGTGTACTTATCAATGCTCTCTCACCCATGCTTGTCTGAGGACTCCAGCGAACTCACTCTTTCACCAAGCTAGACTCGGGTAGAAATGTTTCTGACTCATCATCGATGCCCTGTGTGAGGTGAAAACATGTTTGTCCATGTCTCCTCTGGGTAAACCATGTAAGACGACTAGTGCCTAAACAGAGCCAAACATAAGTCTGGAGCGATTGCATGGGCTCTGCGATTTGTGTGACAAGACGTGCAATGGAAACATTCCTGTGGGGGCCGGTGTTCACCGGGGCGATCCTAATGTGGCTGCCTTTCCCCATGTGGTATGGAGTGGTGTGCCTCTTTGCCGTGGTGACAGACGCGTGTTCCCCGCTACGGGGTGCTAAGACATAAGCCAGGCTTGCTGTTTATGAGTGCCCCTGGGGAGAGTCCCAGCCTGGCCCACCCTCCTCTGTATGAGGTAGCGCGGACAGGATGGGATTGTAAGCAGGCTGTGGCGGTAGCTGTGTGGTGTTTGCTGTGGGTGATAATTGGAGATGTAGGAGGAAAAAGAGAGTCCGAGTCAGATCTGCTCTGGAAAGTCCTTCCTAGAAATACTGACCACAGGCTGGCTTCTTGTCCATCAGTTTGGACACTGACTTTTACATCTGGATTGTCCTGTTCTCTGGAACATTCTACCACTAAGGTTCTTAGCACCTCAAGGCCAAGTGGATGAGAAGAGTAGTCCAGAAGATGTAAGTCTTCTTCCCTTGGCAGGATTTCTAGGGCCTGAGCCGGGTTGGAGAACATTTCTCTTAAAGTCATGACAGTGATGATGGGGGAGGAGCTTGTAGAGACCAGATTCACAGGAGATGAGTTCATGTCCACATGTGACTCGAGATAGAGAAGTCAATGGCAATTTCTGAGTGCCACTGTAGAGAGGGCCGAGGGAGGGAGGGAGGGAGGGAGAGAGAGAGAGAGAGAGAGAGAGAGAGAGAGAGAGAGAGAGAGAGAGAGAGAGAGAGAGAGAGAGAGAGGATCAGCATTCCAGCACAGGTACTCTCAGCCAGTCTGTCTGGGTGACTGAGCTGTGAATGGGAGAATGTGAGTTCAAATAATTAGGTGTTCGAGACCAAGCTTGCTCCTTCTTACAGACTGAGCTCCGTGCAGACTGTGGAGTTTTCCCTTGTCCTGGCAGGAATCACTGGCAGAGTGTTCGCAAAGAGGCTGTCTGGTTGTCTGGAGCTTGAATTCAATAGATTCCAAATTTCATTCGTACTTAGTGCCAAAATATGTTGCTGGTCCGATGTAGTTCAGACTTAACGGAGCCAAAAAGCATACACCCAAATCCACTTTGATGAGCTGAGAATGAATGTGGCATCTCTGAGGCTGTCAGTCCCACCATGAAGACACTTCCTTGATGCAGGGGCACGTGGAGAGCAGGTGTCAGCTCTTGGCATCAGCTGCATCTGCGTCAGCACCTCTCTGACAGAGCGCTGAGCATTGCCGGAAGCCCTGCCTCTGCGGCTGCCCTTTGAGCAGTCAAACCAGCTGAGTGTGGGCACTTGCACGCACCTGCTACCTGTAGATCTTCTGCGGGTCCTGTGGAAACGCTGTAGGCTTCTAGCTGGTGACTGTCTTAGTTTCATTTCGGTCCCTATAATAAAAAATATATTCCAACCCAAAGTGTGGTGGTTTGAATGAGGCTGGTCGCCATAGTCTCATATGTTTGAACGCTCGGTACCCAGTTGATGGAACTGTTTGGGAAGGATTAGGAGGTGTCGACTTGTTGGAGGAAGTGTGTCACTGGAGGTGTGCTTAATGCCTTCAAAAGCCCAAGGCCCCCCTCTCTCTGTCTGTCTCTCTCTTTCTTCCCACTCCCTCGCTTCTTGCGTTGCTGCCTCAAAATGTATGCTCTCAGCTACCACTGTAGCAGCTTGCTTGCCTGCTGCCATGCTTCCTGCCAAGATAGTCAGTGACTCTATTTATTTGAACCCATAAGACTCCACATTAAATGCTTTCTTTTTTATAAGTCTCCTTGGTTATGGTGCTTTATCATAGCAACAGAATGGTAATAAAGACAAAAGGCAACATAGGGGAGGAGGAAAGGGTTTATTTGGCTTATAATTCCAGGTCGCAGGTCATCATTGAGGGAACTCAAGGCAGAAACCTGAAAGTGGTCCCAACTGGTACCTCACAAAGCATTATCTCCACCAGGAACCTCACTTCACAGCCAAGTGCCAAAGGAGCTATGGAGGATGTTTTTGGCTGGCTTGCAGCTAGGTTTATGTTATGTTGTTATGGCAGGACCACCTGCCTAAGGGGCGGTGTTATGCACTCCCGTTGCGTCAACGAACACCCAGGACAAGCCCTGATAGGCATGCCTACAGGCTGATTTGATCTAGATAATTCTTTTAGCTTCTTAAGGCTAACTAGGACAGCGACAACTTAGAGATTCTCAGGTTTGGGGAGGGGGGGGGAGGGAATCTGGCTCCTTTCTATTTAAATCTTCACTTTGCTTGTAGCCAAACACTGAACAGCTCATTTTTTTCTGCTATGAAGACTGATAGGACAGCCTTTCCCACACCTTGTGTGTTCCGTCCCAGAGTCCTTTGCCAGCAGCCCCATTCTAAACACTGAGCCTACCCTGGTATCTTTCTACTACCTCCTCACACTCCTCCCTCATGCAGCTGACATATTCCTGGACCATATCATAAATGAGAAAACCCTCTGGAGCTCTGAGTGGAGAACAAGGTAGCATGAGAGACCACGCATCTAGGTGATAAAACTGTTCCCCAATGAGAGACAACTTGGATAGAATCAAACAACCAGAACAGGCCACACTCATCTGCCAAACCTCCTAAAGATAAATGTTAGTTATTTTTACCTAAATGCTGGTGCAGTGCAAAGGATGCTCTTATAACCCTTATTTCTAAAAGCCATGGCAATCTCCCACCTTTCCAGAGAGCCATGGAACCTGGGGGGTCTGCTGGTTCTCAGTGCCACACCTCACTGGAAGGCCCAGGCTCTCAGCCAGGCTGGTTCTCAGCAAGGAGCTCTAGATAAAACGTGACTCAGCATTAATCCCATCTGCTCTTTAGCACACGTGTACCAAGCATCCACTATGTGCCACTGAGGCGCCGGAGCACAGGATATCTAGGGTTCCTCTTGATTCCAGTCCCGACCTATAAAATTCTTAGCATCCTAGTTACTCTATGCTCAGGTTCTTTAAGTCTGGTATAGGAGTGAGGCATGGCCACGCCATATGTCAAGTGCCAGATTTCTCCTGTGCCAACAGCACCTGCCTGGGCCTGTGAAGGTTGCACACTTCCTCCGCTAACCTAGGAGAACTGTTGGGTGGGCAGTGTTTACCTGCCTCCTGTGTGTCACTGAGGCCTTCCTACCAGCACACATAGTGCCGGGCTTGTCCCAGCAGACGCACTGCATCCCAGATCTCTCTCCTCCATCTCTCCCTTGCCTTGTCATTGTAACAGCAGTTAGGGCTGGACTCAACCTACATATCCTCTGAGCAGTATGGATGCTAAGCTGGTGGACTGTAGGTGGCACACCCTGTTCTCAAAGGTCCTGCGGGTTCCTAATGCAGGAGAAATGGAATGATCACAAACAGAACAATCCTGGGTGTTTGTCCATGTGCTTCCCTCAGATATCAGTACTCAGGGAACTGGAAAGAAGGAAGCTGCATATGAAGGAGACTTAGCAGTGTGCCTGGTATCAGAGAGACACTCCTCTTGAGCTCTGTCTTAGTGACTGCCCCTTCTGTGCCTTCCTGCTCTCTACTGGACCTCTCTGCACTGTCTGCCCTCCCCGCCTTGGCCTGTGTCTCCTGCCTTCTAGGGTATCTCTAGTCTCTTCCTCGGCCTTGCCACTTGTGGCTTGACATCTGGGTCAGTTGCAGGATCTTTCTCTCATTTGACTTTACTTTCCATAGGAGCCCCATGAGTAGGTCCTGGCCCCTGGCTGTTCCTCCTCACACCATGACTAATATCAAAGAAAACTTCCCAGCAAACTGTTTCTCTTTGTGG
This sequence comes from Pachyuromys duprasi, assembly GCA_028658305.1. Taxonomy (NCBI): domain Eukaryota; kingdom Metazoa; phylum Chordata; class Mammalia; order Rodentia; family Muridae; genus Pachyuromys; species Pachyuromys duprasi. The sequence continues at coordinate 33,677,235 of CM053759.1, read as the reverse complement.
GCACAGTTTTCTGAAGCAGCGCACGCTGAGGGGGTTTCCTCTCATGGCACTTCCTCCCTGGTCCATCTACTGTGAGGGCTTCCAGGCCTTTGGCTGCGTAGCCATTTCCTCTACAGCCAAATATCTCCTACAGGAGGGAGACAAGACACTTATATAACATAGCAGGCTGAGGAAGCCTGGAAAGTGACAGGATGCATGAGGCCTACCCCTAGAGTGATATAAAGAGTGACAATAGCTGGGGAAGAAGCTGTCTGTAGGTTTTGAAGGGAGCTCCAGGGGGATGATTTTTGCAAGTCGTCACCCATGCTGGGGTGAACTTTTCAGTGATGCAGCTGCCTTTGAGTCACCCAGGAAGAAGTAGGTAACCCCAAATAGTCTCCCTAAGCTAGACTTGGGTGGAACCATTCTTTAGTCTGTAGTTGGGTGTCCCATCCTGGGTAAACATCTGTTCATAGCTCTCTAGAAAAAAAGTCATGCGACATTCATTCTCTAAGGCGACGATTCTGTTTTCCAATTCTCTTGATGAGGCCTCAGGCACAGCTGTACCCTGTCACCCTCCTTCTGAGCTCTTCCTCATACATGCTCTCAAGATTGTAACACCAGCACCGAGCCTCAGCCCCTTTCAGCTGTGATCCTAGGTCAGCCTCCCTGTGTCTGTTCCTGGACAGATCACCCCAGCTTGGCTAATGCAGATTTCAGGCCAGCCAGTAAGTGGCGCATGGTTTCTTTTTTTTGGGAGAGGAGAGTGGCTCAGACACACACAGACAGACACTCTGGTGTCACTGTTAAAGAGTGACTTTCACCTACCCCTAAGGAGGGGGTGAAGCCTGGATCCTTGGGTTAAGTGCTTCCTTGGCTGGCCCCGCAAGTCTGTTTTGAAAATGGGGTCTGGAATCCAGGCTTGAACAGTAGGGTGAGTGCTCTGTGAACTGGGCACAGTCCCTGTTCTCATGGAGCTTGGGTCTAAAGGAAAGAGAAGGCATGTTACATTGCTACCTGGAGTGCTGCTTACTGCCCCGGACACACTGTGGAGGCCCCTACACCCCCACCTCAGTTCTCTCTGGGCGTGAGAAGCCTGGTACTTAGCTGTGTTCTTCACTGAAGACACTTCAGACCAGAAACCTTTGCAAATGGCACAATTAAATGATGAAAGGTAGAGCAAGTGCTTTCCAGACCACGACGGTCAAGTTCTCCTCTCATTAGAGAACGGTCCAAAGACACCCTGATATGAGCTGTTTCTACCACTGGGATGAAATCATCTGAGGCCATCACTGATGGCACACACGGAGGGAAGACAGGATTGCTGAAGCTTCAACAACCTGCATTGCATTTTCTTTTTTGCTCATTTGGCTGGTCTGTCATGCTTCTTCTACAAAGGGGTTTGGGCAGAAAGGAGTCTTCCAGGCATTTAGAAAACCCTGCCCTTGGTAGGTCAGAGAGAAATCTTAGAGGTAATGAGGGTAGAATGGGACAGAAAGGACACAGAATACAAGCATTGGTTCTTCAGAGCCAGGTCCTCTGTCTCCAGGCTGTGCTGGATTGGGATCCAGATCCTAGACTTGGGTGAGGTGGAGCTCTGATGTGTAGGACTTGTTGGGGGGGCATCATCCCCTTTCATGCTTTTCAGTGATCTAGGCTTGAACCGTTGTCCTGTTACTTCCTATAATGTTTTGATCAAGCCATATCAGGGGCACAGTGGTCTTTCTTATCCAAAGGGGACAGAGGTGCTGACGGAATCTCCGGTATGATTGTTGTGAGGTGGGCGGTGGAATGGGGAGTCTAGCTCTTCTCCATTTTGTCCCTTCTTTCCATCTTCAACTATGTCACTAGCTCCCCTGGACCCTAATATCCCAAGGGTCTACTAACCTGGCAGTCTGTTGCCTTACTCTTTCCCTCTAACGGCAGCCAGCCCCGAGGACAGTTTCCTCCTCATTCCTCTGCTTATCAGTTGCAGGATCCATGGCGCTTTTGCAAAGGCAAGGATGTTTCTGACTTTACTCAGGCTGTATCCTGGCAAACAGCAGGCACTCAGTATTTGCTTAGTAAAATTCGTCAATTTGGGTAGGAAAGAGGAGAGAGCGAGAAAGAAGTGAGCATGGTGGGCACAGCCTTTACCGGGAGGCTGCTTACTCCAGAAGCTTCTTCTTCTACCGTCATGCTGTCTGCACGGCTGCTGCTCTCTCTCTGCACAATCGGTGAGGTGCCACGTTGGCCTGGCCTACACCCCCAGAGGCCCTCAGACTTCTAGGTTGGTTAGGAGAGAGCAGAAAGAGATGGGATTTTTCAACCATCATTCCAAGGTTGGGGAGTGAGGTGCCCTTCCCCACCCCCACAGAACAGTGGCCAAAACAGTATGTCCAGAGGGCCATTCCTGGGGAAAAGTGCCTTGAGGGTCTTCGGAGTGGAGGAGGTTACTCTGAGAAAGGGAGGTGTGGGTTGGGTGGGAGGGAACGGTACAGGGGAAAGTTGATTAGGTCCCTGGCAAATCAGCTCTGGGACTGCCTGCTAGTGGGGCCGGGGCCAAGCATGGGGGTAGTATATGACTCTCCCTCACTGAGCATGGGGCTGGACCCATGGCAGTGGCAGGGTGGTCCCATCTAAAGATCCCCCTATCACTGAGCACAAAATGTGGAGCACCCAGGTGGAAGCTGGGTGACCCATTAGACTTGAAGAAGATGACAACCTGGGGCCCAGGTGACAGGCACACAGTTAGAGGTGGAGAGTTCCAGAAAGATTGCTGTAGCTGATAAAATTTGCTGTGAGATTAGATTCCTGGGACTAGAACAGGATGACCCAGCTGTGACCCCAGGGTCTGTCCCAGGTTTGTTGTGAGTTCAAGGGGCTGGTGGTCTCCCTGTCCCAAACTGTTGAGTGTGATCCATTAGTTCCTAAAACCAATTTAGTGGGCCACTGCAAGAGAGCTTTAAAAATTAAATAAAGTAGCATTTTAAGAAAAATCAAAGTGAATCACATATACTGTCAAAATGAACAGAAAAAAAAAACCTGTTTTTCTCCTTCTTTCTTGGGCACAGGGAGCCTCCGGCTGTTCCCCGTGACAGGCAGCTTCATCGGCTCCGGTGGGTGCTACAGCTTCACTCCTGGCCAGTCCCTGCTCCTCCCCTGCCCCGTCTTGCACACTTGGGTCTTTCTCTCCAGTCTGGTATCCAGACCCAAAGATGGTTTTCTTATTCTGGGGGCCCCAAGATCTCAACAGCAAGCCCTTCGTTCCCCTCTACTCTGCAGGGTAGGCAGCCATGGATAAGCCCTCCCCTGCTAGATCCTGGACAGTGGCTGGAGCCAGGGAGGGAAGGAAGTGGTGAGCACTGGCAGTTCCTGGCAGTTTTCTGCCTCTCGCCTTCTGTCTCTATCTCTACACTCTTTTTCAACACATGGTGTACTTTCAGTGCACCTAGTTGGGGATTAGAGATATAATGGCAATTATGTGGGGTTAGAGATCTAAAATGCTTGCTCTTGTCTCTTAAGTTGCCCAGTGGAGACAACACAAGCAGAATAAACACTTTTCCCCAGAAGCGTCTGCAGAAGTCGATGCTGGCCCCAGCAAGCATATCCCTGCTCTATGCTAGCGTATACATGAAACACTGGGAGACTCTACCCCCAGTTAGAGTTCATGGTAGAGAACTATGCTATGCTGTGGCTAAAGGCCTGGACCTGGGAGCCATACACTGTGCTCTGGAGTTGGCACTCTCTTTCCCACTTAGTGGCCTTAGTCATCTACTCAACTCTCTGTCATTTGGAATCCTTACCTGAAAGTAGCATGGCCGATCCTTCTACACCAAGACCCAGGGGCAGAGCTGGGTGTGAGTGGAGGTCAGAGGTGAGGGCTGCACTGGGAAAGGAGACACCTACTGTGGTACGGCTGAGATCTCTTGGGGGACAAGGGTGAAGGGGTGTGGGCAGTCACGTAGCTTCTCGTGCCCCAGCCCTCCAGCTGGTGAGCAGCGGTAAGACCTTCTATCGGGTGGAGGAGCCGAGGACCTGAAAGGAGGCCCTGTGGTACTGCCGGGAGTATTACACAGACCTCGCAGACCTGCAGAGCCTGAACAGCCTAACGAGCATCATGGAGGTGGACTCGCACACCAGCGGTACCCACGCGTGGATCGGCCTCTTCTACGATGTGCGCATCTCTCACCTGAGCTGGTCTAGTGGCTCCATCTTTACCATCCCAACAGGGAGTGGACTGCCTGTTTTCCAGGATGGCGTCTGTGCTACTCTGTACTCACGGGCGATGTTCCCTGCCCTCGGGGCTGCCTCCTGCACAGATCAGAAGCCCTTCATTTGCTATTATGGTGTGTTCAGATTCTGGGCCTGTTCTCGTCTCTTTAGGACTGTTTTGGGGGAGTGGGAAAGGAAGAGAGTAGTGTGTGTCTAGGGAGGCATCTATTTCCTCTCCGTGACCTTAGGTCGTAGTCTTTCTGTAATCTATTCCCAAGGCCTTACCAAAGAAATGAGTATAAATAAGGATAGAGGAAATAAAACCTGGAATGTTCTACTGTATCTTTTCTATCTGCCAATTAAAGATCTGATCAAGGAAGGAAATGGGAACGATAGGTTGGAGGGCCCTTTTTCTATGCAGAAACAAGAGAAGAACTCAAAGTCTTGCCTCATGAGGCACCGGGTAACCGTCCATTGACTTGCTGGGGATGGCAGAGTAGAGCATTCAGTTCATGAGACCTTTTGCTGCTTGCTAAGTCGTGGGTGTGACCAACTCCAGACAGTGTTACCGAGGATCTGCCATCAGCTCGTCATGGTGCTGGCTGCTGGAGAACACCTCAGCGTCGTCTGTCCCCTGGAGCCCATGCTACCACTATCATTGTCCACACCTTGTCTTATTGGTGCTTGGAGGTCACATAGAGGTGTGGTTGTGGACAGAACTGCAATGTCCTGGCAAAAGTGACAACTTCTGCCTCTCTTGGAAAGCCAGGGCTCAGCAGAATTCTACTGTCACCATTACTGGCATGGAGGTCAACCTGCCCATTCCTTTGCCAAAGCCACACCACGATTGCCACGAAGCCCTGCAACGGAAGCCCAGGGGGCCTTGGTTTTAACTCTAGCTTCCGAGAGAATATAACAATTTCCAGGGGTGGCCAGTGGTTCTGGGTAGGAATCCCTGCAAAACCCGGAGCTGTATATGATGGATTTCCTCCTGATTCCGTCACTGTCTTAGAACTCGACTATAAAACATTCTGACGTCACTCAGTTCTCTCCTGCGGGCCCATTGTGAGTGCATGGGCCCAAGTCCCGCTCAGTTCTCCGAGTCTGCCCTGTGGTTCCTGCCATGTGTTGTCTGAATAGAGTGAGTTTTAACACACTGGGTAACCTCCTTACAATATACTCAGCAGACCTTCAAAGCACTTGGGATACCATTCTTTTCATAGACAACCATGCCTGTGTGTTCTTTGGCCTCATCCCTCAGCCCTTCCTCTAGCTGTGGTGTATTGACAAATTTCTGTCCCCCAATCCACACAGCTCCTTCCTGCAGTTGGCTGTTGTCCTTACTCTCTTGGGACTAGGTGGTTCATTTTCTCCTCAAAAGCAAAGACTCTCCTTGTGCTATTTCTACCATTTTCCTAGGGAATGGCACCAGGCATACAATAGGTGCTTAACCTATACTTAATGAATGAATATGGAATAACTAAGCCCACCTTTGAACTTTATTTGGCTCTGGGGCAGTTCTCACTCTCTACCCCATAATTTGAAGTCTGCTTCTGTTTCACAGACCTGGCTGTAGGACAGCGCAGCTCCTCGGGGTCTTCTCTCAAGGACCTGACCACTCTTCCAGAGGAAGGTAACACATCTGGCTCTACCTCCCCTTTCCTGAAATCTTGGCTTATTCTGCTCTGGGCTCATCTCCCTGCAACAGTGTGTGGGGTGTAGGTCACTGTGGTCCCCTCCACTCCCACCTTTCCTACCTGACCTGCGGTTTAGCTTTGAGGTCCCCCGGGCTCAAACCCAGGGCCTGATGGGGCCAATTCCTGAAAAGCACAGAAGGGAAGGCAACTAGCCCCAGGTCTTATAATAGTGTGTAACCAGCTAGGTCTTCCTCTGGGAATCAGGAGTTGGGGGATGAGTGGGTAGGACTTCTTCACAATTTGGGTCCTTGCCCTGTGCCTAGAGAGGGCTACTTCTCTCAAGATTCCTGCCCCTTGGACAATACTGCCCTGGTGTTTAAAAGAAAATTGTTGTTTTTTTTTTTAATGTTAAAAGAAATGGTCACTCCATCTACATTCAAGACTTGTTCTCTGAGTGTTATAGAATGTGGAGTGAAATGGCAAAGGCTTCCAAGGCAGGCAGACCCATGCTTTAATACATCTTGACACTGAGTTTGGGGTGAACTATCACCTCTTTTACCTAAGCTATGAAATAAGATTAATAATAGCTACTTCTCAGGGTGACAGTGAAACCCAAGGAGTGACATAGGCCAAGGCTGGCACATACTAGGGGCATAATATAGAATAATTTTAAAAGATTAGTTTTGGGGTTGGTGAGAAGGCTCAGTACTGGGTAAAGGTCTTACTGCCAAGTCTGATGAGTTCAATCACTGGGACACACATAGTGAAGAGAGGGAACTGATTTCTGCAAGTTATCTTCTGACCTTCATGTGTGTGCTATGTCTTGCACAAATGCACAATTAAATGTGAGTGTGTGGGAATCCATTTAGACAGGGAAACAGGCAGGCCTTACTGGGCTGAGGTGAGCAGATGCATGTGGAGAGTGTAGGGAAGGGCTCTCATTTGAATGGGAGGGTATGACCCCAGACTCTGCAAACAGTGCTTTCTTTATCCAAACCTCCGGAACCATTTCGGGTGGAGCCGAGGTGGCTTACACCTTTTCCAAAACTTCCGTTGCTAGGAGTCAGAGAGGCGTGGCTTGAAGGGGCCTTTCAGGATAAGAGCCGGCCTCTTGGAGCTGAAGCAATCCAGCCTGTGAAGGGAGGTAGTGTGGGGGAGGCTATCATCTTATCTGTCTGACCTCACGAGTTGCAGAGCTGCTGGGAATAGCCTGCTCTGCTTCTGGCCCACCAGATCTGAGCTAATGCTTGCCTCCTAGGGATTCTCTCTCTCACTCACTCAACCAAGGCTGTCTAACTTCCATCACAGGAATGGCCTACTACTATTTCCCAAATAGTGCCTACCATTTTATTAAGTGCTAATGTGTGGTTTTATGTAATCCTGGCCTTTGGTATGATCATTTCTATTTCTATTGGACAGATGAAACAACTAAAACTTAAATTTAACTTGTAAAAACCATACAGCTGTAATAGAGCCCTTTCCTTAATGATCTCTCCCCCTTCCCCCCCTCCCCCCGGCTGCTGCTGCTATGATATGTCACTCATTCTTCCAATTTGGTAGTTTCCTTATAAAATGGTGGTTTTGATCAAATCTAACCCCTGAGGATCCAGGTTAAACCAGCTCTTTCCTTAGGCAATGGTGGCTGGGATGTCTGAGAACCTGGATCTTGGGCTTACAGTCTCTGTGTTCTTTGCCTCCAGCTGAGGTCAGGATTGGTGGACAGACCTTCATTCGGATTATTAAACAAACTATGTCATGGCTCCTGGCTCTGAACTACTGTCGCAACCACTATACAGACCTGGCCGATCTGCAGAGAGTGACTGATGAGGACAAAGAAGCCCTCCGGTCCATCACAAATGATGTAGACGCCTGGATTGGCCTCTACTTCAACACAAAGATCAACAACCTGACCTGGTCCAGTGACTTGGGTTCCAGCATCCCTAAGTGGCTACAGGAAATACCCTTGTTTGGTCAAGGACTATGTGCAGGGCTCCGTACCTTTGCCAATCACCTGCCTCAGGTTTATGCACTGCCTTGCCACACGCTGAAACCTTTCATCTGCTTCTGTGGTATGTGAAGGTCCACTTGGCTGAGGTTAAAATAAATTTATTAGACAGTGGAGTGTACTCAGGATAGATCTAAGCATGCACCCGAAGGCTTTGAGGATAACAGAATTCTATCACAGGCTTTTGATTCTAGAGGTTTTTTTTTTTGTTTTTGTTGTTTTTTTTTTTAAACCTTATAAGGGGGGGTTACAGTTCTTACATGCTGGGGCTCTTCAAAGGATGGAGTGAACCCCATACAGCCTTATTACATCAGCAATCAGCAACAAGTTAGTCATCATATCAATAGCCACAGGCCTGCCTGTGCTTTGGAATCAGGTAGGCTTTACCACTTTCTAGAAGACAGGCAGAATCTGAATTCCCCTTTCCTCATCTGGACAACATACAAATCGGGATTGAGGATATTCACCCCACAGGATGGCTGAAGGCTGAATGACTGTGGAGATCTTGACGCAGAGCAACTGCCTTGCTAACAGCAGCTATGGCCACTGAATCCCAGAGCAGCAGGGGTACTCTGCATCCTGTACAGAACGCTCCTCAGTGATGGACCTCCCATTTTGCCCTTTGCTTTCAGCCTCCCTCCTTCAGTTGTACCTTTGTTGAGAGAGAGAATCCACATACCTTAAGACATTTTTAAAATTTAATTTTATTTATATATTTATTTATTACAGTTTGTTCACTCTGTATCCCCGCTGGAGCCCCTTCCCTCGGCTCCTCCCAGTCCCACCCAACCTCCCTCCTCTTCACCTATGGCCTCTCCCCAGTCCCCTAATAGAAGAGGATCTCCTCCCCTTCCATCTGATCCTAATCTATCAGGTCTCACCAGGCCTGGCTGCATCATCTTCCTCCGTGGCCTGGCAAGGCTACACCCCCCCCCCCCAGTGGGAGGTGATCAAAGAACAACCCACTGAGTTTATGCCAGAGACAGCCCCTTAAGACAACCTTTTAGAGTGTACAATTCAGTCGTTTTTACTGTTTGCGTGCCTGTTCAGCCATCACCCCTGTCCACCTTAGTGACATTTTCATCGCCCTCAAAAGTCCTTGTTGACTCACAGTCATGTCCTACTTTCCCCCTGGCAATCAGAACAGCTGTTATGTCTCTGTGGACTTTCCTATTTGTGGCTGTTTCTTTTTATTTTGGATTTGAAGACAACCTTGTCCTCTCGCTGAGCTGTTGTGAAGACTAATGGTGAAAGGACCTACGCAGTGATTTGCTCAAAGTGTGCAGTAGCTGGGGCCCCTGAGGGTGTCTGCTATGGTGGAGGCTGACTGCCAGTGTCTGCTGGGACTTTTCACGGGGTTGGTATGACAGGGCCTGCCCTTACACTCATTGTTTTCTCGCAGACCCCTCAATTGGACATCGGAAGTCGGCAGAGATACCCTCACTCATTGATACGTCCTCCCATGAAGGGACTCAACCCTCAAAAGTTACTACAAGGACAACCTCTAGGCCAAACGCAGGTACTCTGAGTCTTCTGGGCCTAGGAAACTGGAGAAAATGGTTGGTCCACACACAGCAACGCAGGTTGGAGCCCATGTGACTGGCTGTCCCTGAAGTGCTAATGAGAGATGAAGTATGCCAATTGTTGACAACCACTGAGGCTTTCTGCTCCTCTTCCTCAGACTGCTTGGCTAACTAAGAGTAGGAAAATGAGGAACTGGTTTACCACATTCTTCTTTGTGGGCCAGTACATTCATCTTTCCGAAAATGAAGCTTTAGGGCCAGGAGGCTCAAGAGAGGCTGTGCAGTCTCTTAAGTGCAGAAATAAAGGCCCAGGACAGACAGGGACAGATGCCTGAGTGCCTCCTGGACAACAGTCACCAGAGAGGCCTTGGAGGGAAGCACAATAAAGGAGCTCCATCCAGTTCCTTCTCAGAGTGTGCTCCTCTGCTGGGAAAGAGGCATGAGCTGTTAGGGTTTTGTGATGTGGTTATACGTTAGGGTGGTTGACCAAGACCCAATAATAAGGGACAAATACAACCAAAAAAAGCCCACAACAAAAGCAGGACTCATTCTGATGGAGCTCACAGCCAACCAGGCAAAAGCTGATATTCAGTATAGTTAGAGGCATGACAGAGACACGGAGAACAGGAGTCAACCAGCCACTGTAATAGCAGAGGGATTTTAGGAGGAGTGATTTTAGAAGGATAAAAAGGTTAGCAGGTGGGTGGGTGGGGATACCTCTTCTTTCCTGCTAGTAGGCTTGTGTGCTGGTATCACTGGGAGATAGTGAAGGCGTGGATCTTTTGGTTTTAAAAGCTGGGTTGAGAAACTGCCTTCTGCTTCCTTGAAGTCTAACCTAGCATCCATCCAGTTGTCTCAGGCCCACAGCTTACCTGATGACCTAAAATAGGTGTAGAAGGCCTTGTCTGCTCAGACTGCCTTCAGCAGGTGAATAAGCCAGGCGTGGCAGAAAACCAGGGCCGGAAGCTATGATCTTCTCTCTGATCTGCCCCATTGGGGATACTAGGAGTTCCTGACCTGTGGCCAGGGCCATGAAAAAGGTCCTGTGCCCAGTACGTCCCACATAAATCTTGTCTCTTGCCACAGGGACCGGCACTGGCCCCGTAGGTGCCTCCCAAGCACTGGTTTCAATGGCCTGGATCCCGCAGCAAGGGAGTCATGAACCGACGGTGGTCGTCTCCGGTACCTGTGGCTTCAGCACCTGCGAGTCTACATCCACTGCCACCACCACTGTGGGCCTCGCCTCCCTCCAGCCTCAGGGGACAGTTTCAAGTCCTCTGGAGACCCCTGCACCCTCAGGAGGTACCTTCGTTTGAGAAGGGCTCACAAGCCCACTGGTCACTGCTCAGAGCTTGTCTTCCGACTCTTGAGCACCCATGAAGCAGTCTGGTTCTGGGAGAAGGGCCTAGCACCTCACTGCTAACCTCTCAGAGCTTGTCCTTGCCAGAACCACATCCTTGGACCTTGTTTCCCTAGACAGCCTTTCAGTTCTTAGGGAAAGGCCCATGGCCATTGCTCAGAGCTTATCTTTGGATCTTGCATCCTTGACACTAGCCCACACTGGTTATGTGTCTCAAGAAGGTGGATCAGTTCACCAGGAAGTAGCCTGGGACCCCAGATTACCAATGCCAACTGTACTGCAGATCGTACGTACCAGGGGTCCCTGTAACTCAGAGTGGGTTCACAGCTACAGGGGAGGTAGCCACAAGCCTCAGCTCCACCCATAAGGTCTCCATGTTGGCAGTGTTCTCGGGGTCCTCCTCATTCAGCTAGTCCCACAGCTCAGGAGGCTATGCTTTTGCTTGGTAGAGACCAGAGAAAGAACTACGGAGGCATCTGTCTCAGGGAGCCCAGCAGAGACTCCAAGAAATGGGCCCTATGATTCTGCAGACTGGACACCAGCATCAAGATTGCTGGGAGCCTGCCAGGAACTACTACAGGTGCTCACGAGCTTCACTGGGTGGTTGAGCACTCATGCCCACAAGTTCTTCTGGGACATTGGCAGCCAGATACCAAATTGTGAAGTGTGGAGCCAAGCGCCAGGACTCAAATGGCTAGGCAGGGCAGCACTGCAGGCCTCTCTAGAAGGAATCCAGTCTGGCCAGCACCAGCTCATGAGCCCATTCCCTTGATCAAGTAGAACAGAGATGGGGTAAGACAGGAAGATTTAGAAGACTCCGCCTTTAAGAGCTGAAGTCTGACAGTCAAAACTGGAATGGTGGCTCTGTAACTTATTGCACACAGCCTTAGCAAACCAATTTTTCTCTCCTCCCCCTCCTCTTTTTCCCCTTTATTCTCTTTTGAGGTAAGGTCTCACTCCATAGCTCAGGCTGGCTTCAAACTCACTGCAATCCTCCTGTCTCAACTTTCTAACTGGGATTACAGAAGCAAACCACTTCATCCGTCTCTGTAACTTTCTTAACCTCTCTGAATCTCACTTCTCTCATGTCTAAAACAGAAAGTCTCAGTGTGATCTAATACCTCTCAATTCTTGGTTCCAGCAGACAGTAAATGTAATTATTACCATCTTAGCATCAACTCACTAACCACATCTAGTGTCTGTCCTTCCTTAGTAGGTATGCAAGGCTTCCTCTCATGTCATCACACATGCTGATCAGCTATGCTCTTGAGTATTGCAGACTCTCTCGGGTCAGGGCTGTTTGTACTTCCTTTTTTCCATTCTTTGAGCTTTGTTTTATGCAAGAGCTCTCCTTTGAACACCTGCCTTCAACTGTGGATACTGTGTGTCTCAACCAGGGTGAGCAGGTACTTGCCTCCTGCTTTTAGACAAAGGCAACCTGACAGGAACAGATACAAGCAACTGGGTCAGTTGCCAACATTGTTTGCTATAAAATATCAACAATATTGTATACAATATTATATAATATATATATTATACAATATTATTGAGTGGGTGAAGTGTAAACCAAAGCAGAAAGAGACTCATTCTTTGGACAAAGGTATGAGTATTAGGCAGTAAAATCTGGAAGTTCTTCCTTACTGAAAGAACAGTATGGGCCAAGATAGACAGGTTGAAGCATTAGGTTAGTCTAGATTGCAAAGCAGGCTAAAGTGGTTACCATACAGGTTACATTTTGGAGGAAGGAGTAAGTAGCAAGGGTGAGGGAAAAGAGGACTGTGGCCAAATTCTGAAGGACTTGAACCTGCAGTCAACAATAACACCAGAAGGTTTCAGAAAATGAGCAAAATGCTTAGATCTGTATTTAATAGAAGTGGTAGGTGACATGAGGCTATGCTTGCATTAGGATGCTAAAAGAAAACAGCAGGACTCAGCATGTGTATAACACAGTATTCACAGGGAGAGGAAGCATCAAGCAAAGGTTAAGAAAAAAAAAAAAAAAGACCAGAAGGACATTTGTAAAACTGTGCTTACAAGTGTTCCCTCACTTCTGTGTTTCTCAATCTTACCGATTTGTTCACTTATGAAAGAGATGTGTAAGCCTTTCGATAAGGCAAGGTGGGCTGGTGGAGAGAAGGGCCACCAGGAGAGAACAGCCTGGGTGAGGAGGCTGAGGCAGTGAGGAGGGACATGAAATCTATATCTATATTAGTCACAAGTGATACTGGTCAACAAAGACCAACACAAATACATTTAGAGAACTGGTTTTGTTCATGAAGCCGGAGAAGTGCAACTTTTAAAGTTAGCTCAAGTTTTATCTTAAAATTTATTTCTTCATCTAACAGCAGTATGACAAAGATTTAAAGGCAGTAATAATGAGAGTGCAGGAAGAACACCCATGACCAATATTGTAGGCTGCCAGTTGGTGCTGCTGGACTGGCAAGGTCTACATTCTCCACGTAGAAACTGATAATAAGAGCACAAAGTAAACACACACACCAGCATTGTTTATTGCCCTGAAAATCAGAAGTGATCTAATGTCAACTGAGAGAAGACGGCTTAAGTCGTATCACACTTCAAATACTACAGTCTTTTAAAGAGTAAGGTAGATTTTTTTCATTTTAAGTAAAAAATTCAACCTGTGAAAGATATTTTACAGCAAACAATGTTGGCTTTTCCTAGGGCTGCAGCATTTTTCTTAAATAAATTATAGCAGTAGATCTCTTAATGTGAATACATCCATATTTGGAGGTAGCGTAATTGCAGAGGAAGGAGAAACACAGGATTTGGTGACCGAAGGGGACAGTGACGGAGGGCTCCTGGTCTCTGGTGGGAGTGCCTAGTGTATGCTCAGAAGAGGTTAAGCTTGGTTTGGGGAACTGCAGTGGTGGACATGTTAAAGCTCCTCTGAGTACCATTGGTAGAGGTTGTGCAGTTTCCCTGGTAATGAAGAGTGCTGCGCTTCCTGGCCTAAGTGCCACTCAAGGAAAATAAGCTGGAGCTGATGTCAAACCTCATGCTATTGCTCAAGCCCCACAGAGCCTGATGCTGGAACACTTTCTGGATGATGGAATACCAGCTCCAGGGAAGTGAGGAATAAACCTGGGGACAAGCGAAGGACTGGCAGGTGCGAGCAACTGTGCACAGCAGGGCTGCCTTTGCCTGTCTTCTGGTTCACAGACAGTCACCAGTTCAGACCCCTTGATTCCTGGATCCAATTACAATGAACTCCCTTATTCTTTCTTCTTGTAGCTGTGACCAGCACAGAGGGAGGCACACATAGAGGAGATATAACCACTACCACTCAGACCCAACATAGAAGCTTAGCTAAGTACCCAGAGTATGAAGAGAAACCACCAGCAGCAGAATCAGGTAACTAACTGCCTCTGGTTGCCAACCTCACCATCTAACAGCCTGGGAATGAAAAATGGACAGTTATTCCTAGCCCAGGATACCTGGGGTGGGGGGCTTCCTAGGAAAGATAACATGAAATCTTACATAGGCAACAGGGACAGGAAGGAAGCCGTGGATTCTAGTTTAAGCTGTGTGACTTCTGTGAGTGTAGTGAGGGAGGCGAGGACCCCAGGTTCTGTAATCTTCCTTATCTTCAAAAGGTGCTCAGTAAAAGCTACCCTGGATCATACGGTTGCTGTGAACATACAAGGCACTTAGGCAAAGGAGCACTGTAAGCTATCAAAAGCTATACAAATGACTGTAGTTTCTGTCATTAATAAATTATTGTGGACATGTAGCAATTAGTTCAGAGAACTTCTTTGGAGTTTTTTGGAGTAGGGAGCCCAAGGAAAGGTGAAATTCCAGCAAGAACAGATGACCAAGAACATCTCTATAATAGACTTATGAAAAGTGAACAGAAGATCACAGAAGAGACAGCTACCCACGCTGTGGGAAGAGAGCTGTTACTGCTCTAAAACAGGACTTTCTTTTTTGGTGGGTAGGAGAGCATTAGTTAGTGGGGTTAATTGTGGGCAAGCATTGTCCTGCTCAGCCATTTCCCTCTTTCTGCCTTTGAAATCTTCTTTTACCATATAGCACCTGTAGTATCCAATGGGTACCCCTAACTTCCAAGAACTGGGAAGTCCAAGCGGAAATGGGTACCATTCTCCCGAACCACGGAACATTTTCTTTTCCAGAGCACTACTTTGGAATCTTGAAAGCAGATTTTACCATCCCAATACTGAGGGATCCAGAAGAGATGAAAGACCATCTTTTGAGTGAGGTGAGATGTCTAGCTTTTTGAATTTTGATCATTCAGGTGACAGTTATGAAAGCAGTATTGTCAAAACCAATATATTAAGAAAGTCAGGGCTGAGGAGATGTCACAGTTGGTAAAGTGCTTGCTATGTAAGCATGAGGAGCTGAGTTTGATCATGTGAAAAAGCCAGATATGGAGGTGCATGCCTGTAATCTCCGTGCTTAGGCCTCTGGGTCCCTGCACCCGCCTAATCTAGTTGAATGGGGGCGCTCTAGGCCAAGCAAGATCGCTTATTAGGTTGAGTGCCATTGAGAAAGACAGTCAACATGACCTCTGGCTTCCATATGCACATCCACCCCCACACCCTCCAGACATAAACACAAAGCTTTGGAAACTGAGGTCACTGTGTTCTGCTCCAAGTGGTAAGCTGGCTACATGCTGGCATTGTTTTGGAGCCTTTTTTTTTTTTTTAAAGCCTAACATTTTCCCTGAGCTCTCCATTTAGTCAAGACAGCATGGCCAGAAGAACCTAAGCTTAAGTCTTGTTTTCCCACTCATTTGTGTGTGTGTGTGTGTGTGTAACCTGGGCAAGATACTCAAGCCTTTCTGAACCCCAGTTTCCTCAAGACATTCATGTGGTTGCTATTACAACTACATGATACATTCTATATAAAATCTTAAACTGCCTAGTACACAGCTATTATTATTATCTATTATAATCATCACTATAATAATTAAACTGAACATAACTTGAAAACACATTTCTCAAGGGTGAAAGTTCCCTACAGGTCATCTTAATGCTAGATATGTATCTATCACAAATCATAACTGTATAGCAGCTCTTTGCAACTTACTCAAAGGCACAAAGAAAGAGCACATACATAATCCTTTCTGGAATTTCACAAAATCAAGTTTCTACAAAGACCAGTAGTGTTGGGTGCCTATGCAAGTTCATGTACACCTGCTGGCTAAGGGTAGGGAGGGGACCTGGGAGACTGATACACTTGCTACTGAAAGAACAAATGCAAATGATACAATTCAGCACCTGTTTCTCAGCAACATTTCAAGTAATAAAATCACAATGCTACAAAGGACAGGGGTAAACAATTTTGAGTTTTCTTTTTCTGTTTACTGCTTAAGGTCAGAGGTATTTTCTCTGGTCCTGGCCTGGGCCTTTCTGTGCTTCCTGGAGGTGTAGTGATTGAAACTTTAGATGCTAAACTAGAAGCATCTATCTTATGTGTTAAACTGGAGCCAATGAAGAACTGGGTTTAAATTCTTAAATCCCACCTCTTGCTTAACTTTGTCAGAAAAGTATTTGTTCCATAAGTGGGATGGCCCTGAGACTCTGGGATTGGTCCTTAGCACTATGAAAAAGAAAACTACAACAAAACCAAAGTAAAGAAATTTTACGGGGAAAGTGTGCCACAGACTTCCTATTTCACTGATACAAAGGGAATGGAATTGATAGCATCAAGGTATGTGTGGGGGTTTAACAGCATTTGAATTCCAAATATAAAGGAAGAAAACACCTGTAGCTAATGTATCTAAAGTTCAGGAACGGTGATAAAGACACTGCTACAGACAGCCCACAGAGTGCTCAGAGGTCAGTACGGAGTAATGGGGCTCAGGAGGCAGCCATCCATCGGGGTGTCTGTGTTTAAATTTTATCCAGAAAGTCTGATTTTCAGTTAAGATTGAGAACCACTGAGAGATTTGGTGCTATTGCCAAGATACAGAGAGGTGAAAGGAGGCTAAGCCAAAAATGGTGTGCACAAAGGGGTATACATTAGGTATTCAATGCTAAGTGGATCGCAGGACCATAAAGCTTCTCTTTTTCCTTTTATGATGCTATGTTAGGGATTAATCCATGGAACTATCCCCAACCCTACTTCTCCCTTTTTAATATTTCAGATCCAAGAAGCCTTAAAGCTTATATTAGGTCATGAGGAATTCACATTGAAATGGGTCGGCTTTGAAGTGAACAAAAAATAGCAAACATCTAATTTTCACTTTCCTTTTAAAGCAGTCTTTCTGGTTGTCTTTTTTTTTTAAGTCCTAGAAGCACAATTAGAATTAACTCGAAATATTCTAGGATACATAGATGTACATGTAACACAAAAGAAAATGACATATGAAACCTGAATTTTTAATTCTGACTGAATGAGACAGGTAAGCTGAGAACAGCACACCTTGAGAATGCTGACAAGGTCAACTCCCCAACCTACGCAAGAGAAATCCTAAGAACAAACCGTGTGGGGATATGGGAGTCCCATAGCGGCTTTGGCCAGCTGGAGTAAGCCGTCTTTCTCCTGAGTTAACATAGTACAACAGATGTCAGTTATTTGTCCTGTACCTAAGTACTTTACCTTGAAGTCATAAATTCATCTAAGGCATGATGTTCCTACTGCTAAAACGTGTCTCCAGAACAATATTCCAGCATTCCAGTGTCCTAAGCACCCAGATGTACGCAGAAGATAGTAGCAACTTTAGTCTGAAATGTTTAAAGTTAAAGTTTATTTGTATTTTTGTAGGAATATCAATAAAAGACCTCAAACGTATCTATATCTGTACATGTACAAGAACTGTCAAAAATTATTCACAGAACAAAAATAAATCTTTTTTTGAACCCAGGTAATGAAATGCAGATATGGATCACATATGGAACAATCTAAGTGCTACAAAGCACAAAAATATGGCTTTAAAAATAAAATAAAATCTTGGGTTTTGTTCTTCTAAGGTGAATTTCTCTTTCTTGAAATAAAAAATAAATTATTTTGAACTATCTGTAAAATAGTCATGTGTATTAACACACTCTTATTAAGGCCCTGGAGATGAAAAATAAAATCAAATTTGGAAGATAAGTTCCTCCCAGTTGTGACCCAGGTAAATATGCTGCTGTTTGTTCGAGTTGATCTAATACAGCTAAGAAATATCCAAGCACCAGTCAAACCCAACATTTGCTACTTGTTTTCATTTCTCTGCGGGATAGTGGTCATTGAGTTAACTAGCATTTAACCTTTTAGTAAACTGGAAATTGGTAATTTCCCCTTGAGGGTTTGGAAATGACATATCCATGTTATTTATATTTAAATACTTGCACCACACACAGAGGATGGCGACCCCTAGAACATAGCTGTGGAAATGTCACTGCATCAATAGTTCAGTCTGGTTTTCATTTCCAAGACTTTTTAGGGAATAATGAGGGATTCTGATAAAATATAACAGAGTAGAAGAGAAAAATGTGTGCTGAAACATGGGGTCAAAGGTCCCCTGTCCTCTCCTTGGGTGGCTGTTGCATTCACTGCGGCTAGCTGGCTGCTGCTCAAGCACCTGAGCGTTAACTGCCAGGTTAACTACGTTCTGTAATCTGTTCTTAGATGGTGACCATCACCAGCTGCTCTAAATGCTCTGCACTGCTGACAATGATGCCCGGTTCGCAAGTCTGTGCCGAACCGAGTTCAAATCACTTTAACTTATATACATATAACATATATAGTACATTTCAAAGAGAATAGAATGCTAGAAAATCTAAAGCCAACAAAACAAACACCTCAAGAAAGTCAAGAATTACTGCATAAACTGGATGAACATTATCTTTTGGAGGGCCGTCCTAAAAGCTGTGTTTCTGTAAGTGTCCACACGTTGTCTCAGGAGCTCCTTTCCATACATACATCTTAGGAGGAGCCAGGGGATACGGCTCTACCGGTTTGTTTGAACTTCTGAGCAACCAAGACCACTGGATCATGTAGCTTCCTCAGCATCTTTCTAAAAGTAATTCATTCTTTCTTATGAAAATTTCATCACCCTGATCTTTTCAAAGCTCAAGAGCTTTTCTAGATGGGTCAGTGACAAGAGAATGCTCTAGAATGATAACAAGTATTAAAACATAAAATGAGCTTGTACTTAAGAACTTGAAACTTCCAGGTGGCTCTCTGTGAATTTGAGGCCAGTCTGGTCTACAAAGTGAATCAGGACAGCCAAGGCTACACAGAGAAACCCTGTCTCAAAAAACAAAAACAACAAAAAGAAGAACTTAAAACTTAAACATGATTTGCTTTTAAGAAACAAACATGGACCGGGTAAGGTGGCACATGCCTGTAATCTCAGCACTCTGGAAGGCAGAGACAGGTGGATCTCTGTGAGTTTGAGGCAAGCCTGGTCTACAAAGTAAGTGCAGGACAGCTGGGGCTACACAGAGAAACCCCATCTCGAAAAACCAAAAATAAACCAAAAAACTGTAAGTCCTGTAAATTAATAATAGTAATAATGCAGAAAGGTATCCCAGGTACGGGGTGGAAAGGCAACTTTTTAACTGCTGAGGCAAGCAGGAGAGTCCATTACTGACTTGAAAAAGCCAAGACATATAGAGCAGAATGTCCCTTGAATCTGCTCAATCTGTAGCAGAAGGTGGCCCCCAAAGTAGCTAAAAATGAAGTAAAGCTGAGGCCTGGGCTCTGGAGTTGCTGAGTTTCCAGTGCCATGGCTAGTCTCTGGTCCAGCCTGGGCCTCGGTCAGTCTCCTGGATGAGGAGATGGCATGATCCTGAGGAGGGCTGCTTCCCCCAGCTCAGTCCCTTAGCAGGCCTTCTCAGGAACTGTACCCGGAGGAACCAGAACTAAATCTGGGTGGGATTGGAGCAAGCACTAACACACACCACTCGTTGGCAGGTGTCCTCTGGAACTTAAAATTACAACAACAAAAACACTCCCCCTCCCTGCTGCCTCAGGGCTGTACCTGAGGACACACTCTGGGGCTCTAGAGAGCTGCCAACCCAGACAAAAGCCACAGGTGCAGCAGGAAAGGACAAACTGCTTCTGAAATCATGCTCAGCCCCGGTGTGCACACTCACTGTTTACCCAATCTTAGAAAATGCTCACATTTTCTTTCCTGTCCAACACCATGGCAGAGGATGGAAGCAGACCAGTGAGAACACCTGACACTAGGTGAAAAAGCTAGAAAAAACTATAGCAGCACAACCACCTCACTTTCCACGCCAAGCAAGAGTGCCCAGGTCAAACAGCACATAGGGAACAGAGGCTGAAGCGATGCGATTTTCATGGGAATGTGACCTTTTGCTGTTCTGGTTTCATTGCTCCAGCAATGCTGGAGGGAAACAGGAAGCCCCTTTCCTGGTCCTATGAAGTTATCCTTGGTAATGGTCAAGTCCACCTCACCTGGATAAAAGCTTTGCAAGCACTTCACCTGAACACCAGATCTCCCCCAGCCTGGTCTAGTCTCACCCCAGAATGTGCTGATGTGTTGACAAAAACAGAGATCACAAGATGCAGCTATTTTAACCCATCAGCTTTTAAAAAAATCACACATTTCCTTACAGCAAAACAAAACGACTTTTGCTCAGGGTAAAGAAACCTATTTGAGGTGAAGAAACACCAAGGAAAATAGCTGCTGCTGTTCTTTTCTGTACTCAAAAAAATTAAAAATAAAACTTCATAGGATTACAACATTCTCTAAAAATATTCAAAAAATATTTTCTTATCATTTTGAGACAGGGTCTCAAGCAGCTCAGGCCAGGAAACTTCTGAGGCAGAGGATGACCTGAAGCTCCTGATCTTCCTACTCCTATCCCTGGAGTGCTGGGATTGCAGGCCTATGCACCACCATCCTAGTTCATGCTGTGCTGGGGGTTTGAACCCAGGGCCTCTTGTATGCTAGGCTGGCATTCTGCCAACTGGGCTACACCCCAGCTCAGAATAATATTTCTGATAGGCTAAAAAGATGAGTAGGCTCAAAGGATAATCTAAAGATTTAATATCTGGCAACAATGCTGAACTTTCAATCTAATTCTCTTATTATTATAATTTTACTTTTATCTTTTCAATTATGATAACACGATTCATATGTCCAAATGTTTTGGATATTCAATCTTGCAACGCAGACAGGCTCTCTAAGAAGGTCCCAAAATGTTAAGTCATACTGCATTCATCAATACACTTAGCTGACCAGCTCTCTGTAATCTACAGCTAGTGCTTGAAGACCCATTACCCACATTACATACTGCAGGCCACTGAGGCTAATAATTAGACTAGGTTTTCTGTGGTGCTACTGAAGGTTTTTGAAGAATGATGGAAACATTGCTAAGCTATAAACATGAAAAGATCTATGTTTACATTCCCCCCTCACTCAATACAGGGCATTGCTGCAGAAATCAATAACCTTCTCTCTTAGAAAGTAATTGTAACCACAATGTGACCTCGACTTGGAGGGAAAAGATAAGACTGTAAAATAACTGCCAAGGGTCAGAACACTCAAATGGGTATGAAGCTTGCAGTTCTAAGCACAGTGGGATGCTCTTGTTTTCAGGGGGCTGTTATGAAGAAACCCATTCATTGGTTGTAGGTCGAGGGCGCCGGTGAGGTGGCTGAAAAGCAAGGTCTGACCCAAAAGTCAACTGAGGAGCAAGTGAGACTTGGAATGCATGCCTGGGACTTGGTGGGAAGGAGGGCTTGGTACCTATGCCTGGGCTTTAAACAAACAGGGTACTATATATGTTCTCTTGTTTCCTTATAAGTATTCTGTTATGCAGAAACACACACACCATGCATATGGCTCCGTTATGTCTCCCCCTGCATCCTTAACTTAAACATTTTTTAAAGTTTATAACTTAAAAGACAAAACAAAACATTAACTTATTTGAGAAATGTTTTTTTCAACGTAAAACGGTGTAAATCTTGCTTAAAGAGATTTAAGACCCTTTTTAACATTTATCTCTGTATATCTGACAGCATAGAAGGTAAGAACATTTTTGATGTGCACATTATATGTACATATGTGTGAATATATGTATATATTTATATATATATATATAATATTTGTTTAACCTGCAGCTAACTTTCCATACCTCTGGCAACCAAGCCTGCATTGCAGATGACATGTCACACTCTGGAGAAAAACATGAATTTTCCTAAAGCCATTAATGATAAGCTGGGTCGTTCTTGCAGAGTCTACCCTGAGTGTGGAGTAACAACTGGAACGTGCCACCCTCATACTCCGCTTCTCTTGTCAAGGTTAATCATGATTTTTAGAGGGCGATTATTCAGTTTTAGACAGCTTCCCACATGTTACGGAGAGGGTGCACACAAAGAGAAGCAACTTGAATGTTAAAGGCGGTGATGGAATCACCCTGCCCACAGATTTGCTAGTATAGCGGGTAAAATCTTCCTCCTAAGGAAAACTACAACTGACAAATAGGAAGAAAAATTTTAGTGGGAAATATTCAGAGATTCCTGCTCTGTTGTAGTTAGCCCTTTTCTGTGAGGAAAAAGGGGTGTTTATTCAGATGGCTTATGAGTGGCATACTTGACTGAGCTCTCCAGCGGAGAGGATGTCCTGTTGGTGCTGACCACTCCCAGCAAGGGGAGAAAAGGGCAGTGGACATGTGAAAGCGGAGATGGTAGACGGAGACACAAATATTTATAGTTCTGTCAATTCTAAAGAGAAAAAAAAAAGTAGGAGTAAAAATCAAAAAGTCTCCTATCTAAAAGAGAAAACTCCCATCTGCTGTAGATGGAGTAAATAAACATGCCGACAGAGGTTCAAAAAGCATCTCTAGTCTAGTGTTGGTCTAGTCTACCACTTTTATCTGTGTCCTCTGAAACAGCAACTCTCCAAGTCCGATTACTGTCTGATAGAACCATCTTGGTTGATCAGTGGCATCAGTATGGATCTAGGGTGGGGCTTTTAAACTGGCAGATTAATTCCCCCCCCCCAAAAAATCTGACAAGGTCCTATTGCACTCCATGTACTCCTATTCAATACGTAGAGTCTCTACCTACTGAACCAAGAGGCTCATTTCTCACTCACACTTTGCTCCTACTTCTCCTCCACTAACAATTGCAGTGCTTTCAACAAGAGAAAAACAATAATAAAATAGTAATAATTAAAAAGGGAATCTACATTATTGACTTCCTTTTGGTATATTACAATGGTATTTCTGTACATGGCCCAGAACTTAGTTCCCTATGTCCACAGAGACACTGGGGAAAGCATTGACCTGGGAAGTCTTTGCTTTATGCCCTGAAAGACAAGGTTCCTTTCTTCATTTAAGAGTTTCTCACCGCATTGCCATTTGAAGCAACATTCTGTAAACTTGGAGGGGTAAAGGGATGAGAATAGGAGAGCTGGGCAACCTCCTTCTGTCTCCTCCCACAGCCTGCATTCACCAAGGCCCTCAGCAGCTGCTGTTTTTAAATTCACCATTCTCCGTGATGGAAAGCTTGGTGGGGTTGGTGGGAGAGATGCCATTGCGGACTTGCGAGCTGTACCGTTCCTTCACTTGCGTCAGTGCACTCATCAGTCTAGTGTTGGCTGAATCCAGAGACACGATCCGCTTTTCCTACAACACACCAATCACAGCTTCATTCAGGGTGCATGGAGGAAGCCACTTTCTTTCTTTATTGAATGAACAGTCCAGTATTTTCTTGCACAGCACGGTACACATGGTGCTCCCCAAACAAATGGAACGTCTCTGCCTCTTTCTGCACATTGGTTAGGCTCAGCTCCCCCTCCCCTTAATCTCTCCTTTTTTTCATTTCTGCATAACAGGACTTATTATCAACAGTATATTGAGGCATTACTAGGCTGTCTTATGAAAATGACACCACAAGTCAAGCTGCCTTTATGTAGTAGTGCTTTTGTCAAAACTGAAACATGAAAATTAGGTGGCAAAGAAAGAAGCACCAGAGGTTTCATTTCACAGAAGTGCACGTGATCCATGGGATTCACCTCCCAAAGAAGGTGTAACAGTCATATCTGGAAAGAAATTCACATTGGGCTCAAAATTAAAACAATACGTGGTGGTAACAGTTTAGAGTCACCACAAGGTGAGGATGCAAGAGCAAGAGGAGATAAGGGCAGCCAGAAGCTCAGACCAAGGAGTTGTTTGAATATGGGGAGGGAGATGTGGCTGAAAGGGATGCTAGAAACGTAACACATGAGAACAGACAGAGAACACAGGCTCCTAGACCCATTCCAGCTCAGTTACTCCAGGAAAGCTGCCCAGCATGGGGACTGCTTTCATTTTACTCTTGAATTTTAAAATGAAATAAAGTAAAACAATGCTTTAGAGGCAATATTTTGGAACTAGGGGTTGTTGAATATTCCCATATACCAGAGACAGGGAAGGAGGGACAAAAATGTTTTACAGCAGGACAAAATATTACCAGTCTCATAAAAATTAGGAGAGACTTTCCTCTTTAAATCCTTCTAGGACTTTCCCCAACAAACACGAAGTATCTTTTTTTTTTTTTTAACAGAAAATAATGACAGAGAAAGACAATCTTGACCTATGCTCATGAATTGAAAAGAAAATAGCCCACAAGGATCAACCCTAACACCAAACAAAGCTCTCTTTCCTGGGAGTCTCTGAGTTTACCCAGGGAGACAAGGTCTAGTCATGATAAGGTTCAGAGAGTGGCAAGAGAGCTGAAGCTTGCTGCTGCTCCTGCTATGAAAGCAGAAGCTATACAGGGCTGGGGACCTAGCACTGCCCTGCGGGAACACAGGCCGCCAGGAGCAAGCCTAGCGATGGTGCCGGGGGAAGTCTGGGTAAAGCCATAGCTGACTATAGCATCAAGCAATGCTTGTCTTTATCTATCTCTCATTTTGCTGGAAATAGAAAGTTGTCTCTATGGCAGTAGGGGTTGGTGGCCTCAGTTTCAATGTATGAAAAAACAAAAACAACCCAACTCTTGCTATTATTATTCCTTAAAATAATATCCAATCTTTGGTATAAAACTCAGGTGGTAACACATACAGAATCCGTATAATTAACTAAACACTTACTATATAAGATTTCTTTTTTAAAGGTGATTTGTGGTTATGTAGTAGTGATGGTGGTACATGCCTTTAATCCTAGGAAGCAGAGGCAGGCGGATCTCTGTGAATTCAGGCCAGCCTGGTCTATACAGCATGAGCTCCAGGACAGACAGGGCTACACAAAGAAACCTAGTCTTGAAAAACCAAAAAACCAAAAGAAAGGTGACTGTTTTAAGAACAGAAAAAAAAAATCAAAGAAAGATTTGCAATGCTTTAAAAAATAGTAATTACTTAAAAATTATAGTTAATGAAATTTAGTGGGAAAACAAATACAAGTCTTTTCAAAGTAAGGACAGGCTAACAAAACAAGAGGTAGATTCCCAATATAATGCCCTTCCTCCTAGTGAAGAAAAACCTCTAAGCAGAATAAATGGTATTTTAACTTTTTAATAAATATTTCATTTTTTTTGTCAGTATCAAATTTCTTGTGTATTATATAAATGAAAAGTTGTACCATAACTGGTAATTTCTTTGACTAGGCAAAGAAAGATACTTCAGTATTGGGACAAATGATAAGGCCCATTTGTACTAAGGAAAACAGCATTCACTGGGTTCATAAAAAATCAAGCATTCACAAAAACAAGACAATCCCCCAGCCTCACCCCCAAAATCAAACTGAATCTTAAAGGGTCAAAAAAGAGCCTGAGAAGGACTCTAACTACACATTACCTGCAAATAATAACTGCTATCAAACAACCTCCCACTAGACATCTGAAAGTTTCTAAGTAGAGGAACTCCCTTTGTAGTTTCCCTCACTGCCAAGTCTAAAAGTAAAGCAGAAATTAAAGGAAAAACAAAATAAAACACCCCCCCCCCCAAGTTAAAAACAAGCTCAAACAGGAAACTGGATCTTTTGAAAGTAAAGTTCAGTTAACCAGAGTTGCTATAACATTTGGTTCTGCCTGGAGTAGAACGCAAAGTCATCTAGCCTGAGAGGAAGGACTCAACATGGGAGTGCCAGGAGCTGGAATGTGTAGGAGGCCAGTGCACTGGCCAGGGCTGGGGACTGCTCAGCTAGAGAACGGACAGGTTTACTTGCCTGTTTGAATAATCTCATTTCCATTTATGACCTGTAATTTAACACAGTGGAGATATCACTTGCAATAGTAACTAGGCGGCTGCTTTGTTTCTCATAGGAAGAAGCCCCTCTCTGTTCTCCATCTAGTCACATGGAGAGATCCAGGAGTTGCAAGACCTCGTGGTTGGGGGTGAAAGGTACCACACTTCACGAATGTGTGTGTGTGAATGTAAAGATTCCTTGGTGCCATCATTGTGACCCTAGGTCTGAGCTGTGAGGTTCAGGACTGGTGATTCTGTCATCCTTCAGCAGTTCTGCTAGAAAGGGACTGATGTGGGCCTGTGCTTTGTAGCATGAACTGATTCAAGAAAAGGGAGAAGCCGAGGCCCCAACAAGGAGCAGGGGGCTGCTGAAAGAGATTAAAACCATTCCTGGGGTACCCCAGTGTTAATGTTCTGGCAAGTGCTAGAATTAATCTTAGCACAAAGAAAGTAACTACTTCCATATTGGCACTAAGACATATACCAGGGATATAAAATTATGGGTTACCCCCTAGGTTGGCTAGGGGGCTTTGGTTTTTCCAAAGTCTTCATTCAAGAAATGAAGCCAAGAGGGCTATTCTGCTCCAACAATCACTTAAGAGGTAAGATTTTGTTCTTACAGAAAATAATTTGATAAAAGCCATTCATGATAAAGAATACATAAGTATGCGCAGCGTTTTGCTAGTCTATGCTTCTCTGTACCAGTAAGCCAAAAGCTTGGATTGAGAATGCTCCCTTTTATGGTACTATTATAGTTTGAACTGTCTTTGGTATTTATGATTTGTGATGTGCCTAGTGCAATGGTTTTCAAAAGTGGCCCAGTGGATTGTCTGAGTATTAAGGAACCATATTAGCTTTCATAGAGGAATTTATAATACAATAAAGTTTATGCTTTAGTGGGAGACATGTCACATTAACCACCCCAGTATGTTCTGAACCATTAGTTGAGAATGGTCTTCATGGTTGAGTGATTAGTGGGAAAACTGGTTTATGGAAGGCGCCTTGGTTCCTTTGAAATAGTCCAGAGAACCAAGCCATTGGAAAACCAAACTGCTACTGGCCAGACTGTAAATGTGACCGACTGAGCTCTGAAGATACCATTTCTTCCACCACTGAGAGCTTCTGACCCCTGGTCAATCAAATTCCCTTCCTCAATTTCACCCTTAGTGACTACAACTTCTGCTTTATACTCAGATCAAAACTGGCGACAGATGTAGCAGAAACTCCCTGGAAGTTAGTGATGTCCTATTAGCTAGCATATACACAGCCACACTGTGTTGCTGGCAAGTTCCTTCTGCTTAAGATGACTGTGTTACATTGGCTGAAACCTGCTCTGTCTCAGCACTAAGACCTCTCTGTGTGATTACTAATAAGGCTCACTCTACTTCACATTATACTGAGAACCCAAAAGAGGAACGTTTCACCTCTAGTTTTTTTGATGAAATCGCTTTCTTTATCTATACTCTTTCCCTTAAGCTTATGGAATGATTTATTATATGGTAATAAAGCAAGATGGCCCTGGTTATACTATTTTTTCCTCACTCACCTTGGGGACACCTAGAAAAGAATGAAAAAATAAATAAAAAGAGCAAGTAAAGTAATTATAGCACATATTTCTTTGGCTCAAAAGAGGTCAAAGTATCCAGAATTTGAGTTAAAAACATTTTGGGAGCTATGCATTGAGAAAGCATCAGAACTCACAACTAACTTCTAAAGTCTAGTTAGATGCAAGATGGACGAAGCCTGTGAAGCATTCTTCCCATGGCTATGTTCCCAGTATAAACAATAAAGCCCCTCTTACTCTGACATCATAAGGAAACTTGATTGTTTAAGTGCATATGTAAGAACACTGAGGACTCCAGTATATATTGACTAGGAAGTAGAACATTCCCATTATTATTCCATAGCATAAAGATGAGAAATGAAAACTTGGCTAGTTGTTCCAGAGGGTGATATACTGTGGTTAGATGGACCACTATCAAAACTGTAATTGTCTTTTATAACTTATTTCTATATAAGAAATCAATCATACTCTATAGTGATAAAGCAACAAGGAAATGGAAAAGTTTCCTAAATCTACTGGTATGTCCTTGTGAAGGGCTCTTGGAGGCCATCATCCTACTAGGTGTAAATTAGCACGAACAGAAGTTTCAGGCTCTAGTTTCACCAATGATTTTTAAAATAAAGTTTTATCCAAAGAGGCTCGCTCACCATAGCACCAACAAAGAAGGGCAGCCAAGCACATTCCAAGCAGCAAGGCCAACCCTGAACCAAAGAATGACAAGGAGACCTACAACCTTCCTTCTTCTACAACCTTATCTTTCCTCTACAGTTCCTTCAATGGGACTAGGTGTTGATGGCAGTGGATGTGACTCACAAGGCCGTGAAGAACACAACCAAGCAATGGTTAGTGGAGGGCACAAGCCAAATACATGCAGTGTACTTTCTAGTTACCCTCTTAGAGAATGTCCTCCTTTCCACAGGGAAGGAAGCCAACTTCATCATATACTAGGCTAAGATTTGTCAAACACAAAATACACAATTCTTTGCACACTAATATTAATGCTATGTCATCAATAAGGAGGTCATATGGAAACTCATTTAATATTCAAAAGATAATGCCATGAAACTTTCACTGTCTCATTTTCTACTGATCTGTCATTTGCAAGGATGGGAAGACACAAAATATCAGCTATTAGAAACAAGTGCTTTCTACTAAGTTTAGGGCCTGCTTACCTGTGCATCAATTATTTTCTGCTTTGCATCAATAACTGCTTGCATCTCAGCATGATCCTTCTTTAATTCCTCTTCCACAGCCATTAGCCTAGAATGTGGCAGGAAGAGGGTATCAGTGTTTTCAAAGACAGGGCTAGGCAACATAGACAATGAGAAACTTAAAACCTGGGGTTCCTAAAAGAAGACCTCTTCTATTGCAATAACCTTTTCTTTCTTCTCTTCTCCTATCTTCCCTTGAAAGACATCCTAAGTCAAATCTTTTACCTTGGCTGGGTTCCATAGCATTACATTTTGAGAACAGTATCCCAGTGATCACCTTTTTCCTATTAGATCACTCCCTTAGCAAACATCTTAAAATAGCAAGCGAATGAAAGCAACACACAAAAAAGGCTATCTAATTTTTAAACTATTTGTTATTGAGAGAGTATCTGACATAGCTCAGTCTAGCCTTAAGCCTGCTATGTAGCTAGCTGATGCTGACTCAACTCCTGTACTCCTACTCTTAACTCCTGAATGTTGTAATTCTTACAGGCCAGCACCACCATTCCAGGCTGGGAACCACCGACTGTTACTCTCAAGTTACACTATAGCTACTATCCTAGCTTTCTCTTTCCTTGCACAGCTATGTTTCCTACAGGGCATTCTAGTAGATCTTGTTTCTCATTTACTCCCCACAATTTAATCCATTTATGTATATCTCCTCCGTTCTACTCCCATGGGTCTCAGTATAAGGTCAGTTATTTCCAGGCTACTAAAACAGCAACACTTTATCTGTTGTTCTCTTACTTGTCCACAGCATATACCAATACTGCAGCTAAGTGGCTCGGAGTCTGGAGTCTGATGGCTGGCTTAAACCCTGGGTGTCCACTGCCTATGGTACCTTGGACACGCAACTGTTGCCATTTTCTCTATCTGTAAATAAGTGATTTACAAAGTGCTAAGAAAAGTGCTTGGCCCATAGTGAGTTCTCTGTAAATAGTCAAATGGATCTCTTCTATACTCTTCTTTTTTGGCATCTATGGCACTTTTTTGGTCCTGTGGCCCTAATGACATCCACTGAGACTTCCTCCTTCTTTGTTTTTGGACTTGCTAGGAAAACTGAGTTAACCCTCAGATAATATAGATATTGAAAACCCAATTTTCATTTAAAACTTCAGAGTAAATTTTAAATCCAGTTTTCCCCTCTTTTTTTTTTCTTCTACTGTACCTTCATGGCAAGTATACCAGATCTCATCTGGTTTAATACCTGAGGGACACAGTCATATTTGTACTGAATACTACAAAATAAACATACACACATGGATAAAAAAAATGCTGTGGCTATTCTTTTGAGGTATTTGGATAATTTCCCCACCTCCTTGTCCCTACTAGAGGCAATCAGCTACAGGTGGTCTTCTGACCTGCTGATGATGCTCTTCATCTGGCTGTCCTTTTCCTCCTGCTGCCTGCGCAGCCGCTCCTCGCTGTCCTCCAGCCGGGCCCTGTACTCCAGCAGCAGCTTCTGCATCTGCTGCTCCTGCACCAGCAGCCGGCGCTCGTACTCCTCCAGCCTCCGGCTGGACACTCGCAGGCGCTCCTTCAGTTTGCTAATTTCCTGTTCATACTGGCAAAGGGGAAGAGGCATCACTACTGGCTTTGGAAGTTGCTGGTACATTTACTTGCTAGTCGGAGAACCCCGGGTGACATGGTAGGCGCTGTCTGACCTGCCATGCTCTTGCTGCTATCTGGGTTATTTAAAAGTATCAGCTGGCTCACATGTTAAGGAAACACTGTCATGTGTCTAAAATTACATTTTAAATCTTAACTTGGCATTATGAATTCTGCAACTTTATGTACTTTTCTTCACATTAAACTACCAGTTGTGGCAAGTCACATCTAATCTTTAATGGTATCAAAAAGGAGGGAGAAAAAAAAAAGAAAGTGATTAAAGAGTTAGAAGCCTGACAAATGACTTGAGCTAGAAGCTAGCTGTCTTCAAGAGAAAGACATATGTTTTCACGCACACTGCAAGATCCTGACACCGGGGCTCATTAACTTAGAACTTACCCTTTAGAAAGCTCAGAGTAAAGCAACACTTCTGTTAAGCCCCTAAATCAGCTAATACAACTTCGTGACAATAGGCCATTCCTGCTTTCCCTTTAGTCAAAAGAGTATGAAGTAGTCAGGTCATAAGCAATGACAAGGGACTACATCTTCGCTAAGACTAGTTAATACTGTCTCCTGCCCTGTTTTCATGATGTGGCTTCATTTGCCTGACCTGGTACCACCTGCTGGAGTCTGCATTCTCACTAGCCTTCCATAAATTCTGTAATTCAGCTGGTCACTTGGCCCTTTGTGTACTGAAGTTCCTGTGGACAGGGTTGCTAGTGTAACTGAAAGTTAAACATTCTGGTAAGGCGAGGAGCATGAGCTTCCTTATGGATGGGTTACTTACAGTCATCCGTAAACTAATGCTAAATATGTAGGGTGTTCTGTAAAATACAACTTATATAATAATATCTCATTTAATTGGTGAAAGACAGGTAGCTACTGCGTATCCACTTCTCTGCTTTAAATTACGCTGATAATGTAGAAAGCTGAAGCGGAAAGCCTTAGGGCAGCTCTGAAAGGCTGGGCTGTATTACCATTATTTGTGATTTCCTAACAAAACAGTTCATTTCTGATGGTCAGGTAAACATGATTTAAGGTTAGTACTTAAATTTCCAGGCTTGCTTTTCTTTAAAACAACACCCTCCAGAGGTGGAGGCCAGAAGACTGTGATTTTGAGGCCAGCATGGGTGTATGTGAGAGATCCTGTCTCAGAAATATACAAACAAACTCACGTACACTCCAAAATACCATATGAAACCTCTCAAACAAGACATCTTTTAATTAATTATCTGTACAGCTAGGCACTCTTTATTTACAAAAGGCAAAACCCCTAACAGAACAACAAAAATATAAACAGATTATTCCCAATATATAGACAGTCTAGTCCTAAAGTAACTGTGAACTTCAAGACCAGAGTTTATAGAAATATCCGACATTCACCTACAATGATTAGAAACAAGCATCAGAGCGCCTTCTAAGTGAAGGCAGTCTGCACTAAAAACTGTCACCCCTCTCCTCCTTAGCATTCCTCTATATACTGTCCTATAGGTTCAACGAGAGTCTGGCCCGTAACACACAGATGTGGTCAACATGAGAAGTAGAGACAAAAGCCTGGGCTATACAGTGAGTCCCAGGCCAGTTTTGCTTTGTTTTAAATTACCTATCATTTGCCAACAAAGACAAATTAGGTTCTACCTTCTCAGCATGCTTGGCTTCATCTTGATTCTGTTCAGTTTCTTCCACATCCTCTTCATACTGTCCATTGTTCAGAACCCAGGCTGCTGTCCTTTCCACTGGGGACATTGTGGCAGAGTCCACAGGTGATTGAACCTATGTCAGAGATTTTTATTACCATTCCCTAGAACACAAGTTATGCTTCATAAAGACAATTACATAACTGTGATCATTCTCAAGAAATGATTTCAGTTTTAGGTAACAGGCTATTAATGCCAGGGCCAGAGAATATGCATTTGTATAAGGACAAACTATTCTGAATTCACAAACATAACTTCCAAGAACTATTCTTTTGTTTTCATAAAGCCTTAACACTTCTAATTTGCTCAGCAAAACAAATGTTGTCAGCTATGAAGTTAACCCACTGAAGTTAAGATGACAGAACAAAAGAAAGGAGAAGTTGAGTGTTCATCTGCCTGTTGAGCCAGATGATTACAGACTACAGAACTGCCCGATGCTATCTATGCAAGCTCACAGATGCACACATCAGAATGTTAACACTGAGCTTTCATACTAACTATTTAGAGAAAGAAAAGTGATGAGATTTCTTACTTTTCTAGAACACTGACTTCCTGGTGTGTTAGGACCATTCAAGAGTCTATGTTTCAGGCAAGAAACTTTCTTAGATTTTTGTTCATTTACTTAACTGTGTTAGATACAAAACCCAGAGTTTTGTATATGCTCTAGGCAAGTGTTCTCCTACTAAACTACGTCCTTAGCACTACAAAAGAAAGTTTGCTTGAACCTAAGAGCAAACGAATTCCTCTAGTAGTCTAAGCCTCTAGTTAGACACCAAGATAAATGGTCCTTTCTCATATAGATATGCAGTGTTAAAAAATTCCAGTCTTGAGAAACAACTTTGCCACTAAGTACTGAAAACACATAATCTTGTAAATTCTGTTTTCCTCAACTATTAAATAAGGATGTGACTATTCCCATTACCTACCTGATCATTTCATAGGGAGATTTGAGGATTGGTAAAACAGTGTTTGTGAAAGTTCTTTGGTAACTTGAGAGTGTTAATTTCTAGGCTGCCATAGACAGGAAGAAAATATATACATGTTACATATGTGTGTATGAGGATGATGGAAAATGAAGAGGAAGGTATGTGTGTGTATATATGTATGTGCTACAACAGTGTAAAAATTGTATGTTTATGCTAAAATGGATTTATATTTTGAGGAACAACTCTAAATTTCATAATAAAAGAGACTTTTTTCATGCCTAGCTTTCTGTTTTAAGAATCTTAATAACACTCCAGACTAGAACTCAGTTAAACTCTAAACAAAAGGGGATTTTGGTGACTGTGAGGGTTAGATGGTGAGATGCAGAGTCTGTCTGCAGAGACAGGTTGGTAAGAGACTTTATAAATACACACAGGACTAATATAGGCTGTCTTAAAGGTCTGGAGGAGAACTTGACTCAACAAGAATGGCTTTATGCCTAAGGACGGATGAAGATTATATAAGCAAGCATGGGTGAGTGCGCATGCGTGTGCACACACATACACATACACACACACACACACACACACAGAACTGTGAACAAACATGTAGGAGTTTCCTCTCTAAAGTCACTTTTTACATTTACATGTGTTTTAGTCTTAAATTTCAGTATCCTTTGTACCTTTGTACTTACAATTCTATTTCTGCTTCTACAGTTATAGAAATCTTTTTTTTTTTTTTCGAGACAATCTTTCTCTGTATAGCCTTGGCTATCCTGGACTCACTTTGTAGACCAGGCTGGCCTCAAACTCACAGAGAGCTGCCTGTCTCTGCCCCCCTGGGTGCTGGGATTACAGGTGTGCACCTGGTTGTAAATGTTTCTTATTCCTTATTTATTTGTATGTCACTTTTTACTATATCTACCTTATCACTAACATCTATTTATCTCCTTTAAACATAACCTTTTATAGTTTGCTAAGTCCTTATGCTAAGCAATATCAGCAGAGCCCATGAGTTTGATATACTACATAATTATGCACTTACATATTCAGATGTTAATGGTTATATTTTCCAGAGATGTATCATTTATATGACTAAGTAAATACCTATGTGTACGTAAATCATTTTCAAACACCACACTTTGGAAATTCTGGCTTATAGAATACAGTGTCATCTACAAAAGAAAAGAACTAGTCATATCAAAAGTTACGATAGCTTGGCATGGTGGCACGCCTCTAATCCCAGCCCTGGGGAGGCAGAGGCAGGCACCTCCATGAGTTCGACGGCAGCCTGGTCTACATAGCAAGTTCTACGACAGCCAGGACTACATAAAGAGACTATGTCTCAAAAAACCAAGTTATGAGAAAAATAAAGTGAAAACACTTTATAAATTGCAAGTACTTTATACACAAATACATGTGTAGTTCTCCACCTGCTGGATGTGAAAAGCAAAGTACAAGGAACTGTTTTTGTACCAATTAAGATAAATAGAAACATTGGGCTTAGTGTTCTGATAAAAAACAAAAAAGTGTAGCACTGAATCTTAAAGATTAATAGAACTTTTAAATTGAGTTTTTAGAGGAGACAATGGCCTTTTACTTTTACAATCATATTATTCTAGCAAAGTTAGGGTACACGGAAGCTGCTTTACTAGGATTTCTATTTAACAGCAATTTGAAATAATGTAGCTTTTTGAACTAGTAACTCACTATTAAGAAGTTATTACTTAAAGCAGCTACCCAATAGCTTCCTGCTTTCAATGCTTAATAAGATATTACTTGAATAAACATTCCCTTACATTTGTTATGGATAACTTCATTCTCTATAAATTTCTTTAGTTCTAAACTAATAGTATGCCTAAGAACATACAAAGGAAAAAAGATCTCAGCTTGAAAAGCATATTAAAGACAAGACAGTAAAAACAAAATAGGTGATCCAGGCTTGAAATGTCAACTGAGAAGATTTTAAAGCAAGGGTTGGTTCACACCACTGATGGTGGGACTATTGTATTTTTAGGAGGTCGACTATAACACCCATTGAGTTGCGAGAGATTGTGCAATGGTATTGGCTATCTCAATTCTCTTACTCTGGGGTATAAATTGTAAAAATAATAAGATAAATAAAATTGACAAGATGGGTCTGATCACCTTTATTCCTTCTGTTTATGTTACATCTTTTAATGAGCATGAGTAAGCCAGGTGTGGTGGTGTACTCCTCTAATCCCAGCACTCCAGGAAGCAGAGGCGGGCAGATCTCTGTAAGTTTGAGGCCAGCCTAGTCTACACAGAGAAGTCCTGTCTTGAAAAAGCAAACAAACAAACAAAAATCATGAGTAGAAAACATTGAAGAAACTATATGTAGTGACTGTACTGGAGTAAAATAAAATAAAATCAAATCTGGGTCAAAACTATTAGAATATGTGTATTATATGAAAAATCTGTAAACGTTTATAGTTTTTCTTTTTAAAAATATTTACTTATTTAATGTTTATGCATGTTTGCCTTTGTAAGTTTGTGGTAACACATGTACGCAGAGGAGCTCTCGGGGGGCCTCCCTCTCAGGAGGGAGCTGAGTCCCCAGGAACTGGAGGTGCAGCTGTTGAGAGCTGCACAAAGATGCTGAGTCCAACATGGGTCCTCTGGCAAGAGCAGCAGCAAGCGCTCCTAACCACTGACTCATTTTCCAGTCCTGTTACTTATTTTGGTCTCACGTGTGCTGGTCAAACTAGCAGCAAGCACCACATCACACAATTCTGAACAAGAGTTCAGAATACTAATTCTGTATACAAGAAATGCTCAACAAAATTTTATATATCAACACTGAGCTCTTCAGAATTCACTGATTAAAAAATGCACTGTTAAGAGGACACTTCTTCCCTTAGTTTTCTGGAAGAGAATCAAAGGCTTTTCATTAACAACCATCCCATCTCCTTTTTATAAGCTGGATATGTAACAAACTTATTATTTCTAATTTATAGTCAAAGAAATGGAAGAAGGAGGCTGGTAAGTGGTTCAGGTTTCATCTTGCTTAGCTATAGCCTGAGGAAAAAATTATATTTACTTGACTTTTAAGAGGTAATGAGCGAAAATGAGGGGTGAAAACAAGGAAAAGGAGGATATTCTATAATCTCCTTTGAGTTGATGCTGTGTACGTTTTGCCTGGGAAAAATAATGCTCTGGGCAAAAGGGTCTGACACAAGAGTTTCAGTGATACTACTGAATACTATAGTTAGTCATAGCCTGCCTGTACTGGGCCAGCTGGGAACAGGCCAGCTCTCCTGCTCCTTGCTGGTATTTACTAGATAGAAACAACACTTACTGGTTTCAGTTTCCTCACAGTCTGAAATAAGTTCTTATAAATGAATAACCAGTATGGTATCAACAGCAAAGTAAGTGAACTCTGAGAGTTCTTGAGGAGTTTGGATAGAAGAACTCTCAACAACTCCAAATGTGAAACCTGCAGGATGATACTGGAGGGCTTATCACATGCCTATTTAAAAGGCCTAAGTCAAAACAACCCACATATTTAAGATAAATAACGTCTATTATTTGTACAAGATACATGATATGTAAAAAAAAACCATAAAATAAAAATGAAGAAATGAGAAAAAAAAAGAAAGAAAAGAAATCCAGACACTCAAAGGGGTCAAAATAATCAAAATTTCCTGAAAAACAATTGTTTCATAGTAAAGTATTTCACTAGGATTTTATTTCTTTCCTACTCACTATTTGAGAAGAATGAAGCAAGTCATACTGCCAACAAAGACCTCTTCTTTGTGCGAAGACACAAATGGAATTTGCACGGACAAAGCCACTGATAATTATAACTGCCTACAAAGCAATCTCCACAAAGAAATCCTCTAGGTTGGGGAAAGAAAAAAAAATTCCCTAACATAATTTGCAATTAAAATATGTAGAAGAAATTGCTTTAAAAATGTGCTGACTATACAGAAGTTCAGAGGACTCATGAGATGAAAAACCTAAGAAGTAGGAAGATGAGAAAAGGATTCACAAGTTTAAAACAATAAACCATAGAAAAAGTCACTGTAGACAATTTATGAGCGTGAGCAATCAAAACACTAGGTTTCAACTTCTATGCTAGGGCTGTAATCAGCAGGGTGTGAGTGAGGATGGGTACTTTAAATCTGTGCTAGAGCACGGCGCTGTTGCCGAGTTTATTCCAGGATAGCCATTTCCTGACTCATTAGTGGGGTGACGGAGAGCTGCACATTAGTTTAGGGAGGTGGGGCGCCACCTCCGAGGATCTAAGCGGTCTTACAGCCACTTGTGGAAGTGCACGTTTTGTTCTTGTGTGACAGGTGTTCTATTTTTCTATGGAAAAAATGTTGTAAAACGCAATTGGTCTCGGACAAATGCACAAGAATTATAAGCACAAATGTTACATGACAGGCCTCCATGATAGAGAAAAGGAAAATGGTAAGGCAGAAGGAAAAAGAGAAAAAATTAGTGCAGAAGAGAATTTTAATTTTTCTTTTCTTTTAGGGAGGAATCTAATCAGTTTCCTTATCACTGATAATTTTTCTACTTCTGTGCCATCCTCACTGCCTTCTGGCTGCCCTAAGCTCTCCAGGAAATGTTTGCTATCAAATAAAAGGGCCAGTGAAATGTTGGTCAGTAGGATCTGATAGGCCCCAGTAAAGTATTAGAGGCTATCGACAAGGTTCTTGGTTTGCTCCAGAACTTGAAAGGTAATTTATTGCTGAAGACACCACACACTTGAGTCATAAGACAAGCTGGTACTGACCTGGCAGCTTCATCCCCATTGCCTAGCTTTTGTAGTGCTGGAAGGTTCTATGCATGCTACTAAGACAGAGAAGTAATCAAAGGTTTTCTGGCTGTGAACCTCATGAGCTATAACTCAGTTGGCAAGAAGATATATCTAAGGAGACTCCAAACTCCTGATTGAGCTTAAAGCTTGCTCCTCAGGCAGAACTCATGCTTGGTACTATGAAGTGGGCCAACATCCTATCCCTGGTTAGGTGACAGGTCTTAGGGGAGAACCTTATATTATTCTGCTAAATGAACAACAGTATGTAACTGACCCTC
Source organism: Pachyuromys duprasi (assembly GCA_028658305.1). Lineage (NCBI taxonomy): Eukaryota > Metazoa > Chordata > Mammalia > Rodentia > Muridae > Pachyuromys > Pachyuromys duprasi. The sequence continues at coordinate 33,639,358 of CM053759.1, read as the reverse complement.
TGAGTTCTTATCTTTATACCAATAGATTAGCGCATCTTAACTCTAATGAGAAGCTTCTTTTTGTAATAGATGATTAATACAGAGACCCACAACTGAACTGGTCAGTAGGTAGAGAATAAAGACCCTGGAACACTCAGCCCTAAATGGGACATCAATAGCACACACCTCCTTCCTTCATGGGGGCAGAAGGAACGTAATTAATAGACACAGCTGATTTTGTGAAACTATAATGTTCATCATTTGCTTGCTATGACAGAATCACCACACCCATTAACTCACAGAAGCTGTGACTGTATATACAAGATCAAGCTAGCCAAAATCCTGACATGGACAGGGGAAGGGATCATGAAGTCCTGCAATTAGCCAAGAAGCTATTGGCACTGACTGCTGCTGGGTGAGCTGGAGAGTAAGACTTTAGGTTTTTTCTGAAAGACTACTCATGCTCCACTAGGCAGCCCTATACCTACGCACATATATAGATAGCCTAAATGGACTTGTTTTTTTGTTTGTTTGTTTGTTTTTAAAGAGTGACCTCATGAAAATGAGACAGAAAAGTGATGGTGAAGAATAGGGGAGGAGCTGGAGTGGATGGAATGTGATTGGTTTTAATCAAAGCACATTATATTCAAGTTCTCAAAGAATACACATATTTAAGACAGGTATAGTGGTGCAAAGCTATAATTTCAGCACTAGGGGGGCAGACACAGGCTAATTTCTGTGAGTTAAGGCCAGCCAGGGTTTTTCACCCTGTCTCCAAAACAAAGAAACAAACACACAAATTACATCAAAAATTCCATAAATACAAAATGTTTTAGGAAAAAACTCTTTTAGATGAAACAAACACATATACATATGGGGAAGGGTAGAAGACCTCTAAATAGTTACTAGTTTATATCTAAGGGTAAACTAGGTATAAAAGGTTCAAACTATCATACACAAAGGAACGAATGATCACATTTTGGACAAATAAATAACATTTCGAGATGTTGAATCAGGACTGGAGTGACACTGGCTGGACCTGTCCATTTACGCAGTAACATAAGAGATGTGCAAGCATTTCAAGTATTTATCAACCATCTATGTTTTCTCCTTCCTTCCCTTGCCGCTTTCAGTGTTCAGTTGTTTATTTTTCTAGCCATTTCCAGGAAAAGGCACATGGGACCTGGCATTTCCACAGGGAGTTGGGGGATGAAGTGGAGAACAGTTACATTACATTGTAAGTCCAGAATGCAAAACTTTACGCTGGACGCTTAAGGAAAAAAAACTAAGAAGGATTACTTTCCATATTCCCTAAGTACTGTTGATTTTGACTACAGATCTCCTGTTTAGCTGTGTAATTCTTTACCCAGTGCCTGAGCTGTGCTCTAAGCATATCTCAAAGAAGCAGCTCTGTTCCTCATGGAAAGGAAAAGTCTGAGTGTTTGTTTAGCATCTTCTAAGCCTTTCTGCTTTCTAGCCAGAAGGTTCCCCAAACTTTCCCTTTCTTTATTCTGATTAAAAGTTACAGAAACATTCTTAAGTAGAAACCTTGTTATCAGTTTGGTGTCTGGATAGCTTATACATAAAGGACCAACCCTGGTGTCCATCCAAGCGGAGGCCAAAGACTTCTGGCACACCCCACCTACCTGCTGTGTCTGTTGTCTCTGGATTGCTCTCACTTTGGGAACTGGACTTTCTCTGGAGGAAGAGGACTGCTGCCTGGATCTGCTCCCATTCTGCACAGGTTCGGCCACCAGGGCTGCGGATGCCACTGACATGCTCCCTGTGCTCCGTAAGGAAGCACTGTGTGGCAGGGATGGGGGTGCTTTGGCTCGGGCCCCTAACCCAGCCTGGTCCATTTTTCGGATTTGGGACTGCCCAGTACTATTTTGTCGTGGCAGAGCCAGAGGTATGTGTCTGTCTGGTACAGTGTGCCGCCTGGAAAAGTCTTCACTGTGAGAGCTTCTTTTGGTGAAGTCTTCCATGCTGCTATTGCTGGGTCCACTGAGTTTGAAGTCTTCACTATTGCTTTGGCTTCTAGAACTGGCAGTGCTTAGGTTCTCCAAACTGGAATCTACAGAGGCCTTTGGCATTACTGGAACTGGGTTATTGAGGTGATAGACAGGGTTCTGGAATGACAAGGGCTGGAGAGTTCCTGGCTGGTTCAAGGCTGGATGCAGGGGTCTTCTCACTTGAGGTGCACTCTGGGGAGTGCTCTGGGTTTCCCGAAGTTGTTTGATGCTAGCCACCTGGGTTATAGAAAGCTGGCTCCCTGTAAGGCGCATAGGCACATCAAGCATGACAGATGTATGTTCCACTTGAGAAGCGTGAGTGTCCTGAAGGTCCATGAGGGAGATGCTCCGACCGTTAGGAAGGCTGCTTTCCTTTTCATCCTTTTCAGAGTAAGTCATGCTCTGGGAGGAGGCTTGCTGAACCAACAATAATGTTTTCCCTCTGAAATAGCTGTCTGTGTTATCCTGGCTTGGAGATTTTAGTTTGTGCAAATCACTGTGGGAAAGAAATGGCCCCTTAATTACTCTTGAAGCAAATTCAATATAATTAATAGTTCTTCAGTTTGGGCATATGAACTTTTTTGAAGTTTCACAGGCCTAATGTGGAAGTTATATTTCTACAGAAACTGAGATTTCACCACTACAATTCTTAGAATAAAATCTAGCATCGCCAGTTTTCTCCCAAAAGTAGAAAATAATATAGTACTCATCACTGTCTTCAGTTTTTACTAAGTTAGAACACTCTCCCAAATGTTCTAATTCATGCTTAGTTCTGTCTAAATTTTCAAATCTTGTCAATTCAGAGCACAAAGTCTAAGGCTCAACATCTTATCCACCTGTCAAAGCAGACAGAGATGGTTTCAACCATAAAATGGTTTCAAGAGGATCTAGCAGAGGCTTAACCTTTGGGTTGCAATCCCTTTGGGGGTGGCATAGCAGATATTTACATTATGATTTCTCTCTCTCTTTTTTAAAAGATTTATTTATCACTTATTATGTATACAGTGTTCTGCCTGTATGCCAGAAGAGGGCACAAGATCACATTATAGATGGTTGTGAGCCACCATGTGGTTGCTGGGAATTCAACTCAGGACCTTTGGAAGAGCTGCCAGTGCTCTTAACCTCTGAGCCATCTCTCCAGCCCACATTACGATTTCTAATAGTAGCAAAATTACATTATAAAGTGGAAATGAAGTAATTTTATGGTTTGGGATCACCACAACATGAAGAACTGGATTAAAGGGTCGCAGCGTTAGGATGGTTGGGAACCACTAGAGGTTATATAAAAGAGAGTGGTTATATAAAATTAGGAATTTTATAAAAGACTTTCATCTGCTATGAAACATTTCAGATAAATCTGTGTATATTTACAGTATAAAACTCTACAGTATCATCCTAGAAAATAAAAAATACTGGCTATTGTGCATTGTGGCAAACAACTGGATGTACCTTATGATTCATTCAGTTGCTCATAACTTGTAAGTTATAAACTTAAAAAACAGATTAAGTAGGTTTCTGCCAAATGTAAACATTATTCCTCTCTTTCATACCTGTCAGTGGGGTCTTCAAATATTTTCTGTAGCCCAGAGGAGAGGCTTCCACTGACATTTGGACTGGAGCTGTGTTCAGCAAAGCGTCTCAGTTGCTGCTGTATTGGCGTAGGGTTAGTCAGAGACTTGGTAATATCAGCAAGAACACGAGGGAGAGGCCCCAATTTTGCCACAGTTGCCTGTAGGAAGGAATTTTCACCCTAATTGGACAATAAGCATTGTGACACCCACAACATATTGTTTTGGGGACAATGATGCCCATTGATGGAAGGATGTAGGTTGGAGGGAGGGTAGGTATTGCATATGGGAGCGGCACGTTCATAATGCATTGTTATGGAGCAGCAGAACCATGGCGTTGAGATGAATGGAGGAGGCGGAACAAGGTGCAGTAGACATTGAGGAAAGAAAGGAAACAGAAATTAGGATTATGCAAATAAAATTAAAAGACATGCTCAAAACAAACAAACTATTGCCATTCCGACTAAAATATGCATGCAAAGCACACTAAGTCTTTGAGTGGGCACCAGACCAAGATGGAGAGGGAAAGGGAAGAACCAAACACCTTCTAACCAAAAGGAAGGTCAGGATAAGATGGTTGGCTGGTGTGATGAAACTTACAAAGAAAAACGATTACGTGAAGAAAGCAATGCATGCACATACAGGAAGGTGCTGCACTCAGGGACCCAGAACTGCAGGGCATGCAGTTAGTTTACATTACAATCCACTATCCCAGTTAATCTTGGGAACCTTGACTCAGTGCCAACTGAGTCATTTGTTAAAAACCAAACCAAAGCAAAACAGTAAAATCAGGTGATCTTTCATGCTTCTCAGATATGTCTAAATAACCTTCTGGTTCCCATGACTAAAGACTAAAAATGAAGACGTGTTTTCACACATAAAAATGTTAACAAAGACTTTGGTCATGAATAACCTAGACCTATTTCATAAAAAAACGATGTGTGTATCTTACTGATGTGGCTATCTAATGACAACGTTTAAGATAATTGCTTTAGCAATCTCAATCATTTTTTTCTTGCAGCATTCTTTTTTCTTTTTTTTTTTGGAGACAGGGTTTCTCTTTAGAGCATTCTTATCTTCATGGACTTCCTCAACCATTATGCAGTTTAGGCTAAAAGTCATGGTTGCCTTTAGGTAAACTTTATCTTCTCAGTAGGTATGTGTGTGGTTGTACTCATGCCAAGCAAGTGTTCTTATCACTGAATGATAGTCTGAGCATCTGTTGATGTCATTCAAACCTAAGCTCTACGCGTGCCAGGCAGGCGCTCAACACCTAGCTACACACTCCAGCAAATTAACTAAGTTCATTCCTACACATTCTTTACTAGATAGAACATATTATAGGTAAGAGGAAATTTTTGAAAAATCCTTATCATAGAATAACCTTTTCACTGATTATTGAACTATTTTCTACTACAGAATCAATTCCTCTTGTAAAATCCCAGAATGAAGAAAATGATTGGTATGCTTTCCATTTAATTATTAAAATGGCATAAAAGTTTATTTACATTAGAAAATAAGATTTTTTGTATTCTTAATTCATATTGGTAGACAGAGAAAACATCTATATTTTCAGATCCCATGTGACTCTTAATGCTATAAATTATATCTAACTCTGAGATACACAGTGGGAAAAACAACTTCTCTATGGTGAAGTTAACCTAAATATGGTGAACAATATTTTATAAACCTGTTCCTTTAAAAAAGATCTTATCTTTAGAAGTTAGCAGATGAGGTTTCTTAAACATAGATAAAGATGCATACTCTAGTATTTGATAATTGTTTCTAGGCAAGTTTTAAGATATGTATATATATGTATATATATATAAACATACATATATACTGGCAGGATATATATGTATATGTTTCAAATATGTATATACGTATACATATCTAAAAACCTTTTCTATAAATTTCCATAAATATCTCTCTATATAAATTTTTAGGAACATTTTATTTGCTCAGATAATTATTTAAACATATATTAATGATTTCATGGCTCTCCAGGAATTTTGGTTGTACATCATTTACTTGATATCACTTACTTTTGGCATCTAAAGTAAATAATGTTGCTTTAACAAGCAGAAAGACTGTGTGTTATCATCACAGATGATCTCTAGAATATGAACACTAGGGTTCTATATCTCCCATTTCCCACTACCCTCCCTTCTACTTTACCTTATCAAGTTGAGAAACTACTTCCCATAGTAAGGAATGCAAAACTGACAGCTCTCTGCCCAGATCAATATAACCATCAAAGCCTGGGGTGTTTGAGATGGTGTCTGGATTAGAGATCTCCAAAAGGAACCGCTTCATTCCACCCCATTCATGTTCTAAAAAATCATTCATGAATGCCATGTATTCCTCTTTGTTACCAAACCTGAGTTAGGTGAGAAAATAAGAAAATAAACACAAATCAAAAAAGACATTATTAACATTTTGAGTTGATTTGCAAAGAGTCATTCTTTTTATTTTGTGATGATAAGGATTTTGTTTCTTCACGTGGTAACTGCTATATTATTTTTTAAAATAATACTTTAATTCATGTTGAAAAACTCAAGAGTAGAAACAAAATTCTTTGTTTTTTCCTCTCTTTTTTGGTCTTCAAAATTCTGATATAATATAGTCTCTAGTTGTCTGCCAAATGCTCATCAAGATAATTATCAACATTACTATTTTTTTTTTCAGTTTCCAAATATATTCCATAGTAGTCTCTTCTTTACCATTGGTTCATACTGAAGACCTTCAATAGATGCCTGAAATTACAGATCACGGAACTCTATATTTTGGCCTCTACACGCACTCTTTTAAACAGCCCACCCTTAAATGGAATTCATAGTTTCTCTTTATCACACTCAAATTGCTAGCATACTATTTCTGCTTTTGGGGAACTATCACTAAGTAATACAAGGTTCTATAAGTATTATGATACTTTATTAGCTAATCTAAAAACCTATAGAGCCTATTAACAGATAGGTGGAATATACTGCACGGATACATAGAACAAATGCATAACTGATATTCTGGGTGGGACTGAGCTAGACTTCATGAGATGTTTGCCACTCAGAAAGGTTTGTTTTTGGAATTTTCCATTTAATATTTTTGTATACAGTTGATCATGGGTAACTAAAGCCATGGACTGCAATCCTTATAAAAGGGGAGTTTGCATGGGAAGGAGCTTTTTCTAAGTCTCTGCTCATCCTTTCTATTTCATCAGAGAAGAAATAATTGTCCATGTAGATTTCAGCTATCCTACTTTAAGTCTATAAAACCTGTCCCAATATAATCTACAAATAATTTAATCAGAAATAACTCAAATATGGGTAAATCTATCTGTGCTGGCTTAGCTATGAGGTCTGTAAAATTCAAATAGCAAATTAAAAAATATTTCAAATAGCAAATTAAAAATAATCTATAGAGGGCTGGAGAGATGGTTCAGAAATAAAGAGCACTAGCTGCTCTTCCAGAGGATGTAGGTTCTATTCCCAGCACATGCATGGTAGCTCACAACAGTCTCTAACTCCAGTCCTAGAGAATCCAAAGCCCTCTTCTGGACTCGGCAAGCACCAGGCATGCATGTGGTACACAAACACAGACACAAGGAAAACACCCATACACGAATAATTTTTTTTTAAATCAAAATAATATGAGAAGACAATCTGCTTCCTTGACATTCTTCTTATTCACTGCTGTTAGAAGCTTGTGTGTCTGAATATTAAATATGCCTGTGATCAATTCTGCAAAGTATGAATTCTTTCCTGGTCTTTCCTTCCTTTTCTTTCTTTCATCCTTCCTTCCTTTCTTTTTTAAGATAGTTTCACTGGCTGGCTGACTAAATTTGTTATGTAGTGTAGGCTGGCCATGGACTCACAGAGATCCACCTGTTTCTATCTCCTGAGTGCAGGGATTGAAGATGTGGAGCTACTGTTCTTGGCTTCCTAACTTCTTTTGAAAATAAATTGAAGCCTACAGAAAAGTTGAAAGAAAACAAACATCCATATTCTTTCCATTTATATCAAGTGTTAATTTTTTTGAGTGGGAAGTTTGCTTTCATTCTCTACAGAAATATATATTTTTATTATCTAGAGCCATTTTAAACTAAATTATAAATACTACCTCTAACTTAAGATACTAATAATTTCAAGTGTTATCTCTTTTGATCGTCGACAGTACCCTTCTATCTTCTGCATATTTTTTTCTAGTACCTGTCAGAAAGTAGCCATCCTATTTGAAATAGATGATGAAACCACAGTATTTGCCTGTCTTCATACTACCTCTTCAATTTTTTTTTTTTTTTTTATGAATGCTCAGGATTGAACCCAGGGCCTTGTGCATACGATGTAAGCATACTACCAGCCTTTCCCACTGTTCTACCTATATTGCTTTTTTCATATTGCTAAAATAAAAGCATATGTATCACTTGGCATCCTATCTTTTCCTTAGTATTTTAACCTAGTTGCCACCATTTTCATACTATTAGATATCTTTTGTAAATATTATTTTAAATTGTTATAAATACTTCACTAAATGTTTGTACCAGAGTTTAATATTTGTTTCTGTTTTAAAATTACTGATGATACGATAAAAATCTGGTAAGAGTAGGAATGTGGCTCCTCAGCCTCATCCAAATCACGCATTCTGAAGTCAGGTGTTTTGAAAAAATGGTTATGGTTGTTTCACCTACTTGGCAAAGTTGGCCAGGTTCTGAATGACCTTGGCAATAAGAGTTAGTGTCCGAGATGTACGGTCATCAGGATACTCCTGCATCAGGTTGAAAAGACTGGGAGACATAATGGCTGGGCAAAGAAAACGGAGAAACAATGAGGCACTAATGAGCCGCTCACTGATGTCTTGCTTGCCTCGGTTCAGGCACTGCTGCTTCCATGATGCAAACACTTCTTTCAACTCACGAGGGAAGACACTACAGAAGGGGGAAAAATATACACACACAAAAAAAACCCCAAAACCTCTAAATATAAAAGCGTCATAACCCATGAAAGTATAAGTGACCCCACTCTGACCCAGGATGCCTCTGTTCTAGAGCTGAGCCAGGAGGCGGGGCTATTAGACACCCAGGGATGGAATCAGCCTGATTCATAGCTGACAGGAGGTGGAAAACTCACAGGAGACCATAGGGAGATTAGAAACTGCCACGTTACAAAATTCTGGATTACTACAAACGTGGTTTAGCTAAGTGGGGAAATGGCATGTGATTTAACATAACACACTATAATATCCCTAACGGCTGTTCATGAAGAAATCTTCCCAAACTAACCATTTTCTTGTGGTAGACAAAAGATCAAAATTTATGAACATATCCGACCCATACTAAGTAATATTTTAAAAAGTAAAAACCAAACCAAACCAAAAAGCCCCACCTCACACCTCTAATCCCAACTTTTGGGTGTTAGACAGTACAGCTCTAACAGCTAGATGGAAAGGGTTATTTAGAGAGCAGCTTAGAAATCTTGCTTATAAGGAAGAGTTAGATTTTAGACAGGACTCAGAGAGAGGAAGCTTGCAATTTCCTTCAAGTCCTTTCTCTGTGATGACTTTCATGTGGAAAAAGTAGGTTCTTTGGCTAGGACACAAGCTCACCAGTAAGAGTTGATGATCTTGCAGAAAGCCAACTCACAGCACATTTTCAGGTTGCTCTGATGATCCATCAGTTCACTAGAGGAACACTTGCTGGGGTCCACTTCGCAGTTCTCATCTGATTCATACAATGCTTTGATGAACTCCCCTGATCAAAGAGAGAAGATGACAAGTACTGTAACTACACTATGCTTTCCTAACTGCAGTAGGAAACAGTTGTGCATGCTTTAGAGTTTCTTTCCTCAGATCTGGCATGGAAGAATCATGAAGTGTCACTGTTTTATAGCCCAAGAGTGATCTCCTCTCATGCACTATGCAGAATAGAACCAATCACCAGCATCGTAATTATTTATAAAGATAGCAACAATTGATTTAAAAATACAGTATCTTTTACCGGAAACACAAAATATATTTAATTATCATGAACTTGTAACAGAGCTCCATCTGGTAGTATAAATAATACCATTATTCCAGGAAACAAAACAAAACAAAACAAAACAAAACAACCCAAGCTTGACTGAACAGATAATCCAACAAAAGTTTCAGGAGTAATGTTGGTGTCAAACAAAGATGCAAGCAAGGCTCTATAGGTCTGCCGCTAGCACTGGGAACAGTAATTAAAGCCTCCACACAAAACTGCAACACTTCTTTTTATATATACCACAAGGTATATATGCTTTCTATAGACATTGGTTCACAAGCATTGGCCAGACAGCCTGTCTATAAAGACATGCTTAGTATTATCTGACATCACCTTGTTTGTTTAACTCTATGTCTTCTGTGTTTTATATTCTTTTGTGCGTATTTATTCACATACACCTCTCACTTGCAGGAACCAGGTTTTAATCATGTTCAAATTCCTACCTCCTTGACTAACTCTCAAAAGCAGTACAGGAGTATACTGTTTTTATAAGAGATGAAGCACACAGTTTTGTTTTCTAATAGGTCTCTTTTCATTAAAGAGGAGTGGACCTTTTTAAAATCCTTCTTGAGGCTCAAAAAGGTTACTTCTTGAGTTCAATCAGGTTCCTGACTTGAGGTTCAGGTTAGTCATAACAGGGTTTCAAAGGAGAACAATGATTTCTACAAAATAAAGTAGCAAAAGTAAAATGAAACATGTTTTCTGTCAAAATGGTTATTACTGAGATAAAGGAAAACTTCAAAAAGTGGCATATGGGTGGGGGGAGAACATGAACACACACAGTACAGTACTGAGAGAAATATGGTCAAACCCTGGATCCCTGACTTAACTGAGTAAGGAGCCTTGAAAGGTCACTTAACTCATCTGAGCTTTATTAACATCAAACCTGTCTTGGAGAACTGTGGTAAGGAGCAAAAGCCCCCAAAGTAGTATTGTTCTGGGCGCTTACTTGGGCTCCATATAGAAAACATTATTATGTACAAAATAGGCTACTTTAAAATAGTTTTTAATAAAATAAAATCACCAAACTGGTAACGTTTTAAAAATGCTAACAATTTTTAATGATTTGCCTGATATGAGATAGCCTAAAAATTCTATTAAAATTCTGAAAATTGTTTTTATTTTTGGAATTATAAGCCATGACTGATAATGTGTTGTATGCTAAAACAAAGATGAAGCTTTCACAGGTTTGCACCTAAAAAGGTACTTACTTTAAAATTATTTGCATTTGCTTCTTTGTATTTGAAAAGAATCAGAGCTAAAGGGGGTAATCACTGAGTTTAAATACTTACTTGGTGTATCCAGACTGTTCTATCATATTTTCTCCTCTGAATTGTAAAAATATTTTATTTATTTATCTATGTTTTCATAAATATAAGCACAAAGGTGTGCATGCCTTTGCACATGGAGGCCAGAAGAGAGTGTTAGATTCCTGGGAGCTGGAATAACATGTGTTTGTGGATATGTGCGTGTTGTTATTTGAACTGTGATCCGCATTATCATGCAGCAAGTAAGCTCTCTTAACTGCTTCACCATCCTTCTGGCACCTTCTTTGAAAACATCTTTTAAATTAAAACAATTTAGACTTATTTTATGTGTATATGTCTGTATATGCACTACCTGAGTGCCCGGTGTCAATGGAGATCAGAAGGTGGCATTAAATTCACTGTAACTGGATTCATGAACGTTTGTTAACCTGGGTTCTCTGCAAGAGCAATCAGTGCTCTGAATCACTGAGCCACTGCTCCACCCCACCCTTCTAAGAAAAGGTCTCAGTACAGCTGACTGACTGTAAACTCATTAAAGTAGTCCTCCTTTACCTTGAAAGTGATAGAAATATAAGCATGTACCTACCACCATGCTCAGTTCTGTTATGTGTTTTCTATGTAAATCACTAAATCATGACTAACATTTCATGTGTAGGCATAAGTCAACAGGTGTTGACATATTACTGCTGAAAAACATTTGTCTCTAACACCAGCATGGAAATTACACCTTCTGAGAGACTTATGTTTCACAGATGGCATTTCTTCTGTGTCACAAGACACCAACAAGAAGATTTTAATCTGACAGGTAAAGGGAGCTAGCAGATGGAAGACTTAAGCCTAAATAAAGCAGAGTTTTTTTCAGTAGAGAGTAATACTTTCATTAAGATCAAGATAGGCTAAGAAGCTGGCAGATACTATACATTTTGACTGGCAACTTTCTTCGAGGATGAGTGTTTATTAAACTCATGGCCTTATGTATGCCAGGAAAGTGTTCTACCAATGAACTACATACCAGGCCTGACTGGCAGCTTCTAAAAATCAAAGAGTTCATTCAAACACTTTGGAAATATCACCTCTTTTTTTCTTTTTGCTTAAAATATATGGCACACAACAAAACTATATGGGAAGAAGACAATCCAATCTCAGTACTGAGAATCTTATGAGCTGTTTTAATGCTCTTGGAAGCTGCAACCATTTTCTTTACTCTAGCCCAAGCTCTTAGGTTACAGAAATGTTAACAGAGATTTCTGGGAGGTTATCTGAATTGCTTTCCATTCCCAATGAATTAATTTTCATGGCTCATTGAGCTCATCAGATATTTAACTACTCACTACTGTCTCAAAGGACTTGGTATCCATTTATCATTTCAGAGTTTAATTCTTAGATATGAATATTCTCACCTCCATGTTTGCAAAATGAAGAATACTTGTAGAGATGCTTCACTGTTGTCTTTTATAAGACAACATAAATTAAAGAAAACCATGACATGTAATTTATGACTATAGTAAGCCCCTGTGTAAATGAGTTTAATAGCATCTTTTCTAGTATCAATGAAAATCAACCGTTTTTCTCATAATTCCTATTAGATTTTACACTAAAGCAACTGTGCAGATTTGAAGTAACAGAAGTGAAAAACAAAACAAAACAAAACCCACTCTTGATCAGAGTAACAATCAGAGAAATTGTTACTATAGCAGGTGTGCTTTATGTAAACACAGTCCTATTTCCTGATCATTCAGCCATTACTTTTTACCCCTTATGATTTCTTTCTTCTTTTTCAAGACAGGGTTTCTCTGTGTAGCTCAGGCTGTCCTGGAACTTGCTCTGTAGACTAGGCTGGCCTCGAACTCACAGAGATCCAACCTTATTCTACTGCCCAAGTGCTGAGACTAAAGGCATGAACTACCACTGGCTGGCTCCTTTCCTGTTGATTCATCAGTCTGAAGCATCACAACTAATATTTAAATTGTGAAATAATTTGACAACTATTTTTTCCTCCCATTTGAATTATTTGGTAAAAGGTGGTCTTGAACTAGCAGACTGGTTCAGTGGGCAAAGACGCTCGCTACAATGCCTGATGCACTTGAGTTGGATCCCTGGCACCCACATGGTGGAAGGAGAGCGCCAGCTACAAGTTGTGTTTTCTCTCTTTCACACACGTGTAAATAAGTAAAAATCTAAGAATAAAAAAGATAGTCTTGGGGACTGAATCTAGGGCCTTATGGATGCTTAAAAATGTGCTACCACTAAGCTGTATCTTCAACTTCTCTGACTCCCCCAATCTCAACATCTGACCATTTATTTGTGACTTTTAAAGACTCTTTACTTTTGACTGGACTCAGAAGCTTTCAGTACGGACAGCCTACATCTCCTGGCAACCTGTTCCTGGAGGTTTTCTTTGGCTTCTTTCATTCTTTTAGCACATTCTGCAGCCTCCTCGTTTTTCTTAGTGTGTGTTTCTTCAGAGCACTTGTGTTGCAGGACACGTGAAGTAACAAGATGCTGAGACTTGGGCTTTATTCCTGGGCATCTTGCCTTCTTTATTTAAATAGCTTTCACACAGCATATTGGTAGACATCATCTTTAGAGAGGTTAAAAAGTTTGCAGATTCTCCTAGTTCTCCTAGACACCAACCAATGAGGCACAGTAGTGTCTGTCAGTCCAGAAACATTCTTCTCTCCTTTTCTTTTTCTTAAACAATAACCATATTGACAACACTCCGCTTTGCATCCACAATATATCCGTGAACAGACGTGTTCTTCCTCTCTCCAGTTATCCTTGGTCTATCACACCCTTACTCCCCAGTAGGTGCACTCTGATGTGGGTGAAGATACTCTGTTTCATGGGAAACTTGCTCATCATTCCCACCATTGATTTGGACCACATATCACTTCTACTCTTCACACAGCGTATCAGCAGAAACGCCTGTGTCCATGTGCTTCTCATAAAAGTACGGCGTTTGCGTTTATTGCCCACTTAAGTGGTTTTTGACATTCAACTTCATCCCCATGCAGCCGACCACCTAGGAGGCACCACCCTTTCACTGTCTTCTCTACTGGTATCCAGGCTTTCATTTCCTTTCTCTTTTGCGTTTTCTCTCTGATTATTTTTCTTGATACCATGTCTTTCTTTTACACTCTCAACAGTGTTTTAGTTCCATTCTCTTTTCGTTATTGTAATTCCTTAGTTTCATTTAACTCTTCCATATGAGTCAGTCCCAGAGTTCTCACGGCTCTCCTGACATATGTTCTGTCTTGCTTTTCCACTTAAACCTCCCAAAAATTCCTATCAGAACTTCAAGTGAATATACATAGAAGGTAAACATATAATTTCCCCATTTCATGATTTCTGTTATGTCTAATCAAGGGGCTGGAGAGATGGTTAAGTGGTTAGGAACATGTACTGTTCTTGGAGAGGACTTGAGTTAGGTTCCCAACAATCACATCTGGTAGACTATACCTGTTATATCAAGCTGTATGGGTTCCTGCACTCATGTGCACATACCCATACACAGACATACATAATTTAAGATAAATCATAAAAAAGAATTGCATCATCCTTATTCATTTAGAAAGTCTATAAATTCTCTATAATATTTATTCTTTCTTTCCTACAAACTGAAAGAGTTGCTAAGTAGGTTCAACTTCAATGTTTTTCTTATACTTCTTTTTCACTAGTCTACTCCTAAATACTGACTCATTATTTCTTGCTCTCCATATTACAATGGCCTCTTTTTTGTTTCCAAGATTTATTCATTTACTTTAAAAAAATGTGTATGAGTGTTTTTTTCCTTTCTTTCTGTGTTTATGTGTGTACCACAAGTATGTAGTTCACATAGCAGCCAGGAGAAGGTATCAGATCCCCTGAAACTTGAGTTACAGAAGGTTTTTAGCCACCATGTGAGTGCTTGGAACTGAACCCAGGTCCTCTGTAAGAGCATCAAGTGCTCTTAACCAATAAGTCATCTCTTTAGCCCCTACAATGTCTTTTTAATTGATCTCTATTGCTTTTCCTTTTTTTAAAAAATCCATTTTTATCACTCTCTTACTTCCATTAAAATTATCCTACTAAAAATTTTTGGTGGCTTTCTAATGATTAATATGAATTATAAATCCTGAACCATGCTCTCAAATTTTGGTTTCTAATTATTGAGAATTTTTTTGTTGTTATTCACTCATCTCTTTCATGTTCATTTTCCTTTCTTTCTTCCCTTCTTCCTTTCTGTGTATATGTGCTATGGTACATATGTGGAAATCAGAACAACTTGTGGGAGTCGGTTTCACCATAAGGGTCCTGGGCACCAAATCTGGGCCACCACGGTCACTGGCAAGTGCTTTTACCCACTGAGCCATCTCACTGGTTTACTTTAATGCCATTTTTCCACTGAAAGGCTTATTGCAGAATCACTTGATCTTTCTTTCCTCACATCTATCTCTCATGTCTTTCTAATTGTCTTTACACATTCTCTGCAAAAACAGAATTTCTCTTTTGGTTAAACAAACAATCTCTCATTTCCTTGTGAACAAAACCCTCTATTCAGCAAACCTTTATTAATTACCACCCATTCTTGATGGTTACATGTGATTGGTAAGCACTACAAATATACCGAGAACAAATTAAAAATGTGGGATAAATGTAAAATATAAACCAAATTTCAGAGTATATAAGATAAATACCTGATTAATATTCCACATTGCTCAGTTGTTAATATTTAATATATATCATGTTAAATAAAATTTGTTATTAATTTCATTAGTTTTTCTTACTTTTTTTTACACTATGACTATTTAAAAGTTTGAGGTTACTTAATAAACACACAATATCACATATATGTGGCTTCCACTATGTTTGTACAGTACAGTGCTGTATTACATTCTGTGTGAAGAGCTAGGTGTATGGAGATACAAGAAATTGCTGGTCATGGTGGCTCATGTCTATAATCCTAGGACTGGGAGGATAAGGCAGGAGGATTGCTATGAAAACAAGGCTAGCTTAGGCCATCACAGCAAGCAGTCCACCTCTAAACCACTATTTTCTTCTAGGAACTCACACTCACTTTATTATCCTATCGCTTTACTGTGGTATGTGTCTAAGACATTACCTCACTCTGGCACCTAATGGCTTAATTTCATAATCAATTCTAGATCTTTAAGTGAGTGGCCTAGTTGGTCATCAACAACTAATGATTGGACAAAAATTAGTTAACAGTTAAAGGACCCTTAAAGTAGAAGTGTAGAACTTAGGAACTAGCAAGCATTTCTTCATTTCTGATGAGAGCTTTGTATGCATGATAATAAAATTGTAGGCTAATCCTTTTAAGACTGAGGCAAGACAGCCTAATTACAATATGACTAATTCCTAATACTGAGGAGAAATAGAACACCTTAGTTCTGGTGGTGAAATCTATCAATAGTATTATATACCCTGGGATCAGAAATGCAGAGGTTTTAGGATGGCTATATACACTGATGAGTTTCCTATTTTATACATGTTATAATGAACATGTGTGCTTACTCCACTGTAAGTACTACAGAGAGAGGTTTTAGCTGAAATCTAAATCACTCAAGTCAGATGAACTTAATGTAGGCAGATTTTGAATTCACTTTGTTTGTCCTACAAGGTAGAAAAAAGTTAAAACTGAGAGGGAGAGAAGATATCTTCCTCTTCCATACCCAGCGCATCATGAAGGTACTGTTGTCCCACCAACTTGAGGTATTCCTCAATGGATTTAGTGGCAATGGTGTTTTCTCTGAAGATCAAGACATCATGCTCTCCACAACGATCCACTTCTGACATCACCAAGTCAGTCAAAAAATCCTGGTGGAATAATATTCAGTCAGAAAGAAAGCAACTGAGTAGTAATAAACAATAGAAGAGACTATGGAAGTAGCAGATATCCTGGAAACACTGCTTTAAAACTCAGCCACCAAATTCCTTAGAAAGAGAAGAGGCAGTCAGGATAAAAATCTTATGTATTGCCAGCTCTAGATTTATTTTCTAAGTTTCTTCAGAGATTTTTCTAATGCACTTTTTAAAAAGACCATAATTCTGAATATATCTCCAAGTCTCTCTTTGCAACCTCCCCTAGTACTATCCTCTGCTACAGTCCTGCATGGTGCTCTAGCTTCCTTTTATGTCGTTTAGTTCACATGCACTTCCTACATAGTGTTTTCTGTTCACCACAAAAATCTTTCACAGATACTCTTCTCAGCTCTGCTCTACTCCCACCCTCACCTCCACTCCCATTATCATAAAACTAATTTCTGGAAACCTTTAGTTCTCAGTTCACAAACTGCTTCCTCCATGAAGTCCTCCTGGACCAAGGTTACCCTTTTCCACACCTTAATATTATATACCTTTTTACTCTTGTACTTCTCGCTATTATTAAAGATTTATTTTTTAATTACTTAATATGGTTTCTCAAGAAAATTGAAAGCTCCATGAGGCCAAGGATAGTGTTTATCTTTGTTCAACACACACAGTGAAGATGCTTTCAGCATCCAACAGCTACTGCCACGTTAGATGTTATTTTATCTTCCCAGTTTTCATTTCCATTTAGAGGAAAGATTACCATAAAATAGCTGCCAGTTGGCAGCTGTACAATACCCATTGGTGTTTTATTTCAGATCCGCATTTTAATTCCGTGAAGACTTATACTTAGCACATTTCTTGAATATCTCCTTCTGTAGCATTGGATACAGTTAGCAGTTAATGTTAAAATAAGAGAACGTGCTAGGTGCGGTGGTACACGCCTATAATCCCAGCACTTGGCGAGGCAGAAGCAGGTGGATCTCTGTGAGTTTGAGGCCAGCTTGGTCTACAAAGTGAGTCCAGGATAGCCAAGGCTACACAGAGAACCCTGTCTTGAAAAAAACAAAAACCAAACCACTAAATAACCAAAAAGCAAAACAAAAAACGTTACCCCCCAAAAAAAATCTCACAAAACCCAAAAAAACCCATAAACAAAACCCAAAAACAGAAAGAAAGCCATTTAACACTTCAGAAAAACCTTAGCTAGACATTGATGTCACACACCTGTATCATACCTTTAATTCTGGGATTTGGGAGGCTGAGGCAGGAGGATCTCAAGTTTGGGCTGTAACGGGTAACATGGTGAGACCATGTTTCAAAAAGATGACAGTAACAAAAACAGTAAAGTTTGGACATGTGGGGTAATAGCAATTATATCTACGGTATCTAACTCATGAAAACGAACTAGAAATAAATGTTTGCGAGTTCCCCCATTTCACTTTAGTTTAAAAAAGCTCCATCTCTTATAGACCTGCTAATAGGCTTTCTTAACTCAGTCTTAATTCCCTTCTCTTTTTCTGAAAGCTTTTAATGCTGGATTTTCACAGTATCTACCAGTATCCATGGCCTCATTTCCTTGTACAGTAAGGAAGGATTTTAAGGTAACACACCCTTTTCGACTTACCTTGGCTCTGCCAGTACTTTGAAGAATGTGTACTAAGGCACAAGCCAATTCCTCTTTATTCCTCACACTAATTACTGGCTCAAGGACAGAACACAGCATGGTGTAGTTGCTGGTGATGAATTCTGCAAATTCTTTGTATTGCTCCATAGGCAGAATGGTGATAGTTTGGAAACGTGACTTAATCCGGATAGAAGGCCCTCCTGTCTTCCCTTTGTTGGGTGTGGGTGTGCTCACTGGGTACCACTTCTCTACAAATTGGCGGCCAGCCACACTGGCAGTGGGGATGTTGACTAGCCCAACATAATTATTCTTGTCCTTTTTTTTCTTTTTTTCCACATCCTTATAAATGTGAACTGTGATGCTATGAAGAGGTGGAAGGCTATAGAATTCAAAATGTTCACCCCAGAAAATATTATCTGCTTTGGTCTTGCTGGTTGTGCGAGCAAAGAGGGTATCATCAAGGCACAGTTCGCAGAAATATTTTTTTTTAGGGGCAAGGTCCTTGGCTTCAATGATCCACAAACGGAGAACATTTTCAGCTCGTCTACAATTGTCCTAAAAACAGATAACAAAGTTGAATTTGAAGCTGAAATACCAGAAAGAGGATGTTTTCATCTTAAAGTAAGGCTACTTATTAACGTTCCTCTAATAAGAGCAGTCAACATACAGTAATAAGAATCGCTATCTCACTATGTAGGATCATAGAACTCTGAAGAAGAACTTGCATGGGTAAAGACTGTTCAGTGGGTAGCTAGCTGCACCTGCTGCCAAGCCTCCATTGATCCCCAGAACACACATAGTGGAAGGAAAACAATCAACTCTGGCAAACTGTCCTCTGAATTCCATGCATGTACTGTGGTCTGTCTGTCTGTCTCCCCCCTCACCATACAAATAAATAAATGTAATTAAAAACATTTTTAACAGAATCTTACAGACCCACAAATACTGTTTTACTTGGTTAAAAAAAAATCATCACGTAACTAAGTTCTCTATAGCCAGCTAAGTTCTCATAGATTAACTTCTGGTGGGGCATGTCACCCGCTTTTTTGAGTCTATACTCACACTGGTCATTTTTAGTGCAAAATGTCAGAACATGTATATTGGTTTTAAAATTTGTCAAGCTCTAAGCCAGAGGTGGTAGCAGTAGCCTATAATCCCGGCACTTGTGAGGCTGTAAAAGGGCTGCAAGTTTAAGACCAGCCTTGGTTACATAGTGAGACCTTGTCTCAACAACCAGACAAATTAAGATTTATAAAATTAAGATATTAATATCTTTGTTTTCTATCAACTTGATGCTGACAAGGTAATACGTGAAAAAAACCTTTTATTCAATTTGTTCTGACAATTTCATATACGCAGAAGGTGCATTCTTTAATCTCCTTCCCACCCTACAAGTTCCTTTCCTACACATTCATAGCCCTTCCCACTTTCTGAGACCCACCCAGTTTAATCATGTGGTGACCAGAGGTTTAGAACCATCCACTAGAGCCGATGGGCTCCTCTGCTGATGAAACTCAATGGGAACTGAAAACTGTAACTGTTCCTTCCTCCAAATCTACAAGTAGCCAGTTCAGCAGAGAGGGGCAGGGCCCCTTGAGTCCTTTCTAATCCATGACTGACTGTTGGCTGACCGGGTTTTGTGTGGGTCTGCTGCCAGAGCAGCTATGAGGTGATGACAGCATTGGCCGTGTATTTCTTAGCCCTTCCTTCCATCTTCCTGCGGTTACATTCTTTCTGCTTCATCATCTAAGATGATCCATGAGCCTTGGAGGGAGTGATATAAATGTCCTGTTTGCGACATTTTTGTCCTGTTTCGACACTCAAAGCTACCATTACCTTATTTGGCTGAACTGTCCTTCGAAGGTTTTCCATCCACTTATCTCTCTCTGAGGCAGAGTTACAGCTAAAGCATTTACTTCCACTTAAGTAGGTGACCTTCAACACAAAGATTAGAGATGAGGATATGAGACTGTGTGTGTCTGTGTGTTTGTGGGGGATTTATCTTCTAATTTCTATATTTTAAGAATTAGGGACATGTTATGAAACCCAGATCTTCTTACTATATGAAGCTAAAACTATTGTTTTATCTTTACTTAAATTTTAATCTTCTAAGTAGCATCCATACTTTTGAGTTATGAGAACAAAGCTCATTTACAATTTAGCTGGCCTACGGTTCAGAGAAAGACAAAAAAAAAATTAAGGCAACATCTAAAATTACTTGTAAATGCAAATGCTGATTAGAGCTAATAAAAATAACTAAAAAGGGAAAATGTTTGTAAAATAATTTGATTTCTTAATATTGCTTCATTAGAAGGATACTAAATGAAGTTGAATTACTCTCTGGAATCCATTTCTTCTCCAGGAGGCAACCAACCCACTGAGTTCTAATCATTTATAATACTGGACATAGTATATTATGTCCATAGTACAAGCCCACTGAACTGAGCTCCAGAAATAAAAGTTCAGTGATTTTTCAACAACATTATTATTATTAATTACAAAACACATATAAATGATCTGATCAAACTGCTGCAGTCTGTTCATTTACTCTCAGTTCATAATACAATGAATCAAATCAGGCAGACTGTGTACTGTGTCTGAAATGGCAGCTCCTAGATTCAGATGGTTAGTGAGGACCTGAAATGTGGCTGTTGATTGAAGAGATTACGAAAACAAGCAAGGTATGGTCCTAAGTCAAGCAAGAATCATTCATGTTATAGATAAAACATGTGGTTGATTTTCTAAAAATTTCTTTAAAATTGGGGCTTAAATAACAGTGTATGACATCTTTATCAATTTTAAAAATTAACACATTACTTTGAGATGCTATTGTTAGTCTTGTAACCTATGCTGAGAATGTACAAAGGGCTCAAGTTTCTTTTTAAAGTAGACAAAGGCAAAGACATGAGAATCATTAATAACTTGATTACAAATATAATTCTATTAGCAGATTTTTCAACTCTTCCCTTATAAGTAGAAAAATTTCTAGAACTGAAAACCCGTTTCACCCCAGTGAAACTGTCCAATTATTATCAACTATTCTGCAGAAGTGTCTACAGTTCTTATTTCTTTTCACCTCAAAGCAGAAGTCTTGTCCGAGGATGCTACTATGGAGCGGTTTCACTGCCACTGGCTCCCCTCTACCAAGGTCCAGACATTCTACCGCACTGCACGGGCTCAGCAGGGACTCGTGGGAACGAGATTCTTTCAGTTTAGGCAGACCACGAGACCTAAAAGGAGAGGACACTTAAGGCAGTGGTCATTAAGTCTAATGAAAGGAGACTAACCAAAATGTACAAAAGTAGAAGGGGTTAAAAATAAAAGGGGGAACAAACAGATATCCTATGTAGTAACAGAATTAACCACATTCATGTGGTATACAAAAACTATGTGTGAACACACCTTTTCAACAAAGCATAAAGACATAATTTTACAAGCTTCAAAGGACCTCTACGTTCCTGTACAGATGTTATATTATCATTTCTATATTGGAAAATGAATACATACTATTCAGAATTACTTTATCACTTTTTATGCAATAGCATTATTGGAAGACATTCTTATTTTATTTGAGGGTACACATTTATTTTCTTGTATCACCAACAATGGCTGAATCCTCAGCTTGCTTCTTTGTGTGTTAGTAGATTCCACCCTGACCCCAACCTTACAGAGAAAGCAAGCAGGAGGAGTTACAAGTGACAGCAAGAAAGACAAACTTTTCTGCACAAGAATGTCTTTCAAACAGCCTCATTTCCATCTCAATAAGGAATTCTTTTCTGGCAAACTTTGACTTCTTTACATCCTTTACAGTATAAATATGAATAAAGAATAGAATGCCTTGAGGAAGCGTCCCACCATAGTTAAAACAAAACAAAACAAAACAAAACAAAACAAAACAAAACAAAACAAGACGCTTGCCTGACAGTGTCAACTGTTTTCTGGGGCAAGGATCTTGGCTCACTCTGTTTTCCTGGTCATGGGTAGGTATCCTAACTCCTGTCACTACAGGAGGTAATAATTCACTGCCTTCCTACTGTACACTGTAAAAATTAATGAGGTCAACATGATAGAAAATAATTTTCCTGAATTCAGCAATGTATGGTCACGCAGCTTTGGTCAATAATTATACTTTGTGATTAAAACACCCATATGCTTCAAGTAGAAGGTCTTAGTTATATGTCTAAAAAGAAATGTCTATGTAAAGACATTTGTTTTGGTAGACTATTTTAAATAAGCAGCTTTATTTATTTACTAGTAACAAGGTTAATACTGAAAGGAATTTTAGTACTTGCTGTCAGGAGAGTCTATACTGTAAAGCTGTAGGATATTGGACAATAGCATTAAGGTCACGATCTCCTGTCTCCACTCTACTTAGACTCTGTAAACAAGAAACGACTTAAAGGTAATTCAGCCTGTTGGTTCAACAAAAACAGCAAATAATAACAACCATCTAAAGTTTAGGCTGAAAAAAAAACCTGTGTTCTTATAGCAATTTTTAAGTAGAAAAAGCAGTGTAGTAGTTCCCATTAATAATGCAAAGTATGTACAAAAAGGGACAAAAGCCACTAAATATAGTACACATAAAATTCTACAAAGCAACAGTTGTATTCATTTCCCTTTGTTCTAGATAAGAAAACATGTTTGATGTTATGTGGTGCAAATATATTATAATTATAACTATTTTTTTATCTTAGTCAATTTATTGTAATGCAGTCTTTCTCAATAACCCAAAGCCAGACTGAAGAAACAGGAGACCATAATCTTTGTAAAACAAACAGAAAATGAAGATCTAGCTATCCTCAGGAGCTGCTGGAAGGAAAGCCACTCCAGCTCTGAGATGATCCACTCACCAGGAAAGGTCATAAAACATTTAAAGTAGAAGGTGCTAAGTCAGAGTTTCTTTTGTTATAATCTCCAAAAAAGTTAAAATATGAATTAATTTTATTTAAAACAAAATAAATGTCTACCTACATGAAGCAAGTGTACAGCCACCTGGCAGTGCAGCCCCAAACCATAGCGGTGCCACATGTCCCCGTGTAGCAAGTCACTTCCTGGACTACATCTCAGAAAACAATTCTCTGTTTAGAAGACAGGAACCAACTGGGAATCATTTCCCTACTGCCTTCAGGTATGGATGCCGAATAAATGCCTTTCAGGTGTTATTCAAGTCTTCAATAG
Organism: Pachyuromys duprasi; assembly: GCA_028658305.1. Lineage (NCBI taxonomy): Eukaryota > Metazoa > Chordata > Mammalia > Rodentia > Muridae > Pachyuromys > Pachyuromys duprasi. The sequence goes on along the minus strand of CM053759.1, from coordinate 33,615,902 downwards.
AAGCCAAACGCAAACAATCCAACAAGTCCTCTCTATCCACAGCCTGTAGTGAAGGTGGTATCCCTTAATGCCTCCAGGCTGCATCTACGTCCTTAGGTAACACAAACAAGGTTCCAGGGCTCTAGGCTGGGCCTGTTGCCATGGTGCTACACCTTTAAGGAGATTAGAGCAGGGAGAGGCTGCAGCTGGCAGGACTCAGGGAGCATGCTCTGCAAACATGGCGAAGGCGACTGCTTAAAAAAAGAAGGGAGAGAGCAGTGAGGGCCCATTCCCATCGAATTCTCAGTCAAAGACTGCTAACGGGGGCAGCTCTGGGGCTGGGGAATGATGTCTTAATAAAAATTACTTAAGGTTGTTTCATGTAACTGCCAGTTACCACTAGATATTGCTAATACATCTTCTTACAAACACAATCTCTCACACCTTGCGTTTTCCTTTGCTGTGCCCACTCTAGGTAAAAGTCTCTTTTTGCATGATTTATCTGGTTTAAAGTTATTTTCTAACTTTAGAATAAGTGAAATAAAATATTTTTTCAATGCTTGTCCAGTATAGTCCAACTTCCAATTGCTGCCATAAAAACTCATCCTATTCAAGCCATCTGGAATTATAACTTTAAAAGGTTACTTACTGAAATTTCAGCAATTACTACATAGTTCAGAATCTTCTATAGTTCAGAGTGTGGATACACATATACATGAATCAACAGCCAAAGTCTAACATGTCCAACATTAATACTGAAGAAATAAGCAAGCTCTTCCTCCACTCAGAAGACAGTGTCTCTGAGAAGCAATTTCCACAGAAGCATGATTACAGTAAACACAAGATCAAACAGCCTGAGGATAGCTCAGGGCAAGAAGGGGGAAGGAGCCATTATTTCAATGGCATTAGAAACCCCGTGTCACCTCTAATCATGTTTACCTCCTCCTGTACCTTCACAGGAATTGATTTTCCATAGATCTAACTACTGAATTTTAGAGCTGGTGCCACAGTTTACTTCTCTAATGGAACAGAATGGGGATTTATTGTGAGAATAATGAGTTTAAAACAACTTTTCCAAGGTAAGCTGACAAGGGCCTTTATTAAGAAACCTGACTTGGCCTTAAAAGCAAATAATGTGCATTTCTGGACTACTGGCAGGTTCCTTCCCTGACTGCACTCCTTTGCCCCATACATTAACATAAGCATCACACAGGAATAATCCGGAGGTTAATTTAACTGTAAAATTGTTTCCTACAGGTTGATTTTACATTAAATGAAGAAGCACCATATTCTACACTTCGTCAACGTTAAGGACTGTGAGGGTATGGGTTAGCATGGGTTAAAAATCTAATTGCTGATGAAGATTACTTGCTGGTTTCTGACTTATTTAGGATATAAACTACAAGGCAAGAGAAGCTTTCTGTCACCATATTAAATGTTACATCGTTGCAGCAGTCATCACTACTTAAAAGAGTCTTAAAAAGAGAAAAGTGAATGGCTGGGGTTGGGTGCCATCATACACACACCAGTGGGCGCACTGGTGCAAAAGGAAAAGCATAAGAAGAACTCTAATTAGTGCGATTTGAAATAAACACAGCTGGATTCGCTCAGCTTACCCATCTCATTTCTTAAAAGTCACGTTTCCCCGACAGCTCCAATAGTGCTTGGGTTGGCTAGCTCAAACTGCCACATGTTTACAGATTTAGTTCCAGATTTAGAAATTGGGAAACTTTTAATTAAAAATGCTTATTGCCATACAAAATCCTGCACTCGGTGCAGGTGAGTTTCTGCTTAGTTGGCAGTTATGGTTCTGAACTACGTCACTGAATTCTGGAAGAGACGCTGAGCCAGTAGCTGGGTACTGCACCACACTTGTGTTTTAACCAGCACGAATCTTACGGCGCTTGTTCTGAAAATGTCCCACATAGTAATTAACAAACCTGGGTATCTCAACACTCAAAACATTTTAAAACTGAGATCTCACAAGACAAGATTTTTTCCCCTGTTCCCTGGATTTTACTGTTTTCTAATCAGATATTTTGTGAACATTTCCAAGTGACTCTATTTGTTGAACATAGGGCTCTCCTGCATTGTAATGTTAGCAGCTCTTCTCAGGCTCTGTGTCTTACTCACTAGTGTTCTACTGTGTGCTCAAAACCCTCTGAAACTCTTGACAGCGCCAGCTGCACCAGCCTGTTTGCTGTAGGTGAAACCAGTCCCTACTGCTTCTGCTACTGATTTTTATGTTAGCCACACAGAGCCACTTTTGGAAGAACAGTACATAATGCAGATTTTCCTTCTCACTGCTCTCAAGTCTCAAGAGTCTTAATGAGCCCAGATGCTGAGTCCAGATAAAAACAGTGTATCTGTAGCCTGAGTCATCATTTGAAATAAAAACTTCATGGCTTACCATCCCACAAAAATGTGAAACATGCAGCAACTTCAAAATGTATACATGTACACATTCAATGAAAGGAACATAGAAATAGACTATAAATATTAAAGTACATTTGAGAAGCAGAAAATTCCACTGTCTAATAGAAACTGTATCATTTTATAATATATTTTTCTCGGTTCTTAAATTGCAAATGTATTAAAACCTACTAGTACAATCAAACAAATATAAACAGATATACCGAATTAAGCAAAGATATTAAAATAAACTAAATTATACCTAGAATCCAACTCAACTAAAAGACCAGTTAATGGTGGAAATACTAAGTTCTTTTAAAAATATTTTTAATTGAAATAGAATTCCATTACTTTCTCCCACCTTTTCCTCTCTTCAGCCCCTCCCATGCTCCCCCCACTCTCAAGTTGATAGCCTCTTTTTCTTTGATAATAGATCTACACACAAATACATATAAAAAGAACCCTTTTCTTTCCTCTTCTCCCCTTTTTTTGGTGTGGCGGAGAGGGGTGTATTTAAGACAGGGTTTCTCTGTGTAACAGCTGTGGTTATAATAGAACTTTCTTTGCAGACCAGGCTGGCCTTGAATTCACAGAGATCTGCCTGCCTCTGTTGGCTTATACTTCTTCTTCTTTTTTTTTTTTAATATCAATCAGAGGTTAGGTACTTTGCATCCCTGGCATAGCCCCCTCCCTCATTCCCTCCCACTCTCCCCATCCCTCCCTCATCTCCTCCCAGCCCACTCCAAGTCCACCTACAGGGGAGGATCTCCTCCCCTTCCATCCGACCCCAGTTCATCTTGTCTCTTCAAGGCTACAATGTTCTCCCCTGGGATCTAGCGAGGCTGTTATTCCCTGGCGTTTATGGGGGAGAGTCAAAGAGCCAGCCATTGAGTTCATGTCTGAAACAGTCCCTGTTCCCCTTACTAGGGTCTTCAGTTGGATATCGAGCTACTATGGGCCACTTCTGAGTGGGGGTTCTAGGATATATCCATACATGGTCCTTGGTTGGAGAAACTGTCCCAGAGAAGACCCCTGTGCCCTGCTCAGTTTGGTCTTTGTGGAGCTCTTGTTCTCCACAAGTCTTATTAACTTCCCCTATTTTTATTATTATTTCCCGCCCTCTGCCGAAGGCTCGGTTGTGATTCTTAATATTTGCTTTGATACATTGC
>CM053759.1:33542422-33611842 GCA_028658305.1 Pachyuromys duprasi | reverse complement strand
GAACCCCTCAGTTAGATTAAGACCATATAGAGTGGCCAGAAAGTGGAAAAGTCAAAAGACTTGTGAGGGTGAATTTTGAGTAAATTGTGTGGCTCATCCCCTTTTCTCTACAATACATATGGTTAGTGGAAATGGGGCGAGATTTGATTCTTTCTGGATAGCTAGATGATCAGAAATGACTACATGTTAGTAGTGAACAGGAATGTTAATGTTTTGGAGTGGTCTTTACTCCTAATTCCTAATGGTTGTCAGTGCAAAGAATGTATGACTGTTCTTTGTAGTTGTGAAGAGATCGAACAACAAAAATTCCTCCTTGGAATGGGCTGGAGACGGCTCAGTGTGTAAAGAGCTTGCTGTGTAAGCCTAGAGAACTGAATTCTGTGGCCCAGTGCCCATGAATGAACCGGGCATAGCATATGGCTATGGTCTCAGTGACAGGAGGTGGAACTGCAGTAGACCAAGTGGTGAGCTCCAGGTTCAAGAGGAAAGACTGTCTCAAAAAATATTGATAGAGGAAGACACCTGATATGACTTCTGGCCTTCAAGCCCTTGCTTGGGTGTATACACCTTCCCCACAGAACTCCTTGAATGAAACTATAGGCGAGAGCCTCCTTAAAGACGAAAAATCCCTGATGGACTCCTCAAAGAAGAGGACAAACGCCTGTCAGGCCCACAGACCATAATGGAAAACTAAGATGGCACTAGAATGTCTGACCTCCTTTCTATTCCTGTGTCTATTCATCAAAAACCCAAAAGTTAGGGCTGGCAACAAGTACTTGAAATCTGGCAATGCTGCAGGTCCAGGGTTTGTCATCATTCCCCAGTCTTAAGTGCTTGTGAACAAAAGGCAAAACAATCAGATTTTTCATGGTCTTATGCCCTCTCACATGGCACAGATTTAACGTCAAAACACAGGCAATATGGATCCTAGAAAATGATTCTGCTGGGTTTTGACTGATTAGATAACTTTTAAACAATGACTCTGTGATATTCTATTGTTTTTTTTTTTCTCTAAAGTGGTCCTCATATCCTGTCTTTTGACTTTGCATTTCTACTGCCAATAGCCTCCTTAGAGCCTTCATTATATCTCACAGTGGCTTTATAAAAACTGTTCTCCCAAATTTGATCTTAGCAAAGCAAGTGATCTAAAATGTCATACTCCATAGTGCAGGATTTCTCCATTTACAGCATGGCTCTATGTCATTTGCTGAGAACTGTTTACAGGCTCTTTTCTGCTTGTAGACTACAGTCTAAGCTCCTTACCTTGACATTTAAGAACATAAAAGAACTAAGCTGAAAAATATTTCTTCTCATAACTTTAAAGACATGTTCCCTCAGACTTCTGGCTTTCAGTAATTTTACCAAAAATTCCAATGCCACTTCATTACCATGTTCCCCATCCCTAATTCTTTGTATGTACTTACTGTTTTCTTTCTAGAAGCTTTGAAAGGAGAGAAAACAAAATAAAACAAAGAAAACCCCCAAAATGTTAATTATCTGATATCTTGTGACGTTATAAGCAGATGTTTCTGTTCAGGGGTCTTTACCACTTACTGTCCTGAAAATTAGGTGGTCTCTCCAGTCTGGACATTTTTCTTGTCTGGTGACATTTTCTTGAATTATTCCTTTGACAAGGTCTTCCCTACAGTGTTTATTCCCTTTTCTATAATCTTGTGCACTGACTCTTTCATTCTTTCTATTATTGATTTATTTGTGTTTGTGGGTGTGGAAGTCAGAAGACAACTTGTGGGAGTGTGTTCTGTCCTTTTACTACGGATGTTCCAGGGATGAATCCAGGTCATCAGGGTTGGTGGTAAGTGCCCTCACCTCCTTCTGCCATCTTGCCAGCCTGATGCTTTCATCTTCTGCTACATTTCCTGCAAAACTATTTTATCTTTCATATTAACTTTCAAGCGCTTCTTGTTTTTTCCCTTTCTGCTATTTTGTTATTATTTTATAGGCAATCAATTTTACTTGTGAAATCATTTATTTGCTGTGAACTTGCTCTCTTTAGTAGAATATTTTGATCTCTGTTCTTCATTTTTGGGTATTTCTTTGGGATCTTTAAGACACTTGGTCATATGTTTGAGAGCACAGCACTAAGTAAAAGCTAAGTGGAAACTGTCCCTGGAATGAGCTCACAGACTAATGAGCTCCATTGTAGAGTGCTTCCTGGCCAGCTGTTTTTCTTTTCTTTAAACATCTTTCTTGAGATATCATCCACACAACAAAATCCACCCATTTAAAGTGTACACAGTTTTCAGCACATTCAGAATTGTGCAGTCATCACTACAACCTATGCCCAAAATATTTTCACCACTGGAAACAGAAGCCTAATAACCCTCAGCATTTATTCTTCTTTGATTGGCTTTTTCTAGATCACATCTTCAGTTTTTGACAATACTAATCTCCATGCACTTTCCTATTCTTGACACTTCCATATTCTACAAATGGAAACACAATATTTAGAATTAGTAGTGAAGATAACACTTATCCCATAGATTGTGGAAACTAAAGTGGTTAGCTTTATTCTTAAATGTGTGTGAAATGTATGCTAGGCAGTGTTGTATCCCTGTGCTGTGCCCACAGTCCCTGGCAAACTTCTTTCAATTATTATGCTTTCAAGGATAAACTCAGTCATACACATTGTAGCATGTTTCAGTATTCCCTTCTTTTTATGGATGACTAATATTATGTGGATATATTATGTTCATGTAGTCATCTGTTGATGGTTATTTGGGTCATGATCACTTTGGTAATCGTGATTACTATGAATAATGCTGCTGTGCACATTTACATCTATGCATTTGTATGGTTGTTTTTGTCTGGCATGTACTTAGCAGTTGGGGTTTTAACAGAGAAAGACAAACACCACTACTATAAATCTTTCTGGGGAACTTTAGTTTCTCCAGTCTATGTGATAAGTGTTATCTTGAATACTAGTCTTCTCAAATAGGGCAAGATCTGAACTCTTCTAGAATTCTGGGAATATGTGTGCTAAACTAATCCTCAATGGCAAACGCCAGCTAGTTGGCTATTTCTCAATATCTATCCTTTTCTCTGAATATATGAGTAGGCCCTTAATGCAGGGGGCACAGTATACCCAATTATAAAAATTTACAAAATAAAGGTTAGTAATGACTAAGCAGGGGATCACTGGACCGTTTCATGGAACTTCCTTTAAAGAGAAAGAACTCAGATGGTAGTAGGCAGTACCCTTAAAAGGGTTCCTCTTTTCTGATGCCTGAAATATCATACACAAAGCAATAAGACTTCAGAAACCCTTTTTGCACAGCAACTGTATCTGATCAATTAATCATAAATAATCTAAAATTGAGATTTTTTTTCTAGTTTTATTAGCATATATAGATGGACTATAAAGTAAAAGCTGAAATAAACCCTTTCTTTCTGCAAGCTGGTTTGGTCTTTTTCTTCTTCTTCTTCTTCTTCTTCACAGCAATAGAGGGTCAAACAAGAACATGCATCAAATATGGATGCACCCAATTTCATAAGACAAATACTAGATATAAATCCACACATTAACTGTAACATAATAATAGTGAGTGACTTTAATACTTCACTCTCATCAATTGACAGGACATCGTGACAAAAATAAAGCAGAAAACACTGAGCTAAATAATGTCATGTCAAATGAGACTAATAGACATCTGCAGAATATTTCACCCCACCACTGAAGAATCAATATTCTCAGCAGCCCAGAGGACTTTCTCCAAAACAGATCATACAATATACAACTAGAATAACAGCATCAAATATAGAGATATTGAAATAACTTTGTATTCTACATCATCATAATGAAATTAAAACTAGAAAGCAACAAGAACTCCCCAGAACATATATAAATCCATGAGAATTAAATAATAAACTTTTGAATTATTAATGAGTCGTTGAAGAAATTAAGAAGTAAAAATACTTTTAGATGTGAAAAAAACTTAAAACACAACATACTAGAACCTATGGGACTCAATGAAAGCAGATATAAGAGGAAATTTTACAGCTAAAAGTACCTATATATAAAAAAAAGATCGGAGTGTTTGCACATAAATAGCAGTATACCTTAGGGCCTTGGAAAAACAAGAACAAGCTAAACTCCATTTCTTTCAGCAGACAGAAAGAAATAAGATCTGTGTAGAAAGTAATAAGATACAAACAGGAGAGCAAGAGAGCATGTCAATGAAAGGAAGAGTTGATTCCTTGAAAAGATGAAAAAGATCAACAAATTATTAACTAAACTAACCAAAGAGAGTGAAGAGCCCATTTAATAGAATTAAAGAGCTGGAGAGCTGGCTCAGCAGCCAACAGCAATGACTGCTCTGCAGAGGACCTGGGTTTGATCTCCAGCACCCACACACGGTTAACATCTGCAATGTCAGCGCCGAGGGGAGCAAGAGTATTAAGAGAGCACTCTTCTGACCTCTGAGAGTATTGCACAAATGAGATATACAGTCACACATGCAGGTAAAACACTCATAAGCATAAAAGTAAATACATCTAAAAAATGAAAAACAGAGATCCAAAGGGATGCATACAACAGATACAGAAAAAATTCAGAAAATCATAAGAACATATCTTAAAAACGTGTATTCAACTAAACTGGAAGACGTAAATTGCATAGATAAATTTTTAGAAGCCTATGATTGACCCAAATTAAACCAAGATGAGAAAAACAACTTGAACACATTTATATAACAAGCAATGGGATTTGAAACAGTAATGAAACATCTCCTAGCTATAAACAGTCCAGACCCAGATGGATGCAAATTCTACCTACAAGACCTTTACAGAAGAACTAACATGCATGCTTCTCAAACTATTCAATAAAATAGAAAATAGGGAAGGATACATATTGAACTCTTTCTACAAACAAGGTAGTACTCTAATACCAAAATCAGATAGACACAACAAAAATGCATCAGTCTCTCTGATAAATATAGCTGCAAAAGTTATAAATTTGCTAATGGAATTCCACACATCAAAAAGATCATTCACCATAATCAAGTTGGTTTCATTGCAGAGTAGTAGGGATGGCTCAACATATGCAAATGAAGGAATGTAGGAATTGACACAAATGGACTCATATATTATACAACCATCTCAATAGATCCAAACGCATTTAATAAAATCCAGAGACTAGGCCAGATGGAACATATAACAAAATAAAAAGGTGATATATGACATTATACTAAATGAGAAAAACTTGAAAGTATTTTTACTAAAATAAAAGATGATGAGAGTTTCCAGTCTCCATTCTTATTCCATAGTGTTGGAAGTCTTAGCTAAAAAAAACAACAAACAGCAGCAACAACAACAATAACAGAAAGATATAAAAAGGATACACATAGGAAAATAAGTCAAAGCATCTTACTTGTAGATAATATATTATACAAAAGAGACCATAATGAGTCCACCAGAAAACACTTGGATCTGCTAGACACTTTTAACAAAATGGAAGGACCCAAAATTAACTTGCAGAAACCCAGCACCTTCTTATATACTAATGATAAATACATTGAAAAAGAAATAGAAGAAACAATTCCATTCACAAACGTTTCAAACCATACCGAACAAAACATACCACCAAACTAAAGAACAGCAATGGAAATTTTATCTCCAATGGAAAATTTAAAATACTGGAGAAAGGAACTGAAGAAGATACTAGAAGAGAGAAAACCCTCCATATGCAAGGGTTGGCAGAATATTGTGAAAATGACTACATGGTGAGTTCTAGATCCAATTTTTCTTTCTTCTTTTTTTTTAAAAAAATATTTCTTTTATTTTTGCGATTATGATAGAATCACATCCTCTCCCCCTTCCTTTTCTTCCCTTCCTACCCTCTCATATAATATTCCCTGCTTTCTTTCAAATTCACGGCCTCACTTTTCATTAATTGTTGTCACACGCAAATATGTACATATATGCACATATATATTCATAAATATAATCTGCTTGGTCTGTATAATGTAACTTGTGTGTATATTTTCAGGACTGACCATTTGGCATTGGATGACCAATTGTTGTGCTCTTCACTGAATAAGACTATTTCTCCTGCTCTTGGCATTCCTTAGCTGCCTGCAGTTCTTTGTGTAGGGTGGAGGTCTTGTGTTGTTTTCCTTGTTCAGCTAATGCATGGATGGTCATGTTAATGAGATGTTTTAGGTGTAGCTAAAGACAGACAGTCTCACTGAAACCTCCCTCATCCTTTGGTTCCTAACTATCTCTGATGACTTTTAGGGTACAGTAGTGGCATGCAGACCTTAGCAGTAACCAACAGCTCTCTAATTGGACTCAAGGCCCACACCAACAAGAGGGAAACTGGTACTGCTATCCTAGTCAACTACCCAGAGCTAATAAAGCAGCTTTACTTCTCTACTTCACTAAACCACTATAATCCCTAATTATGTTCTATTTGTCCTTATATTCACAGATAAGTGTAGTCCTTACCCCGCCATAAAAAAAAAAACACAACAAAAAACCAAACCAAACCAAAAACTCTTTGCAACAGACAGATCATTACAGAAAAACCAATCAAAGACAGAGTTGTAGAGTCCAGTCCCAATGAGTACATCTAGACAGACTTTTAAATTTCACTATTTTCTATATGGTCCACATATAAGAAGATCTCATAAAACTCACTATGGAGACAACTCTAAAATAAAACTGAAAATTCTCTACTTCACAAATGTATCATCTTAATTTATTTGTGAGGAAGGTGACAGAAAAGTGTCACTAACTAGAAAAAAAAAAAAGATTAACTCCAAATCCCCAAGTATACAGTAGAGTATCAAACACGAAAGGCAGACAAGTTTAAATCTAGGTCTATTACTTGCTTAACTCTGGACAAGTTTCTCCATCTCTCTATCTCTAGTTCCTCAACTGTAAAGTGAGGATAAGAACAGCATCCATAGCTGTATGCACAACAGTCCCTGTAAAATGCTAGGTGCAGAGTGAGCGCTCAGTAAGCCCTGGCAATACTGACCATGTGCTGACACAACAGTGCCATTTCAAAAACTGTGAATGCTGTGAGATATTAAGATGCGACTACGCATATACTCAATGATTTTAAAAGGATGTTATCTTTAATTAACCTTAAACATGCAAAGTTTACAAAGTTAGTAGTTCTAACTATTGAAATTCATACTTTCTTTCTCTTATGTGTCTTCTGCAAGTGACTATAAGCCCAAGACTAATTTTAAATGCAACATACAGAAATAGTAGCAAAGAGCACAGATGCTAGAACCAAAATGCCCATGTGCAAGTACCATTTTTGTTATTTACAAACTGCATGATTTTGGAAAAGATTATTTAATATCTCTGTGCACCCAATTCTTCATGTATAAAACCCAGCATAAGAACCTACTTGTTACATAAGGTTATTATGGAGACTGAATAAGATAATCATATGTATCCAGTACTCAACAATTTTTAGTTATCTCTGTTATCCCTTAGAATTGACTGAAGAAACAGGAATTTACTATAACCAGTAGAACTTGACATTACAGAAACAGTATATCTGATTCTTCAAAATTTATATATACCCAAACTCTAGTATTTATATGCTTTTTTAGACACTGGTCAACTGCTGAGCCAACATTTTAGACCTTGTCTCAATATAAGCAAGACAAACAAACAAACAAACAAATTTTGTATTGGATTATTCTGTCACTGATGCAAAGGTACAGAAAGTTCAAAAGCCTTATCAAAATCCACCCGAAGCTAGGCATGGGATTCATACCTTTAAGCCTAGCACTTGGGAACCAAAGGCAGTTGGATTTCTGTAATTCAAGGCCAACTTGGTTTGTATAGCGAACTCCAGGCCTACTAGAGCTAAATACTGTCTCAAAATGAGTAAGTAAATAATCCATTCTAGCATCGGCTTGTCTTTGTTTTAAACAAACCATGTCCTACCTGTCATCTGCATTGCGAAGGGATGGAAGTCGAAAGCTTGTGTTTCTGTCAAGCTTCGATTGGCTTTTGGTCCTCTTGATGGAACCTTTCAGGCGCTTGCTGAAGAATCCCTAGGATAAAAAGGCAGAATGGTGGGAGAAAGAACAACTTGGGAACCTTGCTTTCTACAGGGAACTTGCAAAGGAGTTTAGACTGAAAAGGAAAGACTGGGCCAGAATCTAGCTTTCTTTTTCCTTTTTTTAATTTTATAAATACTAGCTATTTGAAACTTCTTGGTAATGAGACTTTTCCGACTGTGAAAAGCAGATAATTAAATTTGTTGGTAGCATCAATCTTAATTTTAATACTAGTTGTAGCAGACAAAAACCAAGTTTACAAATGGACTTTTAAGACAGCAGTAAAACAGACAAACATACTGTTTTCTAAGAGATATTATCAGTAATTTCAATAGAAATAACACCCAATAATTTCCTAAACTAAGAAAAATAGCTACATAGAACAACATGTGCAAAGTTCCTGAAGTGGGAAGGTAACTGTGTACAGGAGAAACTGAAGATATTGGCGGAGGAGGGTGGGGAGAATTGTATTGTTAGTCTCCAAAGTGTTATTAAAATGTGGTCACATGACTTTGAATGGTGTTATTTATAAAATTAATTCAAATGCAGATAAACTATTTTACATGAAATATAGGTCATCTATGCAATCATTAAAGAACTGAAAAGTTAAAGAAAACAGTGTTCTGTGACCTCAAGTACCAGATCAAACTTGCTCAAATTCCTGCATGGACTGGGGAGGGGCTCTGAGGTCCCACCTCTAGCCAGCCAATACAGTCAACTGAAGGCTGCTGACTGAAGCAGAGTCAGTTTTCTTCAGGGATATGAGCTCTGATAGGGTGCCCATGCTCCAGGAGATGACCGTATAAGGTGCACAGACGGCAGCATTAAGTGGAGTTATTAGGTTTGAAAAAAAGAAAAGAAAAAGAAAAAAAGAGTACATCAAATTGGGAAGGGAACATGATGCTGCAGTTTTGGGGCGAGTTGGAGGGAAGGAAGTTGGGGTGGGTTTGACTGACTAAAACACATTGTATTTATGCATGAAATGCTCAGACAACGCATTAAAAATGAACAAAGCACTCTACATTCTAGCGACCTCCTGCCACTGCACCAAACTACAGAGAACTCATCATCTTGCAAATAATGATCATACAATAAAAAGAAATGTTGCATAAACTCAAGAATGAAGATGATCACTATTACAAGACAGCATTCTGGCACTGTCATGGATGTCACTATGCCTTGTTTTCAATCATTCTCCTCCCTTGCCAAGCACTGGCTAGCTCTCTTCCTTCCCCCACACAGCCCCCCTCTGATCTCTTTCCAGATCAGTTCCTTACTCCCCTCTTTAGCTCTTCTAATTTCAGTTGGAAGTCTACTTTATCAGATATCAAAAGAGCTATAACAACTTGGTTCTGGCTGCTGCTCACTTGGCAGACTGTCTGCTGGCTTTCAATCTTTACCAGTAAAGCATGTTTCTTGGAGACAAACAGAGTTGATCTAGTTTTTTAACCCAGCCTGTACCTCTTTATTGGTGCCTGAGACTTTAAGGTTATTACTGAGAGAAGTTCACTAATTCCTGTAGTTTAGTTTGTTGATTTCAGGTTGGGAGGGTTAGTGTTTGCTCTTTTATTTCTTCCCTGATAGTGAGTGTGGTTTGCTCTTTTTTGATCATCCCTTTAATGAAATTGTTTTTATGCTCTTGTGAGTAAGACTCCACTCTTAGCTCTTGTGTATATAATATTCCTTTTTCTCTGCAGCTGTGGCTTGCTGATCATGAGCTGACTTAGTTTCTGCTTTTTTCTTAAAATATTATTTCTCTTTAATTAAAAAAATAGATTTCTGGGCAGAGCAATCTTAGTCAACAGATACTACTTTTCAGAGCCTGAAATGTATCACCCCATACTTATTGGCATCTGGATTTACTGAAGACAGATCTGATACTGTTTCTACCTTTGTAGGTGAGTTGGTGTTTCTTCTTACATAAGGTGAATATTTTTGTAACATTATGGCTTTATTCACTCATGAGAGAAAGATGAAAAAGGTCCTGGGCTAATCTCCATCATGAGAAAAAACTAACTACACAAATTTAAAAAGAAAAATGAAAGAACCTGTAAAACCCAGAAAAACAGCACAGAGATGCAATTATCTAATCTATACTTTAAAGTCCAGTTTATTATAAGTAGATTTGAAGAAAGAGAAAGAAGTATCTTTAAAAACTATTTCTTTGAACAGTCATTGCCTGATCTGTTATAGAGAGTTGCCATTAGTTCTCAAGATAGATGCTTTATTTACTATGTCTCACCAGAAGGGTCTCCTCACCAGTTGTTCTCACTCATCTTAATGCTGTAACTCTGTAGTACAGTTCCTCATCTTGTAGTAACTCAACCATACAATTATTTCATTGCTACTTCATAACTGTAATTTGCTACACTGTTATAAATCATAATGTAAATATCTCATATACAGGCTATCTGATGCCCTTTGGGGTTGCTACCCACAGGTTGAGAACCATTGTCTCATGTGCTCAGAAATCTATTCAGCAAGAAAGACTTAATGACAGAATTTTACATGTACTGTTAGGGTCGAATGAGATTCAGGCCAAGGACTTGACCAAATATTAATTTACCTCTAATAAAAATACAGATAAACACTTGACTGAGACTATCCTAAGAAATGTTTATTTATATAGCCTGTGAATTTTACCTTTTATTGACATTTATTTCACCATACATTGTTACTGTAATATTTATTAAATAAGATTTATTTTATGCTTATTTTTGTATAGAATTTTATTAGGAGTTGTAAGAAAACATAAAAATAAAACAAATGCAAATTCTCCCAAAGAAGAGTTTGTAATTTAATACAAGATTTAGACACTACATATAAATATATACATAACCTTATTAGAAGACTTGAAATGCCTAAGAGAAGAATCTCTAAGCACAGATAGCTATTTTTATAAACCTCTAAATCTAAACATCAGGTAGAATAAATACTGACAAAATCAAAATAGAATAGCCAATGACTGTGAAATGAGTACATGAGAAGTAGCATGCATATAATGGAATACTGACAGAAAATAAAACAAAACAACCCCCCCCCAATCTGTGAAATAATGACTGAAAATTTCTCAAATTAAAATCAGACACCAGAGCAAGAAAGATCCACAGGGAACACCAAGCAGCAGAAATGCTCCTAACAAACTAAAGACATCAAAATTATACATACACATATTTTTAAAGATTTATTTTATTTGTATGAGTGTTTTGTCTGAATGTATGTATCAGTATCATATGCATGCCAGCATAGTTCAGAAAAGGGTGTTGGATCCCGTGGAACTGAAGGTATTCATGGTTGTGAGCTACTATGTGGGTTTTCTGCAATGACAATGAATGATCTTAACCCCTGGACCATTTTACCAGCCCCAAATTATGCATGTTTTAAGTAAAAAAACAAAAAACAAAAAAAAACAAAGTTAAAGAGTAAACACTAAAAAAATCTGGGAGTTGAAGAAGGAAATTCACTGCATCACAGGAATGATGATAAGAATGGCTTCATGCTTAAAGCATATCTGAACTTGCAGGAAATTGGTCTTAATGCAGCCCAGCATAGCAAAAAAAATTTTTTTAAATTCTAAAAAAAGAAAAAGAATTACACCTTTTCAGAAGCCATGGAAACAAGACACATGGCAAAAAACTAAACAGGTGAGAGGGGAAAAAATGCCACTACCTTAGAATTCTGAACCTGAAAAATTATTCTTCTAAAGTGATGATAGTAGTAGTCATGATTTTCTCAGACAAAAATTGCATTTGTTGACTTGCTGAATAACAAATAGCAAAAAGAAGTTTGGTAGATTATATCCATACATGGTATTTGGTTGGAGAAACAGTCTCCTAAAAGACTCCTGTTCCCTGATCTATTTGGTCTTTGTGGAGCTCCTGTCCTCTCCAAATCTTACTAACTCCCCCTTCTTTCACATGATCCCCTGCACTCCGCTGAAGGTTTGGTTGTGAGTCTTAATATCTGCTTTGATACACTGCTAGGTAGAGTCTTTCAGAGGCCCTCTGTGGTAGGCTCCTGTCCTGTTGCTTGTTTTCTCCTATCTTCAATGTCCATCCCATTTGTCTATCTAAGTGAGGATTGATCATCTTACCCCAGGTCCTCTTTTTTGTTTATCTTCTTTAGGTGTATAGATTTCAGTATGTTTATCCTATCTTATAGGTCTATATAACCCCTGCTTGGGTATAGCCCATGGTAGCTCAGTATCCAACTGGGCACCCTAGTAAGGGGAACAGGGACTATTTCTGTCATGAACTCAATGGCTGGCTCTTCAACAACAACCCCCACCGCCCCCCACCTCTGAGGGAGAAGCAGCCTTGCTAGACCCCAGAAGAGGACATTGCAGCCAGCCCTGAAGAGACCTGATAAGCTAGGGGTCAGATGGAAGGGGAGGAGGTCCTCCCCTATCAGTGGACTTGGAAAAGGGCAGGTAGGAGATGAGGGAGGGATGGGGAGAGTGGGAGGGAATGAGGGAGGGGGCTATGGCTGAGATCAAAGTATATAACCTGTGATTAATATAAAAATAAATAAATAAATAAAACAAATAAATAACTTAAAAAAAACCTAAATAAAAGAAGTTTGGCAGAGAAGATAACCATTACAAAAGTAAAGTGAGTCTGACATACTAGAGAAGCAATAAATAAATAAATAAATTAATTAATTAATTTTAAAAAAAGGCATAAAAAGAGACAAAAATAATACAGAACAAAAACAATAAACAAAATAGTGACAAATATGTTAGCTGGTAATCTTATTATCAATAACCACTTTAATATTAATAGTATAAATGTATCAGTTACAACGCAACAGGACTAAACCATGCACTGTTTAGAAAAGGTCATTTAAAATACAGAGAGATGAAAGGCAAATGAACTGTGAAGATGTAACTTGCCAACACAAAAGAAACTACATTCATCTCAGAGCAGATGCCAGAAAGAAGGTACTAAGATCAGCAAGGTAACAATAATAAAAAGGTAAATGTCCCCAAAGACAACAAATTCAGTGTGTGTAAACCTAACAAGACCATCAAAGAACACAAGGCAAAACTGATAAACTGCTGTGCTACGGCGTTACGATTGAAAACTGTAAGTCTGTTATCAGAAATGGACAGATCGTACAGGGAGGAAGTCAGGAATCATAGTAAAACAAGCAATCGGCTGAATATAACTGACATCTATGGAGCATTTCATTTTATAAAAGCAGAATAAATTCTTAAGGTCTTATGGAACGTTCATGGATAGAAAGATTCTAGGCCATGAAACCTACTGTAACAAATTTAAAAGAATAGAACTCATTTAATCAGTGTTTCCAGACAACTATGGAATTAAACTATAAGTGAGTAAAAGAAAGATGACTAAAAAATGTTTAGATTACATAATATACATCTTTTTTTTTTTTTACTGAAAAAGAAAAAGCTGATTTACTTATTTGTGTGTACGGCTTATGCATATAGGTCAGAGGACAACTTGTGGGAGTCAGTTGTGTTCCTGCGGACTGAGCTTGGACCCTCGTCCTTGGCATCTTTATCTACTGAGCCATCTTCCCAGCCCAATAATATACTACTAAATAGCATAGGAGTCAAGAAGGAATTAAGTAATTAATAGAACACCTTTAACTAAATGAAAATGAGAACAGAACATCTAAATTTGTGGAATGCAATAAAAAGAGTAGAGATGAATTTACAGTATTAAATATATAATATATTAAGAAAGAAGATCTAAAATCAATAACATAAATGTTCACTGTACGAAACAAAAAAAATAGTAGCAATTTAAAAAGTAAGTAAGCACAAGACTAAAAACAAGGGTTTACATCAATAGAACTGAAAGCATAAAATCAAGAGAAAAATCACTGACCCTACTTTATATTTGTTTCCTTGAAATGATAAAACGAATAACCCTATATACAGGGTAAGAAAAAAAGACAGTATACAAATTGCTAGTATCAGAAATAAAAGAGGGTATATTGCTATAGATCTCATCAATTTTAAGATGATAATAAAATACAACTGTGCATCCAAAATTGAGAGCCTAGATGAAATTCCTTAAAAGTCACAATCTACCACGCTCAAACAGCAAACAGCCATTAGCCTGTCATGTAGTAAAGAAGCTGGGCTTTCTAGTGTGTACCTGTAGTCCCACTTGGAGCACTGAAGGAGGAGTAAAACCGCTTGGGCCCAGGACTCAAGACTCGCCTGTGCAACCTGGAAAGATTTGATCTCAAAAAGAAAATCTAATTGACGCAAGAATTAATCCTTGAACATAAATTATCAGGTGAACATGTTCTAATCAGTGAGTTTTACCAAACATTTAAGGAAGAAATTATACCAGTTATTTATCATCTCTTTGAGAAGATGTAAGTACAGAGAGTACTTTGTTTTAGGTTTACAAACAAACAAACAACTCACTGGTTGGTACAGATTTGCCATATATTCACTCCCTCTATACACACATAGCTGTTCTCACTATCACCACCTCACGCCTACGGGGACATCTATTAAAAATGATGCATCTACTTTGACATCATTACTGTCCAAATGTTATAGTTTTCATTAGAGTCTATTGCCGTTGCTGTTTTAGACATGCACATATGTATGCGTTAGACATGTGTAGATATGAATGCACATCACAGTACCATTCAGAGTATTTACACTGCCCTAAAAATCTTCCGAGCACCACCACCTAATCATCCATTAACCATCTGTAGCTCTTTTACTGACTTTTTACTGATTCTGTGATTTTACTTTTTCCAGAATGTCATAGAGTTGGAATCGTGATATGTAGATGTTTTTAGTTGACTTCTTTAAACAACACACATTTACCTTTGTTCAGCTCTGGTCTGGGCTTTGCTTTCTTTTCTAGTCTTTCCTCTGGTTCATGTTGGCAAGTCTCTACTGACAAGTCTCAAAGCTTAGAGACTCTCTACGCTCTACCAACAGGCTCATAAAGGACAGTCTTTGTTTGCTACAGTTTTTAATTTCTAACATTTCTTTCTAGTTCCTTTTAGAATTCCTTCTTCCTTCTTCTCTGCTTACACTGTCTTTCTGTTCTGTTCCAGCACACTGTCTACTCTAGCCACAAGAGTCCTTAGCATATTGATCATAACTGTTTTAAATTTCCAATTTTGTGATTGAATCTGAATCTGGTTCTGATATTTTCTGTCTCTTTAAACTATATTTTCGACCTTTTCATATGTTTTATGTCGATGCAAAAAAAAAATTACACCTCTGTTCTTAAAGGGAATAAGAGATAGTTTATTCTGGAGTCATTCTGAGTGGTCAGATTTCAGTTAACCCAAAATTCATTTTCCAATATGGAAGCAGTTTCACAAAGTTTTTACTGTTTTATGCAACAGAGAAAGTTATATAAATCAAGGCAAGTTTAAAATACAATGTTGGGTACATCAGAGAGGTAGGTACATTAAGATGGGGAAACTTTTCTCTAGGTTCAAGATACTATCTGATGGCATTCTTCTCTTTGGGATTGGTAGAAGCTAGGTGTCTGCTAAACCAGTAGAAGTAATTTCAGACACAGAGAACAAGGAATGGCTATTTCAGAGGGTTAGAACTTAGCCCAACTATGGCAGTATCCAAAGAACTAGACAAGTAGTTTTCAGCCTTTGGGTTAAGACCTTGTGGGGGTTAAAGGACCCTTTCACAGGGGTTGCCTAAGACCATAGGAAAACACATATCATCATTATGATGAATAACAGTAGAAAAATTACAGATATGAAGTAGCAACAAAATAATTGTATAGTTGGGGTCACCACAATATGAAGAATTGTAACAGGATCAAAGCATTAGGAAGGTTGAGAGCCACAGAACTAGACCCCACTGAGCCATCTTCTTATCGTTGTATCTCTTCATTAGACTAAGGAGGCATCATCAGGCTTTCAAAATGGGTTGTTCTGAATTGAGTCATTAAAAAACAACATCATCAAACAGACAAAGAAACAAAACAAAAACTCTGGCAGTTTGTAAAAGTACATTTTAAGAGGATCAGAAAAATGAGATTCCTGGTCACTTAGAGGGAGAGACCTACTTATATCCATTTAAAAATGTACCTGATTTTAAATATTATTTTACATTAAACAAAGTTTACTTCAAATTTGTTTTGATTTACTTATTGCAGGCTTGAGTTTGACAATGTATATATCTCATTTATTTTGGGTATCTTGCTTTACAGATTAAGCTTTAAATAGAATGGTTTTAAGAAGTATGCTTATTGTTGTCAGATGTGGTAACCCAGAGAGCTGCCCACAGACAAAAAGAATAAAGAGATAACCTTTTCCTTCTTTGTTAATGCAGTTTGTATTACACAAAAAATATTTGTTACAGATTTGACATGACTGACTACTTTCGTTGTTCATCTGTTGGTTGAGTATACTGAATAAAAATGTAGAGATTTTTAAGAGATTCTGTTAACCGGTTAATTTTAGAAAACTTTTTAAACTGAATCATTTACTCTTGACAAGGCAGACTGTCTCTGAGTGCACATTTCTAAAGTGGAGATTGAAAACCATTTTTGGGGGGGAGATATGCAACTTAGAATTAAACTATCTCTTGGAATATGTGTACTACAATGGGATGTTTACAAAATATGTATTAAGTCATGTTTTCAAATACTAAATATGGACATTTAATGTAACAGTTCCAATTTTAAACATTTATACCGTGACAAATTTTTCTAACCAAAAATTTTGTTTTACTTAAGATACTCTGTTTTTTATTCATTAAATAATAGCTGGCATTGTTAATACTTAACACAAATATACAAAGTTATTCATATGTAAAAGCATGTAATATCACTTAGACACTTTCTGTTCACACTCTTTCCTTGGATGCTAACTTTAACTGACTTCTTTTAGAAGGCTTCCTGGTGCTAATTCCTTGTGCAGGAGTCTGGTGTAAACAAACAGCTAATTACAGTTACCTTGCCCTTCTACAGAATTCCAGAACATGGTCTAGTTATAAAATTGCATTTAACTCATGTTAATCTTGATATACAAATTTTCCTCATGTAACTTTGTCTCTTAGTGTTCCTCCCAAAGTCGTACAGTTATTACCTCCTGACCCACGTTCTGGATCTTCGTCAACCATTAAGTCTTACCATGGCCCCTTGGATGGACATTCCTCTGAGGCACTCATGGCCCCTTGGACAGACTTCCTCTGAGGCACTCTAACCGCTCCCCTCGCTGTCCTTTTGTCAGCCAAGAAGCGCTTTCAGGAAAGGTCTGTACCAGAATCCCCTAAAAGCAGTTTGGGTGACCGCTAAAAGGCGTCTAATCGGCCATGGGCCATCCAATTCATTACTCTTTTTGCCACTCTGGACATTGTTTTCAGGACTGAAAACTAAAACAGGTGGACTTGAAGCCTCCTCTGTATCCCTTAACCTCTCTGTCTCATTAGCTCAGATAATGTCATCCTTCAGAATCAGCCACACTCCCTGACTGCTACAGTACTCTCAAGTTAAAAAGGACTAGATCTGATTACGGGTAAGGGTGGGATTCTATCCTCTCTTTTTAATATGCTGCTTCCAGGCCAACAAATCCTAACTGGTTTGAAATAAGGTCTAGAGACAAGGACCAGAACAAAACAAAACAACACAACCCAAAAAAACACTAAGCATAAGCCCCCTCTTATATATGGGCTTCTGGTTCTCCCCACTCTAGTTCCTTCCCTGGATCATTCCTTTCCCTTCCTTATTATACTCATGTTTTTAACCCTGTCTTTTAAATAGTTTACTTACTCAAACAAAATATTCCATGCAAGCTTTCCCAATAGCTTTCACCCTACAACAGCTCCATTTTTTCCTAATACATCTGCAAAAAGACTGTTACGATGCTATGGAGAAACTATGGCTACAAGGAACCTTCATCCCTTTCACCCTGGACCAGATACAATTCTTAACATTAGTCCTATTTTTTTCCGGTTCCCTTCCTTTGCTGGTCTGTAGCTCATTGTGGTGCAACAGTCCAGCAGTGGGACCGTCACTGCTGTTCGAAATTAACTGTGTGCCCACTTTCTCACACTGGCCTGCTCTCTCTCTCTTGCCTCCTTCCCCTCCTTCCCCTCCCCCAACCCTTCCACATAAAATCTCAGTTCTACTCTAGAACCAGACCATCTGCTTCTAGCCCTCTAATAATTATTTTGCAAATCTCTTTAGGAATACAGAATGGCAATCGCTTATCTATTACAGCTCATCAAGTTAAGATTCTCCCCCTGCTCCAAGATCAAAGGACCCCCTCTTCAATGGACTCAGAATTATCCCCTCTAACATAGATCCTTCTCAGGAGAAAACACTAATAACTTTTCTGTCCTATATTTTTACATATTCTGAAGCGTAGGAATGATAGTTTCCTGCTCAAAGGCTACACTTCCCTGCCTCCCATGCGGACTACGTAAGTCATTTCTACCCATTTTGAGAGCGGGGGCATGGAAGACCACATTCCATTCTCCTTTGTAGGCACTTTGGCCATCTACACATATAGGTGTCAAAGATGCCCCTCACCATAAATAAATAGTTCTACTTAAGGTCAGAGCAAGACTCTCTCTTTTTTTGCCTTCTCTCCTTCTAAAGCTGCTTTCTAAACTAAGGTTTTAACTTGAGAATACGGTAGATCATCTCCTATGCCTGACATCGCCTATCTGATAATCAGTGAAAAAAAAAAAACCCTCCCCTTTTTAAAACTTAATGTGCCAGTAGACAAACAAAGAACAAATAAGAACATAATAAATAAAAGGCAAGTGCTACAGTAAATTAGAGTCATGCATAGGGGCTTGTTGATGTTAAGTGGTCAGGGTAGGTCCCATAGGGAAGGACCATATTTGAATACAACTAAAGAAGGACAATAGCCTTAATCAGAGGGAAAAGTACTTCAGGCAGCAGAAGCAGGCTAGGTAAAGGCTTCAAGGCAGAGAAACCTGTCTACTATGTTCAAGGAAGAGCCAGGAAGTAAAAAAAAAAGTCAGTGTGTGTGTGGGTGTGTGTGTGGGTGTGTGCGCGCGTGTAAAAGCAGGACATGAAGTCACAGAAGAGTAAAGTGTGATAGGAAAAAAGCAAGACATGAAGTCACAGAGGAGTAAAGTGCTATTGTTCCCTGAATGAGGAGGAAAGGTAAGTGTACAGATCTTGTAGATCCCTATAAAAATTTACTCTTAGAAAGGAAGCCATAACAAATCAACAAGGATGGGTGAATTTTTCTGACAAAAATATCCTTCCTCATTAAAACAGATAGGTGTAGCGACTTAATATGGCGAAAGCAAAAAATGTGCAATTGACAGTAAATTTCTTCTATTAACAGCAGGCTATCTCACATAGAGAAGATAAGAAACCCTCTTAAGGTCACAAGTCACTAAGTGGCAGATTTTGAGTTTAAGTAGCCTGACTTTTGAACTCTTGCTGCTTAGTTACTATGTGATACTAATTCTCCATATTTTAATTCCTCTTCAATGTTCTAAGCACTGTAACTTATTTTCCCCATATGTATTATACTGTCATATATATTAACATTATATGTGACAAAGGAAGCATTATATGAAGGAGAAAATAAGCAGCAAAATTTCCAGTGTTAATTTGACTTAGTGCAATTTGTCAGTGCAGTTCCTATCTATACAATCAAACTGAAGTGAACCCTGCCAAAATTACTTTTATATGTACCTAATCTTGAAGTTACCGAGTATATTAAGACACTTTTATATATAAAATTTAAAAACAAATGAATACCAACATGAAAATGCTTCCCTCTCACAGTTACAGTAGTAGCTGTGTCCTACAGAGTATAGAAGATGTTTCTGTAAATTTACAACAAAAATCCACCAGTGAAAATGGAAACAAAAAAGGCTATGTATATCAAGCTTCCTCCTGACACCAATCTTAACTAAACATATTCTAATTAAATATTCACAAGCAAACAAACAAAACAACACAAAAACTTCTACCATACTCAATTCAGGTAGAATTACAGCAAGGTTTTGCTTTAAGAATTATAGTACATAATTTAAAAATATAGTACAAAAGCCCATCATATGAAGAAGCCCATAGTAACTGATAGCACCAAAATGACTTACTTTAATTAGTTGGGGATTACTATTTTCCTTCAAACAGAAGCTGAAAACCAGCAATTCCTGGCATAAAAACAAATGCTGGCTTTCTCTTGATCTTCGTAGATAAAAGAAAGATAACAACAAAAGTTGTCTACCACCTATACATGAGGGTAACCCCGGAAGACTGAACTTGGTTCTCTGGCTGTGATTGGTGGTGGAAATAAAACTGCTGCTATGCAACCGCTCTCCGGAGCCCCAGGGGAGGGACCAGGAGGCGCTGACATGTGGTGTCCTGGCACTGCTGCTGCTCCCGGAAGACCGAGAAGTGAGGCTAGAAACTCATCATCACCTCTCTCAGGAAGACATGGGGCTGTGCAACAAGCCGCTGCCTGGAATGTTCTCACAGCAGAGACCATCCTGCAGTTCCAAGCAATGAGGAAATTTTAACAGCATTTCTTTAAAATGCAGTATGACTCACTAAGAAAATGTCACCTTGCCCTCTAGGAGAGACTCAGGTGAGAAATGACTTCATTTTGCTTTTCAAGTTATAATTTAATTAGTAAGTTAATCTGTATATTTTATCATCAATTGTAATTTGTCTAATTAGAAAGACTAAATTATATCTACATTATTCTCTTTTATTCTCTCTTAGTTTTCTTAGGAACATGTTAGAGGTTTAATGTGTTGACTAAAAGATAACTATAAAAATTAGTAAGGAAGCTGTGTGTGGTAGCACACACCTTTAATCCCCAGCATTTGGAAGGCAAAAGCATATGGATCTCTGTGAGTTTGAGGCCAGACTTGTCTACAAAACAAGTCCAGGATAGCAGGATAGCCAGTGCTGTTGCAGAGAAACCCTATCTCAAAAAAAAAAAAAAAAAAAAAAAAAAAAAAGTAAGGGAAAGGAAAAGAACAACTGAAATTACTGAACTTTACCTTTCAGTCATCACATTTGGTTAATCTCTGTAACTGGAGTCCAGACCAGATGGGAAACTTAAGGCACTGTTAATAACAGCCAACAGTTGCAAGTGT
Source organism: Pachyuromys duprasi (assembly GCA_028658305.1). NCBI lineage: Eukaryota > Metazoa > Chordata > Mammalia > Rodentia > Muridae > Pachyuromys > Pachyuromys duprasi. The sequence continues at coordinate 33,590,725 of CM053759.1, read as the reverse complement.
TTTACAGTTAACAAAGTTTCAATATTAAGCAGGGTGGTGGCAGCAAATGCCTTTAATCCCAGCACTTGGAAAGCAGAGGCAGATGGATCTCTTGAGTTCAAGGCCAGCCTGATCTCCAGAGGGAGGCTGGGGTGGGGATGAGGAGGCAGGGGGTGAGAGAGAGATAGAGACTCAGGACAGCCAGGGCTACACAGAGAAAACCTGACCTGAAAAAAAACTGAACAACAACAACAAAAAACTACCACAAAACTGGCTTTATAGTCACTGTATCATAACTGTTACCAGGTACTGAGCCCACCTTGTGGCATTCACTGTGTGTACACTAGCTCATTCATTGTTCCCTAAAGCCCGACAAGGTAAACACTAATTAACAAATAGTTTCTACATTGGTATCACTCTCCCCCAATGTAGGTATCAGAGAGGGGGAAAAAAAGTCTATCAAATATCAAACTAAAATTGTTTTCCTAAGCCTAGCAATGAATAATGGGGCGTAGGGTAGAAAAATCTTTAATTTTTACTCATTTGTTTCATTTTATATTTGCTCGGTTTGGGATCAAACCTAGGGCCTCTGCATTTTACAGAAGAGTTTCACCACTGAGCTGCACTCTCAGCCAAGAGATCTATATTATATACAAGATTCAGTGATTATTCTTTTACGAGCAAAGTTAATACTTTATTATTAAAAATTTAAATATAAAGCCCAGAAATTAATAAGCACATATCTATTATCCGTACTGAACCTATATTAACATGTTGATATTGTTTATATACTAAATATAAAAACAGGCTCTTGCGATAACTTAGTGGATAAAGGTGACTGTTATAAATCTGAGACCTGAGTTAGATCTATGAGACCCACACAGTGAAGGGAGAAAATAAGACTCCTATAGGTTGTCTTCTGAACACCTATGCACACAAAATAAAATTTAACCTCAAATTTTTTTAAAATTAAAAATATGTGATGCTATAACTGCTACATGTAATTTTGATATGTTACAACTCTATAGAGGCAGAAATGGGATATGTAACACACTTTTTCACTTTAATAATATTCTGTACTTTAGAAATTTCATTTCCATTTGATAATCAAATGAAATCACCTCAACTGTTATATACTACATTTAAAAATATGTGAAAATAACTTTTCTTTTACAATACCTTTCTTAAAGTATAATGAATAACAGTGGCATTTAGTTTTTTTAATTTAAATTTCTCTTTAAAATTTACTTTACATCCTGATCATAGCCCCCTCCCTTATTTCCTACCTGTTCTACCCTTCCTCCTCCTTCCCCCCTTATCCCTCTCCCTTAGTCCTCAGAAATGGGGAGCCCTCCTCCCCTAGCAACTAACCCCAACCTATCAAGTCTCATCAGGATTATAGCACTTAGTTTCCATGTTGCCAGCCTGATAAGCACTGACCAAGACCATTTCCATCAGCAACATCTCCTCTCACGTTCCTCTGCGTGCCAGTCTGATTGGTGCCGACAGCTTTATCTTCTTCTACAATGTCATGTAAAGGGGATCATGCAGTAAGAACTCCTCAATTTAGCATAACATTTCTGAGCTCTACCCACATTGCCACATATATCAAATTTGTGCCTTTTCATTTCACTGTACTGTGGTGCCAAAAATTTCCTTATCCACCTGCCAGCTGGCTAGTGTTTGAAGGCTCTTTCCGTATGGGGCTATTAAGAATGCAGCTTCCATGAACACTTGCTAAGGAGTCTTCATGTACCACATTGAGTTCTGTTTTAATAACTATTTTTCCCCCTCTCAGATTTATTAGATATTTAGATTTTCAGAAAAATGGGAAAAACAGTACAGAGAAATTTTCTTTAGCTAACTTCCCTTGAGCTTAGATAAGCATAATATAATGAAAACTAATAAACTAAAGAGGCACCATATGAACCTACAAACTGAAATTTAACCAGTTTCGCTACTATAATAATTTTCTATAATATTGCCATAAATGTGTGATTATGAAAACTATAACTTTAATATTGAAGACATTTTAACCTAAATTATAAATTGGAATTTCACCAGCTTTTTAGCTGCATTAATTTTTTACTTTAACATTTTACCACAAAGATGGTGTTGGCTTCAACAATACAACTCATCCTACCATTTGTAGGCTGGATGTGGAATACAGAGCTCTCTTGGCTGAAATCAAGGTATCTGGAGGCCTTAAGGAAGAATTAATTACTTCCTTGCTTTTTCCACCTTGTAAAGGACATCCATATTTTTTTAGCCCTTTCCTCTATCTTCCTAAACCAGCAATGTTAATAATAACCCTGTGAAAAGGTCTTGATGTTTTCTTTTCTCTGTATGTGTGGTTTATGCTTGTATGTCAGTATGTGTGTGTGTATGTGTGTACACTGTATGCAATTGTGCAGAGGGGTGAATATGCCTTTGACTGTACAGAGGCCCGAGAAGTGTGTTAGGTGTTTTTCTTGCTCTGTGTTTTAAGGTGGCCTCCTCCTTGACCTGGAGCTCACAGCTTTCTGGCCAGGCCGACAGTCTACTCTCCCTCCTCCTCAGTGCTGGGCCATGCCTAGCTTTTATGTGGGAGCCAGCTCTGCAGCCCCACTGTAGTATGTATCGCTGAGGTCAAATGACCCAAACTCCCTGAGTGGACCTGGCCAAGAGTAACGCAGTTAGACACTGTCACAGCTTTCTTTCATGATTACTGTTTCCTGTGAGTAAGCAAAGCTGCCAATCAAGTGGCAGCTAACATTCTTCCCTTTACCTAGCTGCCTTGACCAGGGAGCTGTTAATCTAGAAGACCCCTTCTTGCAGCTAGCTATATTGTCATTATGGCAACCCAGCTGCTTTGAACATCCATGATGTGTGGCTACACTGTGGCTATAAAGAGAACTGTACTCTCAGATGTTGGCTGAAACGGCAATATTTGCTTCAAGTGGTCTTGTTCCAATCATAATAGTTCCAGTCCACAACAGTTGAGAAAACTTCACTTCAGACATGACAGACCTTTGTGACCCTCCAGATAACCTACAATAGAGAGCCATGCCCCTGGCTGCTCTGGACCTTGTATTAGTAGTCCTCAGTAAAAACATCGTGAGTCACAGAAATGAGGTTATGTTTATGTGAAGGCTGTGAGTGGCCATTTATATGAGGCTTACTTCTGATTGGTGGGACTAGAAGACAGGCTGTGATTGGTGGACTTACAATCTGAGCACAGGCATTCCTTTTCAGCTATGTAAGCAGGGTGTGCTTGTGAGTGTGTGTGTGTGTGTGTTTGTTTGTTTGTGCGCGCGCGCATGTATGTAAGGAATAGTCTGGGAGGTTTCACTTTTGTGAATAACTCCTCATGTTGCATTAGACCACAATAAAGGTTTTTTCTAAATGTTTTTACCTACTGTAAAACTGTAAAAAAAAGGTTTTACCTACTGTAACCTTTATAACTGGTAAAGCAGGTTCAGTTGGTTGCACAAAAAAACCAAATAACCCAGGGTTTCTAGGCTCAGCAGTAACAATGAGGAGGTTGAGAATTTCACAGTTCCTGAGAGGTAAGAGTCCACTTCAGCAAAAACTCAGGATTTTACCACTAAAAGGAGCTGAGTACTTGAAAGAGCCACTGAGCTTTCAGAACCCTGGTATCTGAAGCTTGGAACTGTAACAGTAGGAGGTGGCTGAATAGTACTCTGAGTACCCGAAGGCAGGCTCTACAAGAAGCTAAAGAAGATTGGTGTAAGTGTTAAGACAACAGATGGCAGAGACACTGAGACTAGAAGTTACAAAGGGCAAGGATGGGAACCAAAAGGGAATCCAAGTTCAGTCGCTATTAGAGCTCCTGAGCTCCAATCCTTAAGAACTGCAAGCCTCAAACTAACTGCCAAGGAGCTGTAACTCTAGCTCCTGCGTGTTGGGGAGCAAACCTGGGGAAATGAACTACTGCTTTGAGCACCTCCAGCAATTAGGTCTGAAGCTTCAAAATTTTGGTGCCAAATGACTGTTTCTCTTTAGAAGAAGTTGATCTTATGAGCTTGTGAAAATCTGCACCATTAGTTCTAAGGGACCTGCTTCTTGTCTGAATAAGAGAACACTCAGCCAACTCTGTGACGCTGTGACAATGTTGAGGGTGGGCTACATTGGTCTACTTTCTCCACATATAGTACTTTGTTCTTTTGCAAGTATTTATGCTATTTCCCATTTTTTAAAATTATAAACGTTGCTGCAATGAATAACTTTGTGCATATGCATTTTCATCTTGGCAGCTTATCTTCAAGGGGGGACTGCCAGATTCTGAATTAAAATGTATTTAGAGAATATGTTGTTTGTCACATGTTCAGAACAGCTGTTCCAGCTTGCTTTTCCATCAACAATGGGGGACAGTGTCTGCTTCCCACATCTTCATTGAAGAAGCTGCTGACTTATTTCTGTCAGCCTGAAAGGTGGACAGTATTTCCAGGTTTGCATTTCTCTGAATGTGAATTTGAACAATTATTCAGAGTAATTTTTAGGTTTCCCATTTCCCCTCCCCCTTAAAGAGTGACTTGTTCAAGAGGTGGAGTCACGGCTCAGTAGCCTTGAGGAAGCCTGGGTTCGGTTTCAGCACCTAGGTGCACTAGTTCCCAACTAGCTACCTCTAACTCCAGCTCTGGCAGGAAGCTAACACTCCCTCTGGCCTCCACAGGCATGTTTACTCATAGGCACATACTTTGGCAAAGATAGACAGACAGACTTTTCAAAATATGACTTGTTTCTTTCCTCAGATCCCCCAACTTTTAAATATCTTGTGCTCTGATAATTTGTTTTCAGACTGTCAATAGTTGTAAAATATGTAAAGTAATTTTCAAATAAACCACTTTTCAGTTTATTAGCTGTCTTTTTCTTTGTTGTGGTGTTTTATACTATGCAATTAAAGACATTTTATAAAATTATTTGTTCATATTTACTATTTTTATTTTGGATATGTGTGTGCCCCATGTGGGAGTCAAGGAACAACTTGTGGGACTGGTCCTCCTCCTTCATTTTTGCATGGGTTCAGGAAACCAAACTCAGGTTATTAGACTTTATTGGCAAGCTCAGGCATATTACCAGCTTCTAATAACATTGTTTTGTGGTTATATTGATTGATTCTTTTTAACTGTTTCTGGATTTTTGTTATCTACCATGGAAAACCTGCCTTGTGTTAAGGTTAAGGAATGCTTTTTGTTTGTTCTTTAGTAGTTATTTGATCTGTTTTTATTGTCTACATACAGATTTCTAGTCCTCTTGGAGCCATTGTGAAGTATGATATACAGGTTTAATTTGATTTTTTTCCAAATGGTTCCATAGCTGTCCCTATACCACTTAGATAAATACCAACCATTTTTAAAAGAAAATCATTGTTGATTTTTATAACACCAGATCTCTACTGATTATGCAAGAACTTTTGTTTACATTGCTGTTTTCCTCTGTCTTGTCCTACAATTAGTTCTATTTTATTTTATAACCTCTAGTGAATCACAATACTAGAAGACAAATTAAAAAATAAACGAAATAAAATCAAGCAAATTAAAGTCATCTTTATGCTTGTGTAATTTTTAAGGAAAAGTAAATTACTTCATAGTTATAGAGTAGAATGCTAAAAATAAGTAGTCAGCATTATTAAGAGAAATTCAAATCATTAAAACAATGCCAGAACTTCTGTTTAAGAGGAAAGGTTCAGTATTTGGACTACTCATTTGGTAATTAGCTCCATTTCTCACTCATGCAGGCAAGTGCTTTCTTATGGCTGAACAGTGACTTTGAGCTGATCTCAAGTTCTGAGTATGAATATTAAACAAGATAGGTTTAAGGCCTGAAATACTGAGAAATGATGGATCAAACTAAAAGAGAGAACACTGTCCTAAAGTGAGGTCTATTTAGCCTATTAGTCCATTGGACAGTCTCCCAGATGTTATCATGAAAGTCCCAAAAAGTATTAGGTAACACAATGTGAAAGGCATTTTTCATTGTCAAGGGAGACAGACTAGATGAATTTAATTGAAAATGTCTGCCTTTCATTTCCAGGACTCTTAAGAATTACAATATCACAGACGGAGGGAGACTGAAGACTATTAGTTATTAAAAATAAATTTCTACTGCCTTGAGTGAAATGAAATGTATCTAAAAATCACTATTCTGGATAATGGTAAGCCATAGGCAACTCTTTACTAATGTCTGTTGGGTTATCCTCTTTCTTTTTTGGTTTGTTTTTGTACAGAATAAATGACGAAAAAAAGAGAGGCGGAAAAACATATTGTAGAAAGAATCTTATTAGGCATATTACTTCTTTCGGGTATTTACTGATTGTATTGTTTCTAATGTTACAAACATCTCTCTGTTATGAGCTAAGTTACAAATTGATTCTTAGACTTCTTTTTATTTGCAAACCTCCACATATCTTACAATATTGATACATTTTATTATTATAAGAAATATATAACAGTGTCTGCTTCCCACCGCATCACTGATGAAACCATTGCCTTTCTTGACAATAGTTTTGTGGCAAACACTTCTACCCAGAAGACATCTTGTCTGTTCCTAATACCATTCCTTATAAAGTTGGATTTATTGGTTCTTTTAACTGAAAAACTTGTCCTATACTAAGGTTAAAAAAAATAAAAGCAACTGTTTTCTTTTAGCAATTACATAGCCTGTTTCTATTGTCTTCCTATATCTATATATTTAGGTCTCTAGTCCAGTCCACTTGGAGATTACTCTTTTGAGATTATTTTATTCAGCAGCAAGGTGTATAGTGTCTCCAGGTTATATTTCTCTGAATATGATTGTGTTTGAACAATGTTCCATGCTTTCAATTAAGAAACACACACACACACACACACACACACACACTTCAGTACAACTTGTTTAGGCGATGGACAGATCACTGAGGCAGGAGAACTGCCACAAGATTAAGGCTCGCTGAGGCTACACTGTGAGTTCTAGGCTAGTCTTGACTACATTGTGAGACCCTGCCTCAACAAACAAACAAAAAACAATAAAAGATTCGAGATAAAGTCAATCCACGTGTTCTTAGTCAAACAAGTAAAGACACTGTATTTTACTGTAAGATAATACAGTATATCATACAGTTCTTTCTTTCTTCCTTTCCTTTCTTCTCCCCTCTTTTTTTGGTTATTTTATTTTATTTTATTGAGGGGGGGGGCAGGGTTTCTCTGTGTAGCCTTGGCTGTCCTGGACTTGATTTGTAGATCAGACTGGCCTTGAACTCATAGAGATTCACTTGCGTCTATCTCCCTAAGTGCTGGGATTACAGGTGTGTGCCACTGCACCGGATTTCCCCCCACTATCTCTTTAGACAGGGTGTATCTACATAAGCCCTGTAGCTGCCTAGAATTCACTATAAAGCCCAGTCTGTCCTAGAACTCACTGAGATCCACCTGCCTCTCCCTCTGAAGTGCTGGGATTAAAAGTGTGCGTCAACACACCTAGCATACAGTTCTTTCTTTACTAAAAATTTCTACATCCATCCGTCCGTCCGGGTTGGTGTGTACACCACAGTAACATGGAGATCAGAGGACAACTTACGGGAGTTGGTCCTCTCCTTCCACCACGTAGATTCAAGGAATCAAACTGAGGTCTCTAGGCTTAGTGGCAAGTGCCTCCACTCACTGATAATATTGCTGACCCAAAATACAGTTATAATTTTTTTTTGCCTATTTCAGAAACAAATCCTTAAATGCCTTAAATGCCAATAACGTTGAACCCATGCCTGACAGAAGTAGGCAGGATGACACAAGCCTCTTAGATCATATCCTGAGAAAAGTTCAGATTTTTTTTTCAACTGCAACCACCTAATTTTCACAGAAAGGTACTTCTGAATAAGAGTGATCTCACTGTATAAAATATAGGGAAATAGGACAGATCATCAGGTTTTGATCTTCAGTTCTATTGGTTACTATTGTCTTTTTCTTGTTCAATTTTTAAAGGGTTTACAAGAACTGAAGGGTTTACATTCTTACATAGCCAGCTATACTGTGAATGAAGGGCAAACGCATAGGAAAAATAATCTTTACAAGTCATTATGTTCCATAGAAAGAACATTTTTTCCTATTTACTATATTCAACCTTTTTAATTGTTTCATTTAGTAGATCAACTGAAGAATCTTGAAAAACAAAAAGTATGCAAAGCTGATTAGGTTACCAGCATAAAAAGAGTAACAATGCCCTTGCAATTTTCATAGCTTGGATAATAATGCATACACATACCACCCACAGATTTAAGTGAGCTTTCAGAAGCATACTAGGAAAAAGGGCAATCTGATATTGAGGTTATAAAGCGAATAAGGACTCTGGGACTTCTAGAAAAGTGGCTCCTAAATTGTGGTTCTATTTAAAATGAATATAGTTGGGTGTGTATTTTAATGTTTATTTAATAAACAATATTCAAAATGTATCTCTGAGGAACATAAATAACAAAAATTGAAAGAGTAAGATGAAGACTCAAACATGATGATGATGAGTAGTAACAACAAAGTTTAAATTTAATAAAGAAAGCACTCTGGCAGCAATGTGAAGGAGAAATTGTATGAGGAGGAACTGGAGGCGAGTGAATTAACAATCTCATGCACAACACAGGACTACAACTAGACAGTATCATTTTAAAAGGAAGAAGCAACAGTTCAAAATACAGAAAAAGAATGTCATTGCACAAAACATGAGGTTGATGCCTGGGTTGACACAGAGAGAAATGATTTCCAAAAGCTGTTTTCTATCCTCCACACATGTGTCATAACAAGTGCATGCAAATGCATGTGAATGAACACACACATACTTTAAAAATGTAATAAAAAAACAAGGATTTAGGTGGGGAGATAGCTTAACGGCTAAAACATTTGCCATGCACACAAGGGGATGGGAGTTCAGGTCCCTAGAGCTCACGTAAATGCTGGGTGGACATGATACCCCTCCTATAGTTCCAGCCTCAGAAGATGGAGACGGGGAATTCCCTGGATCTAGCTGTCTACCAGCACTACCTCTAGCAGACAGCTCTGGGTTTGATTGAGAGACCCCATTTCAAAGAATAAAGTGGAAGAGTGATCTAGGAAGATTCCCAATATCAATCTTGGGCTTCCGGATGCATGATCACCCACATGTGCACCTGCACACACATGTGCCTACACAACGGCACACACCACACTTGTGAAAAGAACAGAAACAAAAAGCAAAAATGGAGAGCCACTGAGAAAGAAACCTGATGTTCTCGGGCTTTTGCATGCAAATGGACCTATCTGCGTGTGTGTCACACCTTACATTTTCATATACGAGGACCCAGTACACACAAAACAAAAAAGGGATAGGAGCTTCAATATTGCAACCACAAAGCATTCAACTCCATGCATGGGACTTTCTGAGTGCAGTGCTTAGATACTGCACTGATTTCCTCTTCATGAAGCTGGTGTTAGTACAGTTCAAGAAAGGAGTAAGTGACACTGATAACTGAAAGCAGTTAATGGCAGTCAGGCTGACAAGAGAAGTTTGAAGGATGTGAAAAAATGCAGAAAAGATTTTATGACTTATTTATAAGAAATAAAGTCTCAAAATATAAAATTTGATAAGAGGTAAAACTTAAAAAATCTACACATATAACATTTCCATAACCCACTATTGATCTGTTTATTTTAATGTGTATGAGACTGCATGACCACTTATGTACCATGTATGTGCAGGAGCCTGTAAGGCCAGAAGGCAGCAGCGGCTCCCGTGAAACTGGAGTTACAGGCAGCAGTGCTAAGAACTGAACTTGAGCAGTAAGTGTTCCTAACTGCTAAGCCATCTCTATGCTCCTTGCCTTATTTTGTTTTAAGGTAATGTTATGCTTCCTATTCCCACATCCTGGAATAAAAACAAACAAACATGGTATTATTTTACCTATAGAAGGCCAAATTATGATTGTTTGCAAAAATGCAATGAGTCAAAGTATCAGTAATGACTACTTAAGAACTTTGTAAACAATAAACAACTTGTAACAATGTACTTCAATGTATCTTCTTTGCCTTTCCCTCGTACATACTTTATTTGATCTAGTATATTAAAACTACTATTGCTTCAACTATAAACCACATTAAAAAGTATTAATAAGACTTTATATGTTTTGCCCTGTTTTATAGGTCTGCATTTTCACTTTGCAACATCTTTATTAGTATATAATTCATATGCTATAAAATTACTCTTTTAAAGGTGTACAAGTCAGTTTGTATGATTTTAAAATCAAAACGCTGAGCTGGGTGCAATAGTAGCTTATGTCTGCAATCCTAGCACTTGAGAGGTCTCAAAAAATAAAAACAGAAAAAAGAACAGTTTACAATTATCACCATAGTCTAATTCTAGGATTCTTGTATTTCAATGATTCTGGACAGTTCATATACACAGCCATAAAACATGGATTTCTGTTTCTGGTTTCTCTAAAAAAAATAATTAATTTATTGGCTCAGCAAGGTGGTGGCACATACTTTTATTTGATTTCATCTTATGGGTAATAATGTGCTATTTAAGGGATTGGCCAAACTTTTTACACCTGTTCCTTAGCTGATATTTAGGTTGTGGCTACTTTGTAGCTACAATAAATAATGGTGATATAAACATTTATGTGCATTTGTAAAGTCATGTTTTCCACTTTCTTGGTTACATCTATAGAAGTAGAATTGTGAGGTCTACTGGAAACTCAAGTTACCTTTTGAGAAACTGTCAAACTAATCTTTTTTAATGGCTGCATCACTTGAGTTTCAGTTTCTCCATAACTTCAATGATACTTATTGTCTCCCTGTTTTGATTATGGCTGTCCTACAAATAGCATCATTTAATGTGAGCTTCCCTAAGAGCTGATATGGAGCATCTTTTTGGTTGCATAAGCACCATTGTTTATACCTTCTCTGGAGAACCCTCATTTAGGAAGTTTTCTTTTTTTTCTTTAAACTTAGCTATTCAACAGTTTGATGAAAACTACAATGGCATTTGAATATGTAGAATGAAATTTCTTTAAACTGAAAATAGTAGCTACTTAATATAAAATATACAAAACAGGCGAATGGCAGTGGCACTGGTTATAGAATTAAAGAGCTCAATGCTGGAAGGCACTTCAGGGATAATCTTTAGGAGCAGTACTAGTACCTTGCAAAGTTTTAGAGAAAGCAGCAAAAACACCCTTTGCACAGTTAACCCTAGCAGAATCATGACATTGACAACATTTTCTTTCCATATCATTGCCTTCTGAACTTCTATATGGAAGGGAAACATTTGGTATCAGTGGTACAAAGTAAGTATGCTTAGTGCCTTACTCTTCCACTGACAACAAGGGGAGATATATTTTCTTGGGATAAGAGGGACAATTATCTAAAGAATGTGCTATATATAGGTGACTGGATTATCTTCTTGAAGAGGCCTTTTCTCCTGGGTGGGATAAACTGGAATCTATAGTACTTAGTCTGCTGCAAGTCTATTTCTAAGGATTACCATAGGTTGAAGAGTGTTTCTTTTATACCATTCTTTGATTTTTTTCAAGTTAGCCTCTTAACAAGAATTTCTGCCAAGCCTCTTCCCTTCTCCAGGTATCTACCAATCTCTATTTTTAGATTCTCTTCTACAGAGAGTTGTACCTAATCATATTCTTTTTTCTTGTACTACAAGATGCTACATTTTGGACTTTCTAGGCTACCTATATAAAATTGTATTTATTCTGATTTCAAGCCGACTTAAAGGTGTAGTTGGTATTTGTAATGTCATAACCACAAATTTCCTTTCTGATACCTCTGTTTAGTATGTTATTATTACCTCTGGTAAAAACATTTATTTATGTCTATCCTATATTATATATTCATGCACATAAAAACACAAATATACTCTTTATTAAAAGAGGTATCATTACAGAGTGAGACTTTAGCTCTGTATGGATAGCCAGTGACAAGGAAGAGAAAAGATGATATAAAGCCTGTAAGTACCAGGAAAAATAGCTGTAATTGTCATCCTAGAATATAAGAGCAATAAGGCTATAAAAACTGAAATCGTTTTTCAGCTTGGATGCAATAAATTCAGCTTCATTATTTTACTCCTAAGACAGACTCTTTCACTGGCCACTGTGTCATAGTAAACAGATGCAAATTCAGACTGGCAGTCTAAACCCGCCAAGGCAAACACACAATCAATGCACCATGGAGAAGTTTACATGTGAGCAGCAACAGGGCAGAGAAAGCACTGCTCATTGTTTTCTTACGTCATTTTTGAAGGTACAAAAGAAAGCACTGATGTTTATGGGTAAGATTGGTGCAAATGAATTCCTCATATTTTGCTAATCACAAAGGCAAACAATCCTCAATTCTAAGGTGCAAAGCAGAAGTATTTGGGAATCTTAAAAAACAAATCAAAACGAAAACACAAAACAGAACTAAGCAGCCTATCATTAAGCATCACGTATTTTATGAAAGGTAAGTTTTATGGCTAGTTAGATTTGAAAGACACTGTTGGACAATGAACACTTTCTAGTCTTTCTTAAATGTGCCTGAAACTATCTGTTTAATTTGGAAAAGTACTTACATAGAGCATATAGAATACACCACATACAAAAGAAGCCAATACCAACTGATCCTGACAGCGTGATATTTAAGAAAGGAGATATGGACTTTTTGGTGTTTAAAAAACGTTTTTAAAAACTCATTTTACGGGGCTGGAGAGATGGCCCAGTGGTTAACAGCACTGTCTGTTCTTCCAAAGGACCCGGGTTCAATTCCCAGCACCCACATGGCAGCTCACAACTGTCTGTATCCCAATTCTAAAGGGTCTGACACCTTCACACTAATGCACACAAAATAAAATTAAATAAATTATTTAAAAAAACTCATTTTACTTTACTTTATGTGAATGAGTGCTTTTGCCTGCATATGTTTGTTCAACACACATGTGCACAGGCCAGAAGATGGCATCAAATTCCCTTGAACTGGCGTTACAGATGGTTGGCTGTGAGCACCACTACTGGTGCTGTGAACTGAGTCCGGGTCCCCTGGAAGAACAGCCAGTGTCTTAACTGCTAGGCCATCTCTCCAGCCCCAATATCTTGTTATACATTACTTTAATATAATCTTCACTTTATTTTCCAGAGTTTTTTTTAAAGCTATACAAAGGTTTAATCATTTGACAATGTATTGTATTTACATATTTGTTTGATTAGTACTGGTCAAGTGTCACAGTACCAAGAGCATAAGGAAAGTTATGCAGGAATATCTGGCTACTGCCTTAGTTCAACTGTGCTTTCTGGGTATCTTGGCATACTTTTTAGTGTCTGGATTCTTCCAGAGCTAAGCTCAAAGCCAATACAAATGGAGCAGCTGCGACTGCATTGTGTTATAGACAAGGCCAACTCAGATCATTGTGCTATGGAAATGAGAACACTAAGCTGAACACCTGGCCCGGAAAACAAGCAGCTCTCTCTTATTCAATGCCAAGTGGATGGTATCATCTAAGTAGAAGTCATACAAAAATCCTAAATATCAATAGTCACTTTATAATAGAGTATAAAGAAGCCTGTCCAAAATCTCCGAAACTACATGTGAATCAACTAACTATATACAGACACAACTATTTTCTTTTCTGAATTAAATTTCAGTAGGGATTATTTTACTCAGTTGTTCCTCATTTCTCCATAAAATCACTTAAGCGTCATGAACAATGCATAAAATATACAAAGGACATTTTATACAGAGGAAAGCACAAATATACCAAGGCAAAACCTCTAGCAAAATATAAAAGAACATACACACACATTCTTTTTAAGAAGCAAAAGCTATTCAAATGATTATAATTGTTTGAAGAATCTAAGAGAAAACTCACATCTCCTAAAACACTGTAAGCTTGTATATATGCATGGTATCTAAAGGACTCACAGACATATCTCAATACGAATTATTAAATAAAAAATTCTAACTAGTTTCAATTTCCAAATGTAAATACACAGAGAATGTACTCTACACATAAATCCCACCTGTTAATTTTAATTCCCTTTATTGAGGAAAAAAAACTATTTTGCACAGGCAGGCTCATTTCAAACAATCTCTTATGAAATGTTTACTAAATAACAAATGTTTATTATTTCAATTGACTAGAGCCTGCAGCTATACCAAGAGACTAAATGTGAGATAAACTCATCCTATTTGAATCCTTATATAAATCACGTATATTTTATCCATTCAGCTATTGATTGGATTTTGACATGTGCATATTGTACAAAGCAATAGAGGTGCTTACAAAGATGGTCAGAATAGATATTCACTGTTAAGTGAGGAACAGAGACTACAAATAAACTAAAAGAGGAAAACGAGGAATGAATATGATCAAAATACATTATATACATGCATGAAATTGCCAATAAATAAAAAGGTTATGTTATCTAGCATAACAGACTTTTCTGGACAGTAAGTTTTATAAAGATCACCTAGCTTCAAGATTTAAAGCATTCTCAAATAATATACCCAGTTATACTTTAAAATAATTAAAACAAATATAATTTCATTTTTTCTTAATGATTTGGGATTACTGTTATTAGTGTTAACTTTGGTATAATATAATACTCTGAAAGAAAATGGCATGTTCCTGGGCTACTAAAACATGTTAGCTAGTTGTCATTTTTTTTTTTTTTTGAAGGGGAAGCTGATTAAAAATTGGGTTCTGTTCTGACAGCTAATTCTGGAGAAATGTCTAGGGAAGGGCTTCTTAGTGGCCGACTCCCCTAGAAGTACATGGCTTGGAGACCAGGCCTTTGCCAGGAGTCTTGTCTTACCCTCTTTATGATTATCAAACGGGTACATGGTCTGTAAGCAGTGCTTGGGATTAAGTACTCTCCTTTCATTCTCTTGAAAAATCTACTTACAAATGGTTAGTTTTATTAAGATAACAAATTAGTTGCCATTTTGTTATTTAAATAAGTGAAAATTGCAGTTCTTAATGAATTAAAACTTTAAAAAAGCCTGACTGTAAAACTTAACACACAATTTAGGACACTCTTCGTTGTTACCACAGTGCAGACAGTATTCTCATTTGTAAACTTTAAGAAAAATATTTAAAAATCACTACTTGGTTTCTGTTAGACAAGTGTAAACATGCTGAATTGGAACTCAATCTAGTCAACTCTATCGCTGAACTCTGTCCACAGGTAGTTTTAAATATGGTTAACTGATATAAAATATACCCAGTTATACACTGAAAAAAATAGCAAAACAACAAAAAAATAATTTTCTTAACAATTTGGGCTCACTATTATCACTGTGACCTGCTGTAACACTCACTGACGTAGGATGCGATCCTTCAGAATAACGTCAGAGTGGGGTGTCCACTGCTGTGGTAAAACACTGGGACCAAAAGCAACTTGGGGAGGAAGGAGTTAATTTCACCTCACAGGTCCATGTCATAGATCATCACAGGGGGAAATAAGGACAGGAGCCTGGAGGCAGGAGCTGATAGAACCTGGAGGCTACAGAGGTGTTGTTTGCTGGCTTGCTTAATCTGCTTTCTTGTGCACCTCAGAACTACCAGCCCAGGCATAACACAGCCCATGATGGGTTGGGCACCAATATCAATCACTAATCAAGGCATTACCCCACAAACTTGCCTGAAGTCCAGTTTTATAAAGACATTTTCTCAACTAAGATTCCTTCCTCCCAGGTATGTCAAGTTGATAAAAACCAATCAGCACAATTACTAATACATGTTAAGCTATACTGACTTCTTCTTTTTTAAAAAGAAGAAGAGAAGGTGAAAGAAAAATGCTTTTTTTCATTCATAAAAATTAAAACATATGTAGCTGTGTCTATGGAACTAAGACATTTACTAAGACATTAACCCTGATGCTCTTGAATAGCTGCCACATTCTGATTACAGTATTAATCTAGCACTCACTTGTGGTCCACAGAAACCTGTAAAACTCTGAAAGGTTCTTACAGAAACCTAGATATCTAAAATCTACCCACTCTTAATGTAAAATAAGTTGAGAATTCTTCAAAATTAACAGATATAAAACCTCTATTTGTGTTAACTAACATTCATCATACATCCAAAAAAAAGTTCTACTAAATAGGATATCTCAACTTAAAAGTATTGGAATAAGAACCTTGAAGCAATTCTCTTCAAATATGCCTTTCATAACACTACAAAGTTTAATATGTCTACAAAATAGGTGCATTTCTTACCCAATACTCAAAGAACAAAAATGGCTTAAAATCCAAGTTAGCTGAGGCTGGCAGGGTGGCCTAGCAGGTTAAAGCCACATAAGACCTGAGTTCAGTTCCTGGAATCCAGATAGAAGTAGAAGAGGAGGAAAAACTCCAGGAAGTTTTTCCTCTGACTCCACATGTACGTCACAGCAAATGCATGCACGCATATATGCGTGTGGCGTGCGCGCACGCACACACACACACTTTTGCAGTGAGATAGAAATGCTGTACTCGGTGGCTAGCTACCCTACCCCATTATGAATTTTCCCATTTCAGTACGCTTTTGTCAAACTTTTGTACCTGGTATTAATATATTTTTAGCTAATACCTGGATTAAAGGACATCAGCAAAAATTTCCACTCTATAGTTCAGAAAGATCCAAATTTAAGGTACTTTTTTTAAAAAATAGTTCACAAGCAAAATCAATATTCCCTAAAACCTAACAGACTTCATACTGGACATGCTTTATAGTTAAGCAATAGAAATTTATAGCTCTGGCCTTTATCCTCAGTATTGTAGCAAAATTCCTGAGGAACAAAATGTTTGGATTACTTTAGTCTCAGAAGAAAAAAGGTGTTTTTTTGTTTGTTTTTTAAGGGGAAAATAACACTTACCGGGACTTTGAAAGGGGAGGTGTTCGCAGTGTCCATGGAGCTGGGTTTCTCTGAGGTGCTGGCCCCTGATATGCTCCGTCTGCGGGGGGACCTTTCTGCTGGCACCTCTGGAAAAGTAGAGGAAGTAGAAACATCATGACGGATCCGAATTTCAGACTTTTCCTAAACTATAAAATTGTTTTTTTTCACACACATAAACTGTTCTCTTTTAAAGGTCCACTACATTTTTATCTTAACATGCTTTAGGTATCTTTGTGATGTTTGACCTATGGAGAAAAAGAAAGCTGGTCAGGGTTAAGAGTCTATTCTGAGAGACAATTTGTGTTTTCACATATGCATATGCATATGTAAGAAGCAACTCTTCTGATATGTTTAAGGTTTTCAGGTTCATTTAATAGTTAAATCTTGTACTGTACGGCTCTATTTCTCTATCAGCCATTTAGAAGTTAAGTGAGTCAGAAATTTCTAATATTCTTGTGAACCATGATTTGACACTGCCTGCACAAAGGTCAAAGTTCAGTTCTACACAGATGATTCACCAGCCTGTAACAAAAGCTATGAGAAGGTTGATGCAGGATAAGAGAATATACATGCCTCTGCAGATATAAAAATAGACCAGCTTCTCCTTGTTCCGGCTATGTGACCTTACCCACATCCTACTCTGAAATCATAAATCTATTCAAATGATCCAACAAGGTTAGGATTCTGCAAATGATGTGATCTCAAATTTAATAGCTATAAACCACACTCACGCTACATTTCGAAGATTTTTTCATACATATATACATATATACATGCACATACAGATATTTATACATATTATACCTTTATCACAACTGCTTCCCATTTCCACTTCAACTGACAGACAGATAGGAATCCAGCTTCTCAGATAACATTAGATAATCTCAACATGGACAAGAAAAAAAAACACATCCTAAAAAAAGTATTCTGTGTTATCTTCCAGATCTTAAAAAATAAAGAGTAAACCATGACTCCGGAGACTGACATTTTGATTCCTGCTGTTCTGCCTTTAAAAGATAGATGCAGTTTAAACTTCCATTTCTGGCCTCCTGGCCCCTGGGATCCGTGCTACTTCCACTTAAGAGAAAGCATTTTTTCTCATGCTCCCTCCCTGCCTTGCTCTTCCCCCTCCCTCACTACAGCTTGCAGAGAGCGAGCGAGAAAGAAACACACAGGACTGCAGCTATTCATTCAATCAGTCGTCCGACTGCACATCCTCATTAGTTACTTTTAGGCTATTAACAAGCATCCATTGCCTCCCCTCACTTTCAGAAAATCTCTCTGTATTACACTAATCTGTAACAGAAAAAAAAAACGCACTGAAATTTAAATTCGGCTAGTGTTAAAAGGACACCATTTTACACAGACCCAGTAATGCACGCAAATCAATGCTGCCGAAGAAGAGCCAACTGGAAGTGCTTACCCTATCACTGTTTGCATGCTGGATACAGGTCTTCTTTTCATCTCCTTGTGACATCTTGACCATTAAGACATTAGCCAAATTACAATATTCCTAATGACTGAGAAGTTGATACCGCAGCTTATGTGCCTGCAGTAGGAGACAGTTCCGTGATATTGCTGTATTTTTAAATTTATGACCAGTAACTGTGTCTCGGCTTCTCTCTAACCATCGGTGGATAAATGAGTCTTAATGTACAAAGTCATTTTCAGAATTAGGCACACGTGACTTCTAACATACATCTCTGAAAGATGGCAGTATAATTAACTCAGATTCATGGCGATGGCACAGAGGAATTTAAGCACACAGCAAGACCTTCAGACTTCAAGACACGCCTTTCAGAGTGATGTATCCAAGTCAAGTGACTCTAAAGTTGGGGGGCATGGCAGGCAGACAGGGGAGCTGCTAAAGCACAGCAGCTCTTGTTTTCTCTGGTAATCATCTATAAAGGTTCCGTAACTTCACATTAAGAGGCAGATATTTTAATCCCTGAATAAATGACAGAGAAACCAAACTGGGAGAAAAATAAGTTTAATTAGCTACGATAAAATGATAAAAATTAAACAGTTTCCTTTATATGCAAAGTTCTGGTTAATGAAAAAAAATTGAAACTCATTTCCTCATTTTCTTCCAAACATCTAATTTTAGTTTTGGGCTTATGAACTCATTAGGCAAATATATTTCAATGCTTTCACTGTTTGAAACTGTACTGGCTAAAGTGAGCAACTACATTTCAAAATCCAGTAACTATGGTTACTTACTATACATTTTATCCCTGTATGATAAAAATAAGCAACTCTTGTAGTTCAGAGGTTATTATATCCAAAGAAAATAAAATAAATTACTCTTGAAGAGGTAAAGTAACTCAACCAGTGAAAAGAGTAAGTACTTTATATTACTAATTTCTCACCCTCTACAAATAATTTATCTCTAGATATAGAATAATCCCTTGAATGACTGTGAGTTTTAGTTTCACAAGGTTTGTTCCCTTAAAGACCAACGTTAACTTAGATAGTAGTCTCAACAGGAGACTGCCTGGAAGCTTGCTGGATTAGTCAGTTACTGGTAGGGCCTGCTATGTGTGTACAGGAGTGTGCACCTGTGTAATGCAGATGATAGAGGTCAGGCTTGTGAAGTCCAGAGGAAAGCAAAGACTCAGAGCTATTTATGTGATATTCTGTGTCAGCTGGGATTGAAAATTGGCTGTGATGATCAAAAAAGAACAACCCCACTAAAGTGAAATCTTTGCTATAATGTGACAATTGATGCTAGTTAGATGGGGCTGAAAAATCAGCTGTACTTAATAGGAGATGAGCACGACTGAAGTGTAAACTTCTAGGAAGTTTTTTCCCCCACTAGGGTCTGCACAGAGCTGTACTTCAGAGGAAGCCAAGGCTGCATCTCAAGCTGACAGCTGAACTTAGTACTGTGTAAAAGTCCTCAGCATGGTTTTTGTGGTATTAGACCTGCAGGATGGAATGTTTTGTGGAAAGCATCTGAGAGGTGGCATTGAAAAAGGCCAGCAGAAAACATTGGTAAAGGTGAAGTTTCAGTTGCTGTTGAGACCAGAACATACTGGAGATGCCAGGACTGTGGGTGATCTCTAAGAAAAACTGCAGGTGTGCAGTAGAGCTGGTCTGTGCCTACAAGACAAGCTATGTGTGATGCAGATGGCAATGCTGGAGAAAAGGAGCTGCCCAAGTACTTGGGAGCCCAAATGCTAGACAATGAACTATTTACATTGCTGAATAGTTTTGTCTTGACTGTATTTGTGTTCTTGTTCTTCTCTCTTGGAATAAGAAGTACATAACTTTTTTTTTTTTTTTTTTTGCACAGGAGCCCACAATGGAGAAGCTCTGGACTTTTAAAGAGACAGTGGATTTTCAGAGAGCCTAAGCCTTTCTAATACAAAAGGTATCTCTGGTTCTTTTTTTTTTTTTTTTTTAAGATTATTTACTTATTTATTATGTATACAGTGTTCTGCCTGCATGTATACCTGCTCACCAGAAGAGAGTACCAAATCTCATTTTAGATGGTTGTGAGCCACCATGGGGTTGCTGGGATTTGAATTTAGGACCTTTGGAAGAACAGCCAGTGTTCTTAACCTCCTGAGCCATCTCTCCAGCCTGATATCTCTGGTTCTTAGTGGTAACAGCCAGGCATTTTGACTGACAAAAAATAAAAATGCTTTAAGAGCAAGCCATCATTTATTATGCTTTATTTCAGAGAAATGTTTTAAATGAATTCCATCTGTAATCCAGACAATAATCCTTTAGATCTGGAATTATCCTCCCCATTTTACAGACACTGAAACAAAATGTTCTAGTACTCTACCCATGTCTGCCCAGCAGGCAAGAGGCAAAATGAGGATTAGAACCCACGCAGTCTGCATTTAGAGCCTGTGCTTTTAACCACCAGGCATGCTACCTTGTTCTCTGTGTTTTACATAATCGGCTGTAATGGAGGGAAACCATAACTACAGAGACTCTAGCTTTCTCACTTGTTCCTAAAAATAACTCAAGAATTTCTAACAGTATATTCACAATTCTTCGTATTTTAAAGAAAAGTAGGGCAATACATACTAAGTGTTTACTCCAAACATGGCCTATCAAGGAAGACTCAACCCTGGAATTCTGATGCTGGTAAGACGCTCCAAGCCAAACACAACACAGAGCTGAGGCACTGAGACAAAGGGGGAAGGCATGTAACTTAATAACATTCTGTAACAATGGAAAAAAAAAAGATAGAAGGCAAATGCTAAAGAACACCTGAAATTGATTTATGTTAAAACAGGTGTGGGAATAGGGAACATTATAGAAAGTAATATGCCCTTCAACAGTTTTACAGTAAACTTTAATATCTGAGAGAACTACCTCCACAAAGTCTAGGAGACAGACTACATTAATCAAGGTCTTAGGCTTTGCAAAGAATAATCTCTAAACAACTGTTCAGCCTAAAATGACCATTTTGAGCATTTCAATCTAATTATTTATAAGATTTTCTAACCTCATAGTCTTGGTAGGTTACATTTGTTGTCAACTCTGGAAGATATTATATCTTCAGATTTCTACAGACAGCCCTTAAGACGTTTTCTGTCCGATCCCTACTTTGTTGTTGCTATTTCTTTCTTTCTTTTTTTTTCCAGAGACAAGGTCAGGTTCCCCTCAAACTCATGATTCTGTATCAGCCTCTGAGTGCTGGAATTACAGGTGTGAGCCCTTGCATATGTCCAGTCTTAGGCTTTTCTGACACTGAGTTAATGCTATGTTTTGCTTTTTAATAAGCATCACTTATTAAAGCATAAAATAATGTGCATCACTTTATTTACGGATATGCTCTACAGTTTTTAACACTGTGTCTATAACTGATGCAGCAATGTAACTGGAGGTATATGCTTAGATTTACTGAAACAACAATTTCAGTATTCAGTGATAATTTAAAAAAGATTTAGACTTTGATTATGCCAAGGCATTTTAAAACAGTTTAGTTCCCCCCCTCATACCTAACTTTTATTAATAAAATAAATGTGCTGAAAAGAGAAAACCCCAGATTTTAGGGAGGCTGAGGAAGATGACCTCAGCCCAGGAGTCTGAGGTCATCCTAAAGCAATATCAAGAGAACCCAATCCCACAAACAAGGTAAAAAAAATGGGCATGGAGGAAATGATGGAGAAGGAAAGAATAGACAGGAAAGAGAATATGAATACAAATGTATAGACCTGTAATATAAATATGAAACAATCACTTACTGAGAATCAAATGTGCATATGGCATGGCATAAAGCCAAATACTGAGCATCAGTAACTAGTGAAGGTAACAGAAATGGGAAAACCATACTGCTGGTTTATTCCTCTTTAGCACTCAGTCAGTATCAAGTCTATCTCTGAAATGCCTATCAGCTTCATTTTAGCCAACCAATAAAATCTTAATTTAGAGGCTTTTTATTTTAAGCAGATTATGACAGGGATCTCCTAGTTATTTATTTTCCATCTAGTTAATGTTATCTTGTGCACAATTTTAAGATTGAATTCTCCCCAAATGTTGCTTTTTTGATGGAATTACTTTACACAATCAAGCATTTAGGAAAAAAAAAAATCAAACACATTCTATACACTTTTCTTTGCCAAAAATTTGCCTTAGTTTGACGATCTGTGAAAACTGGTCACACTCCTTCTCTGGTGCCTGTCCTCAGCAGGGTTTCACCCTCTTCAGTTCAGCCACTGCTATGCAGTTCACTCTGCTAGACATGTTTTCTAGTCTTCCCCACTGAACTAAACACATTACCAGATACCACTGTCCTGAAGCCGAGGTCTCACACTCCCAGTTTCAATAATGTCAAACAAATATCTACATGTCAAACAAAATGAGTAATCATCTCAATTTTAAGTAGGTCTTACAATGTTTTCATAAAACATTTCCACCCATATTTGCTTTTATTAGAATACAACAAAAGATAAGTAACTTTTTGTTTGTTTTTTTCAAGACAGTGTTTCTCTGTGTAGCCTTGGCTATCCTGGACTGGCTTTGTAGACCAGGTTCACCTCGAACTCATAGATATTCCTGCCTCTGCTTCCCTGAATGCTGGGATTACAGGCATGTGCCACTATGCCCAGAACAGTCTATCTCTGAAATGAGAACTATTTACATTGAGTTTTCTGTCAGCTGGATTGAAAAGCTGGCTGTGATTATCGAAAAAGAACAGCCACACTAAAGTAACTTTTAACTAAAAATAATTAAGTACCCTGAGTGTAGATGACCCTTAACCTCTTTAATACACGCATATAGTTATAATAATGATTTTATTCAGTTGAATTATATAGGACTGCCATCTTACTATAGGGATAAAAGGTAAAATTTCAGCTTCTCATATGGAATTAACTTCATATTTAATACAATTTTTATTGTTCTCATTCCAAAATGGAATTGATCCTACCATCTGGACAAGTTTAACAATCAGTCTTTACATTCATTAACTTGAATAATTAGCTATAATTGAGACTTTGATAAATAAGCTCCATAGAAGGTTAGGTATAAAAGCTTTGAGGGTTTTGCCATCTATACACCATTCATATAAAATTCATAAAATCAGCTGGGTGTGATATAATCCCAGCACTCTGGAAGGCAGGGGCAGGTGGACATCTGTGAGTTCAAGGCCATCCTGGTCTACAAAGTGAGCCCAGGAGAGCCATGGCTACATAGTGAAACCCTGTCTCAGAAAAAAAGGATCACAAAATACCAAATTTTACTAGGTATACATAAATATAAATTAATCATGTTTAATTGTAGATATCTTCTTATTCAAGTTTCATTTTATTTACTTTTTTAGTTTTATAATTGCTCATTCTCTCAACACCTTTTTTGAAAGAACATCTTCTGTTCCCCCTACCCTACTTCCTCAAATTCTAAACAAAGGAAGAAAAATAAATCCAAGGGAAACAACAGCCCATGAGGTATAATATGATTCAATTGCCATATTTAGGTTTTAGCATAGTTCATAGGTGTTGTGGGTTGTTTATATACTGTGTATATTTTTAAATATATTCTTGTAAGGTTTTTTTTTTATGATAGTCTCCCAGTTTTGATTTTAATTACGTGTATGTCTGTGTACTGAGTGTGGATGCTCAGTGATGTCAGATCCCCTGGAGCTGAAATTATAGGTGAGTTGAGTCACCAGATAAATGCTGGTACTGTAAACTGGACTCACATGCTCTACGAGAGCAGAATATAACTCGGAGACCTTTAACAGCAGTACACAATTATTTTTGCTCTTAGCCACTGAGCCATTTTTCCAGCCCATAGTCTTCACATTTAAGTCTTTAATTTTCTGTAATATTTCCTTCTTCAGTTTTAAGTGTTGTATTTTCTATTTTGATCAAATCTTGTCATTTGACTCCATTTTCTTTAGATTTTTTTTTTTAGCTCCCTCCCTCATTTCCTCTCAATCCCACCTGCCCTCCTTCATTTCCTCCCATGTCCCTGTCCAAGTCTACTGATAGGGGAGGTCCTCCTCCCTTCCATCTGACCCTAGCCTATTAGGTTTCATCAGGATGGGCTGCATTGTCTTCCTCTGTGGCCTGGTAAGGTTGTTCCCCACTCAGGGGGTTTTCTTTAGATTTTTAAGGCAATAAGTCTTGGTTTAATAATTCTATCATATTATATTTTCTAGTTCATTATTATCTGTCTCATCTTTATTAGATCTTTTAAAATACTTTCTTTGGGGTTATTTATCCTTTGTGAATTAAACACTTATCTCATTAATTTTTTACTCTTTTCCTCCAGTATAACAGGCTGTATTTCAACTGACTACAACATTACAGTAGACTGAACTTACAACTCCAGCAAAATCCCACAGGGTTCGTTTTGCTTGGGTTGGTGGTCTGCTTATTGTTTTTATTATTATTTGAGGTAGTCTCAATACGTAGTCCAGCCTGGCTTCAACTTTGTCATCTTCCTGCCTCGACCTCCAGAGTGCTGAGATTACAGGAATATAAAACATTAGAAAAGTAAGAGACGGGAAAATGGAGTATCTATCTGACAAGAGCAATTCCAATAATTTTAGACAATATTGGTTCAGTCAAAACATTTATAAAACTTATCTGCAGTGTGGTCCTGGGACAGTGCTGTACTATGAGAAGACTCCCATCTTGTTGGAAGCAGAAGAATATTAGATACTACATGAATACACAGACACACAATTAACTGCAACCCATGACTGGGTGTGATAAATGCCCCAAACTTAGAACTTGTCATCTCCTAAGTTCTCTCATTTTCTGTTGTTGAATGTCTGTATACAATGTTGGTTTCTGGTTTTTTACACCAAAATGTTAACTCTGTGCTTTAATTTCATCCTCAATCATAAGTCCACAAAGATCTTCCTTTTAGTCTCCTCTACTGAAAAGCCAATGACTTCTATCCAAAACTGTGTATGAGCTCCACATTTTAAAAGTGTTTCCTTTCTTTTTAATAAAAATATTTTTATTTAACGTGTGTGACTGTTTTGCCTGCGTGTATGTATGTGCACCTCATGCATGCAGAGGTTGGAGGAATGCATCAAGCCACCTTTGAACTAGAGTTACAGATGGCTGTAAGCTGCCATGTGGGTGCTGGGAACCAAACCTGAGTCCTCTAAAAGAATAGCAAGTGCCTTTAACCACTAAGCCATCACTCCAGCCTCATGTGTTTCCTTTCTATCTTAGATTTTAGGCAAGAATCTTAACTTGTGGCTTTTACTGTCTTAACAAAAGATACAATATGCCCCAACTTTAACTTGTCAAGCCCAGTGGTCCTCCCTAATGTCTCTGGTATTTGCAACCACTGTCACTGCTGGTCACACTGCTGCCATTTCCGCCCTGAGCACAGTGGCACCACACCGTCCTAGCTTTCTTCCCACACGCATGGTTATCTACTCTGTACCTCCTCTTCTCTGCATAGCGAAACACCAGTGTTCCTCAAGGTTTACTATCATCCCTGACTGTTTTCTGGTTGTCTCTTGTCAGTCTGTCAACAGTAATTATCACTGCAGACGTTCTGAATGCCAATCATCTTCCTTCTGTAGGCAAATGGCTCCTAAATTGTGATTTCTACCTGTGACACAATTTCCAATGATCAGAAGCTTGTCCATATATATACTATCCACTTCAAACTCAACACAAAATTCAACATCTTCTCTTAATAATAGCTCCCTTTCTCAACTTGATTTCTGAACAGTACCATTATCCTTCCAAACTTAAAATGTTTTGACTCATTTTATTCTAATTTTCCCATCAGTTTTGCTTACAAAGTCTTTGTAGTATCTCCCACCTTTTAATCTCTTCAAGCTATGCAAACATTTACCTGCACTTAGGTTTTCAAGTTGGTGGGAAGACAGGTGACTGAGTCTTCTTTTTAGAGGCAGGGGAGATTGTTGAACAACCAAGGGCTCTCACGTGTAAACCTGATGTTTACATGTAAATGTGATGACCTGAGTTTGAGATGGAGTGGTGTGCATCTTTAATCTCAGCGCTCCAATGGAATGAATCAACCTGAAACTTCCTCTGCCCTTACAGTGCAGGTGCATGTATGTATATGCACATACCTCCATATACACTAATAATACACATCAAAAATCCCTATTAGGGTATTTTTAGTTCACTTTAAAAAAAGTTTTTATTTTATGTGTGAATGTTTTGGCTGTATGTATGTCTGTGCACCATCTGTGTACTTGGTGCCCATGGAGGTCAGATGAGGGCATCAGATCTCTTGAGACTGGAGTTATAGATGGCTGTAAACCACCACATAGGTACTGGAAATCAAACCCAGGTCCTCTGCAAGAGCAACAAGTGCTCTTAACTGTTGACTCATCACGTCACCTCTCCATAATCTATTTTTAATGATAAATAATCAAAACAATAATTATAATAGAGAGGGATGAATATTAGAACAGAAACCATTACTGCATACATTACACTGGCTTAACCACTTTTAATCGTTTCCTTCATAGCTCTAATTTTAGATCTATGTCCTCTTAAATTTTATTTTGAAGTGGGCATGGCAGTATACACATCCAATCCCAGCACCTGGGAAGTAGTGAATGGAAGATCAAGAGTGTAAGGCCAACACAGGCCACATGAGATCCTATCTAAACAAACAAGCAAATCTTGAATGTACAATTTTCTTGATTAGATATTTTTAATTCTTTCCAACAGCTTGTAGGGTAAAACTGTCAGTCATTCACTAGCCCGTCACAGCAAGTTTTGCAGTAAGTTCTAAATACTCTTCATTCTCTTTCATTACTTCTCTACACAAACCCTATTCCTTTCCAGTCAGTTTATTACTAGGTCAGAAAATAATTTAATATTCTGCATGACACCATTTTCATACAAGGAAAACCCACTGTTTTAATAAATATCTATTTGATCCTTTTGAGATTCATATTAACTCCTCTCCATTCAGCGTTCATAATTAGAAATGAATTCTCCCCTCTTTAAAGGCCCAAAGCAATTTTCACCTGAATAAATAATTTCACAATTAGGTACTGCCTTTTTTTTTTTTTTTTTTTTTTTTTGGGCCACGGTTGTCTTGGCTTATCATTGAATTGTTCTCATTTAACTTGTTCACAGTTCATTGTTAGTTCCTAGCCATACTCTGTGTTCCTGAGCAGTTTGATCGTATACTCTTTTGTGTGTCCACATGCAGCATCTAACGGTGTTTTGAACACTGTTTCTTTGAGTGCAGCTGAGAAAAGGAGCAAGGCATGCACAATGGTAGGAAAGAAAAGCCTCTGGCCAAGAACTGGAAAGTTGGTGGGTTTAGTAGGTGCAGGGATTTTGAGATCCCATGAACAGTGGAACATGAGGGGGAAATGCCAAAGTTTTTAAGTAGGGATCTTAACTTTGTTTGACAGGTTATATGAGTAAAATAACGAATAGGTATAGTTTTATGAAGTTTTATTAATTTAGTGGTATGTCAAATTAACAAGCACATCTGAACATTACTGTCTAAATGTGATATATTAAAGTCTAACTAGCACAAAGAACTTCTCTTGAATCTTTTCTAGACAGAAATTTTATTTGAAATCCCCAGAAAAGAAATCAGAGCTTGAAAGGCTCTCTGACATGAAGTCTTGAATTCTTCTTTTATCCTCTATTACCACAAAGCAGATACAATTATTTATTTTTCCTTGGCATCACTGGGCATAGTATATTTTCATGAATGGCAATTATGTTAGCAAATGACAAAGGTTTTGTTTAGTCCTCTACTCAGAACAAGCTGTATCCAAAGATGTTGCTTCTAGTTCTTCTAGAAGAGTTTAGTAAATTCTTTATTATCCATAGATGAAGTTGCTTAACATCTACAGTCAGGAATGAGCTTTAATCCTGAAGATAAGATTTTCTGGTTGCATGTGGTGACTCACACCTATAATCTACCTGGGAGGCTGAAGGAGTATTCTGTAAATTAGAGCTACACAGTAAGTCCCAAGCCTGCCTAGGCTATAAAGTGAGTCCCTATCTCAAAACACCAAACCAACTCCCACTCCAAGATTTCCTTACATCCAGGGCTCAGTGCTGCAGTGCTAAGCATAGGATTCATAGTTGTCTACTCATTAGCAATTAAACTTTATGGCACTCAAGCAAAATGTATGTATTATACATGCTAAACTTACCTTTCCTTAAATAGAGGTAGGCAACTGAATATTGTCTATGCATTAATCAGTGTAATAATGTATATAGATTTGTGTTCCCATTCTAAGTAACTTGTAGTATCCCTGTCTTTATAACTCCTTTAAATCAGAGGGCCGGTGCAAGGGTGGGCAAGGATACGAATGTAGTATTTTTTTAAGTTATTCACACATTTTTATTTACCAAATTCTTTTTAGGTACAGTAAGATACAGACAAAGAAAAAGGGGAGAAGAGAGAGGAAAGGAGTGGAAGAGAAGGAAAAGGAGAGGGAGGAAATGACAGAGACTGAACTGAGACTCTAGGCTTAATAATTAGAACTTGTAAATGTATTAAACAGCAAGGAAACAATCTTTAAAAACGACTCTGTCTTCTTTTCCCATGATGCAGTAGGCTCTACCTTGTTGGTTTACTGAAAGATATCTGTATTTACTTCCCTGAACTTATGTTCCCCTGTGTGTATGTGCAAGTACTGGGGCAAAGGAATAGGAAACAAGTAGAATGAGACCAGACCTGAAAGACGCCAAAACTTAAAGGATACACAAAGTTTTTTTTTTATAGTTATACAAATATGCAACATAATGAGACCATGATAAACAAAGAATAGGGTTAACTCCTAAATATGTCAATCTGATGATAGAACTAGAAAAGACTAGATTAAGATGATCCCTTTATATCTCAGCTATAGAGGGCTAAGGTAGAGCAACAAATTGAATTAAATAAAACAAAGGAAAATATGTTAACTACAAAGCAATGTATATTAACTATAAAATATGTATAAATAGTAGCAGGAGTATATTTGGAACTAACCAAAGACTACTCATAGATCTTAATATAATATTCATAAAGAATTAACTAGAAGACCAAAAGGATTTCATTCATTTATAATACAGGCATACTAATATGTACACAAACATCTGAGTAAATAGAATGAATAAAATGATACATTTAAAGGCAATCAGTAATAAACAAAGGTACTTACATAGGCATATGAAGCTTTCCTATTACAATAAAAATATGGTTGCATTTATAACCTAACTTTCCTAGTTATCTATCATACCTACAACTCCAAGATCAATAATTGCCACTTAGAAATTTATTAAAAAGCATCTGTAAGTACAAAGTTAAAGTAATTTTTGGCCCATTTGTCCAATTTTATAAGCGCAGAAAAAAATCCTTTATGATCCCTGCAAATGCACTTTGCACAAAAGCTACTTCTTGGTGTTTTGTGCACACAAAGCATCTCCCCCCTCCCCCCCCACAACCTCACATGGCAAACCTCCCTGTCACTATATTGAGAGCAATATAAATTAATAGTACATTTTGGCTACTAGAAGTTATCTACATACATGAACAGCTGGCCAGATGACATGGTGAGCTTTGTATGCTGCTAGCACTCTTTGTTAAAGCAAAGCAAATCATCCCTTATTTCTCATAGTGAAGGCAGCACTATGTCTACAGACAACAACAACAAAACACCTTAAAACACACACAACTCAAACACATTTTTCTTAGGTCTTCTTTCTTTTTTACAATTATAAAGCTAGATTTAGGAAATTTGGGGTGTTATTACCCAAAGTACAAAAAGTTTGGACAACAAAGGGTTACAAGAACAAGAAAGCCCTACCTTACCCAGAAATGACAGAAGACTCTTCTCTTCTTCGGTGCTACTATCCAACCACTCCACCACATCACCAGGGGAAAGGAGACTCATTCTCCAGCCAGAAAACTTTTCCATACAGAGTACAATTACTGAATGATGAAGTAGCAAGAAAGAGATACAAAGACTAAATTCTTGGGAAGGTCTAATACTAAAATCGTGGGCTAGGCTGCAATGATGAAAAAGAAAATGTGATCCTCTCTCCACTCTGAATTCTGTCTCTGTGACATCAATCTAACAGAGCAGTGGGGGTGAAAAAATGAGGGGAACAGAGAGGGTTAAAAGAGGGTGGTAGAACAGAGGAAAGAGATTTGTTCTCTGTCTCTTTTTTGCTAAGCTTTACCCTGAAAGAGAAAGCCAGAATAAAATTGAATAATGATCTGTTTTTAATGACAGGAGAAAGCATGGAGAAATAAAGAATAAAGACACTCAAAAATGTAAATAAATAAAAGGAGGGGGGGTCCTACACTGGAAACAGCTTTGAGAACCAGACAGCACAATAGCTAATCAGCTAGGTAAAGCACATCAAACAAAAACAAAGATCCAAGAACAAACTCAGCATTTTGTTTTGTTCTGAGCACAGAGGTTTTCAAATTTCCTTTCAGTCAGAACTGCAGCTCCCTCCCTAGCCCTTTCCTGCCTTAGCTGTTTCAGCAGCATCCCAGCCCCCTCCAGGAGGATTTCCTGTGAGCAAAGGCAGGTTGATAAATCCGTGAATAGGAAGCTCTCATCTCTCCTTTTCTTCTCCTCCTCCATTCCTCCCCCACCTCGCATGGCGACTGCATTGATCGACAATAATGGAATCTGTAACAGACTGCCAACAGCAACATTAAGGATATTACAAGTCCACTTCATAAGAATTCGAGCTGGTGGTCGGAACTTGGGGGCAATTCTGGGCTTCTAGTCAATAGCTGTCTTTCTTTGGAAGAAAGGGTGCATGCGTGGCTGTGTGTGTGTGTGTGTGTGTGTGTGTGTGTGTGTGTGAGCGCGCGCTTGTGTGACAAAATCAAACCGACCCTCTGAAAGTCAGCTGAAATCATTACCTCTCAGATTCTCCCTGACACCTAATAGGAGGAGTTACTAGGATTTGCATCATATTTTCATTGTAAGTGCTCCTATTAGGGAACACTACTTGTTTACATAGTGGTTTCCCCCATTATACCTCATGCCTTTAGAAAGTAAAGCCTATTCTACTAATTAAAAAATTAATGTCTAGCATATGGACGTCATGAATATCTACTGAAAGACATATTACTGAAGGTGAGATTATAATTTTTTGTGCAAAAGAAAAACAATATTAAATAATCTCACATATTCTTAACTGAAAGTTCCCTGATGATAGTTTTCAGATTAACAATCAAAATAAAACCTCCTTAAATTTTATCTTATTTATTCCAACAAAGAAAAAAAGCAGAGTTACAGTATCAGCAAAACCATTCAGCTCTATAAACCTTTTCTCTCAACTGAATGAGGAAGGGACCAAAGTGAAGTTCTCTGTTGAGACTATGTCTCTATGTAAAGCATCATACCAGATTTCCTAACAGGTGTAACCTAACATGAATTCATCCTTGTTATATAAACTATCCTTAAAAACAAGGCAATAAAACTTACCCAAAGATACTGTTCCCTCATTTACTTGATATTCCTGATTTTCATCACAGCTGCCCGCACTTACAAGCTTAGTGTCAGTCTACATTAGTGCTAATATATGCCAAGCACTATTTTAAGCCCTGAGATAGAGACAGCTGCAAACAAGACAGTCAAAATCTCTGGCCTTAAGGGGCTCAGAGTGTATGGGAAAGTAGTAAATAACAGACAAGATTAAAAAGTAAAGTAATGTTATGTTTCACAGTAAATAGCACACACACGCAAAAAGAAAACAAAGAAGGTGAGATGTGCAATTTTAAAGCAGGTGGTTAGTCAACATATCAAGAGGTATCTACAGCATGAAAGTAGTGGTCTCAGGAAGAAGGGAGGACCAGTTAAGCTTAGGAGCAGCACAGCTGGACTGGACAGATGAAAAGGACAAAAGGTGATTAGACTAACCCTGTGAAGTAACTGGATCCTTCATCACGTGAAATTTCAAGGTCTTTGGCATTTTGCCTCAGTTAAAGGGAAGATTTGGAGGAGTTGAGGGCATGCATAAGGCTGATTTGTAGTGAGAGCTATCATGAAATACAATCCACACACCATCACAATTATTCCTCTCAAGGTAATTTGTTCTTTTATTTTGGTGCTATGCATTGAACCCAGTGCCTAAGACTAAACACACATATAGCACTAACTCCCTCAGCCTTAAAGAGTTTTTTAGAACAGTCAAAAAGTTGCGTAACTCTCACTGTTACTTAATTCCAGAGCATTTCGCTGCCTCCAGATGAACCTCACTCACCTCTGTCACCATCAGTCTAGTTCTAGTGTCATTAAATTTTGTCTCTGAGTTTGCCTAGTCTGGACTTCATACATGCAGGCAAAGCACCTACACACATAAAATAAAATCCAACTCTCCTATAAAAAATCATTAAAAACTGAATCCAAGTATAAGTTAAAAGTAATCATACATATGTCAAAATAATGGCTCAGATTTTGAGGGACTTCAGAGTATGCTGGCGTTCTGTGAACTGCTGTGACAGCGCTAGGAGAGTAACTGGCTCGCAGACAGCTGGCTGAGGCGGGAGCTGCACATCTACCTTGCTACTGCTCTGCCTGGGCACAAAACTCTTCCTCTAAGAAGCTCAAACTGAATGCAAAACTGTAACTTTTTAAACATTCTGAAGAGATTTTTTAAAGTTTGTTTGTGTGTGTGTACATTTGCATGCACATGAGTGTGAAGGTTAAAGGACAAATTGTGGGAGTCAGTTCCTTCCACCCACCCACGCCGGCTCTCAAGCCATTTGTATAAAAATCATTTATCAGTGAGGGTCTCTCACATTTTTTTCACTGGCTTGCCCCATTACCTTTATGTTTTTAGACCTGATGCAATTAATGACGCTAAGGGGAACTTTCACTTACTTGGATTCAGAAGGCAAACACACAGAGGAACAGGATATTAGTAATAGGAGATGTAGCCTTGCCATAAGAGTATTGAACACATACACAGAAGATGCTTTGATATCTGTCAGTGATACAACTTTAAGTATAAGGCAACAAAATAGGTAATAAAGTAACACAATTACTAAAAACCCTCTGTTCAAATACTAAAGGCTGATTTAATTTCAAGAAGTTGAAGATCATCTAGGACTGAAGATAATCAGATTCTTTAAACATTAAAGCCACACTTGTAAAAAGAAAAGTTAAATGACAACTGTACTTAATTAACAGACAACTGTTGTCCAAAACGTCCTAAAAAGTGGCCAATATGCAAAATTTTAAATTTTCCCTAAAATAAAATTAAAATATATAATCAGTTATTCAAACTGCATACAATTCCTGATATGCACGGTTTAGTACACAATATCAAATGAACAGTACTGACTTAATATTTCTTGAGTGTATAAATAGGTAAACAGCAGCATCTACAATTTTATGGCTAGTAAAAAGTTGAAATAAGGATACTATCTCTTCTAACTATATCTAGGCCCAACAGTATTTTGAATAATTATGTCACTGAAAGTAAATAGGTCAGAGGTTCATTTACATGTTTAACTTCATTACTCCTTATATTAATGCATGAAGCTGATTGAACCTTCCTTCATTTATAAACAGGAAAGCCAAGATTTAATATGATGAAATCATACTGCCTGTGAAGGGGAATCTGTAGATGTTCCAGTCCGGAGATGCCAGTCTAGATACTTTCTATAGTAGACTTTTTTTTTCCTATAGCATTTTTAGCTATTTAGGATGACATATACAATAGTAAAGGCAAATACTATTTGTGAATTAAAGTATTTTACTTACTCAATGATTTGAGAGACTAAAGTTGAGGTCAGATGTAAAAAAAAGAAACACAGGCAGCCAGAAAACCTAGTTTCTAGTGTGAAATGACAAATGTCAACTTGAATTTAAAGTTTCATTGTTTTTACGTTTTTTTAACCACAGAATTTTACTGATCATTAGTACTACATATAAACACACATATAGCTGTTTCATGAATAAATGAGCAAATGTATTTTCTATGTCTAGCAAGAATGTTTGATCCTAAAAGCATTTAAGGAGGCTGTTTGTTGCTGTGTTTGATAAATTTTCCATTACCAATCATAAGATAAAGCCTATGTCTATTTGTACCATTGTTTTAAGTGGCATCTTTAAAGTACAAGAACAGAACATATTTAGAGAAGTAAATCTAGTGTGTAGTTTTAGGGGGAAAAAAACAAATTTGTACATGTGATGGCCAGTGAAAGTTCATGGGTATGGGCAAAGGAACACTTAAAAATGAAAAGACAGAATATAGATTGTGAGAAAATACTTGCCAACTAAATATCTGAAAAGGGGCTAGTATTAAAAAAAAATCACAAAACTCAACGGCAGAAACTGGAATAAAATGATAAAAAAATTGACAAAGAGCCTGAATGAACATGTCTCAAAAGACATAAAAATGGCTCATAGTGGGCCGGGGAGGTGGCCTGATTGGTAACATGCTCGCTGTGCAAGCTGAGGACCTGAGCTCAGATCCCAGCACTCGTGTGAAAAGCTGGGCATGACAGCCCACCTTGTAATCTCAGGGCTCTAAAGAGAGACAGGCAAGTCCTCAGGACCTGCTCACCAAACAGTCTAGCTGAATAGGTGAGCTCCAGGTTCAGGAAGAGATCCCTGGCACAAACAAGGTGGCTAATAGCAGACAAAGACACTAATGTTCAACTCTGGTTTCCACCTAGCCATGCACACCAGCAGACATATGCATAACTCACACAGAAACTGAAGGTAACATAGAGCGACACAGGAAAATACTTAATGTTAACTTCTGGTTTCTACTTACGCACTCAGGGTTATGTGTATCTCTGCACATAAAGGGGTACACACGGGCTAACACACAAGAGAGTGGTGGAAAGGCCAGAGGTATTCAAAACAATGCCTAGCAACATTAGCATCAAAATCACAATGACTCATTATATGGTGAAGGCAGTGGTATAGTTACCAGCAGATTACAGATGTTAGGTACTCTACTCCATGACAACACAATATAGTGAGGTTTTGTTTTTGTTTTTGATAATTTTAAAGAAATAAGTTGCCAGGCTGGGAGGCAGGTGTGAGAACAAAACCCAAAGGTGGTCTTCAGGAGCTAATACTATTAACTCTTTCCCAACAACCAGAAAAAATAACCATGATCTCAGGCCTATACATTCAACAGGCTACAAAGTACTGAGGAGGAAGCTGAGATGAAACACAACCCAGTCTACTTCTTGGTTTGGCCTTGTGATCTTCTCAGCAAGAAATAAGCTGGATTCTACCTTGACTTCTGGTACAGGAAATAATAAACAGGTATTGTAATTTGCTAAGCTGGTAGTATATGATTGTATACAAATACCAAATTACTATAGGGGCCAAAGAGATGGCTCAGCAGGTAAAGATAAGGCCTGAGTACCCAAATTCAAGCCCTAAGTGTGAGATAAAAAACCACACATGGCAGAACACAAGATCCTACAGTGAGATGACAGGCAGAGACAAGAGTCACCGAGAAGCTTGGAGGCCAGCTAGGCAGAGACAAGCAGCACGCTGGCAAAGTAAGATAGATTCTGCACAACAAGGCAGTAAATAAGACCTAAGTCCCAAAGGTCATCCTCTGAGTCTTTAAACAGACAAACAGACCTTCCCCCAATTTTTTGTGTTGTAAAAAGTACAAACTGTTCATTTTCATTGTTGGATAGAATTTCTCTATGTAAGCAAATCAGAACTCATCCACTCTGCTCCTGACATATATTTGGGTAGTTTGATTTTTAGCTATCAAAAGCAGTGCAGTTATAACATCTTTGTACAGGTTTCTAAGTGGCCAATTCTGCACCATATTTCTGCTCAGAATTGTTGGGTCATAGAGCATTGTTCAACTCTGAACCCGTCAAATGGTCTCCAAAGTAAACACCCCTTTTTACACTCTCAGTAGATATGTGTATGGGTTCTTTCTTTCTTTGGTCTAGATTCTTGGCAGCACACATTATTTTCTGCATTTTCAGCATTTTGATAAGGAATGATCCTATTTTGGGGATCTCCATAGACTACATGGCCTCCTGTGAGATGCACACTCTGGTCTTGCCTTTTTCTTACAGATGTGTCCTAAGTGTTAGAATTTTCAAATGTCTTTTTTAGCTATCCTAGAAAATATAAGTATCAGTAATAATGAGGCTAAACCCACAAAACCTCAAGCCCTTTCCTTTTTTTTATACAGCTTTATCATGTATGAAGAAAAAAAAAAGCCTGCATTTTAATGTTAAAATATTACACCTTCTGGGAAACATACTGGAAGGCTTCCTAAGTCACAGAACATTAGAGCAACAAGAGAGACAGACTTTCCAGGCCCAATACTTAATTAAAATTTCACTGCCAAATATAGCTACTACCAGTCAGATGTGCTTCTGGGGTAGGGAGGGAGGTTATTGATATGATTTGTTGGATTTTTCTCCTGAGCAGAACTGTATGGAAACCTGGTTTCTGCTTTTAAATGTACTACCATTTGACAAAGAACAAAATAAAGCAGCATGTTCAAGGCCTGTCCCAAGCAGTTCCACTGAGGCACGGTGGATTTGCATGGTCTTGCAAATGCTGCAGCAAGGAAGGTTAGTTTTCCTTCTTTTAATGATAGTAACAGCTCCTGGGAGTTCTTCTGGAGATGCTATGAGAATGGCGCAGACTCCAGTTTGAGGGTAAGGTTGCCCTTTGTGCAAATTTACCTACAAAAGTTGATCATCAATCATTTGCTGAATGTTGTTTTCATAAAGTAAGAGAAGAAATAAAACTAGAATGCTAAAGGCATAGTTCAAAAATGTTAACAGGTATAGCCAGGCAAATGTTACAAGTAAAACAATGCGGCACTTACCATTTCAAGGAAGTACAGTAACATTTCAATGATTTTCAAGTTGCGTGTAAAAGGCTCCCAAAGAACTTAAGATGTTCGTGTGTGTATATTAATGATAAAATATTGCAATTTGTTAAGAATCTCAAATTTCAGTTCTGGTGTAGATTTACTACACAAACAGACGAACTGTGACGCACTCCCTGTTGCCTTGGCTTTCTATACTCCAAGACAACACTGAGGAGAAGCGTTTGCTAGGAACTCTTAGAAAGCAGGGCCTTGCAGGACTGCTTTAAGTGCTACAGAGGCAGCACACCTTTTCCTGTCCTGGATTAAACGGCGCTAACTCATACCTATTTCACACAGGTGACAGTTCTTTGTGGCTCTTCCCGTGCTCATTGTAGCACACCATTCCTCCTTATAAATTCCATTTCATTTATTTACTTGACATTTAATATTCTACGTGTTCTTGAAAAGAAAAACTATTTAAGTAGAGATCCAAACATCTTATCTTTCCTATTTGACTCAAGACACTAAATGTCAAATCAGTTAATCTCATTTGAAGTATTTTAGAAAAAACAAAACAAAAAACAGTTCTCCTAGTCTTTATTTAACCAAAGTTGTAAGCAGGAACAGCAAACTGCATAGCAGCCTTCACAAGTATTCCACAGCCTTTCCAACCAGCCTCAAGACATCACAGCCATTTGTCCGACCGGTTGTCCCCTTCCCATTCCCCAACCTTGGCAAAGACCTCTAAACCGAATGACAACTGCCTGCTCCTGGCAGCTCAAACTGCTTTCTTGCTAAGATTGGACGTCAGAAAGAGCAAGCAGAAACAGGTAGTTTTTCTTCTTCAAAGAATAAGGCTTCAAAATCTAATTTCTCAAGGCATGCTGTAGCAACTTATTACTGTGACTAGAAAACTGTGCCATCCACAGTCCAGACCCTGATGGATCTCCTCTTCACCTCTAAGTTCACAGTGCTTCTGATGCAGCTCAATACCAGGGACTGCACAGGGTAAAGAAAGTACCAGAGAAGACAGAGACCTTCATGTGAATTGTGATTCAGTTACGTTTCTCTCGTCAAGTGCTTAAGAATCCAAGTGGCACTGCTGAAGGCTTCTGAAGACAAGCTGACCACTGTCACCGATAAACAGGAGGCTCAGCACACCATCAGACTTGAAAATCTCAGATAGTAGAAGAATTCATGCTGCATGTAGAGCCATGACCGGAAGAGCAGAGCAAAAAGACACAACTCCTTCTATATTTCTTGGAGTGTAAAATCAGTTGGTATTAACCTATGGGTGTTACTTTTCACCAAATCCGAAACCCAGAAAAATGGAAACAAGAACAACCATGAACAACCACTAGAGAGCGGCAAAGGACAGAAGAGAAACAAACAAGGCGGTAACAAGCAGCACTCCTGCTCAGATGGCTGAAGGGGTAAATAGGATCCCTTCTGAGGAGGTGATCCCGGAACTGTGTGTGGATGACCACACATCTCTCACTAGTGAATAACTGACCTCACGAACTAGGGTGGTACAGAGGCTCAGCTTCATCTCTGTGTCCTTTGCCTTCATTTTATTTGAAGAGACGATTCTTAGAGATCTTATCAGAACACAAAAGAGAATGGTATTCAAGAGTAAAAAGAAACCAGTAAAAAGAGATCTTTTGAGTGATTCAAAGTTTTGATTAACTATAGTAAAAGCTGAGTGCAGAATAGCTTGTCTTCTTTGTGAACTTAACACATAATCTACATTTATGGAAATATATGTAGTTAAAGAAATTTATAAAACTAATAATCTCAGGCGATGAGGGAATCTCGGGTAGTGGAAATGGTCCCTCTAGGAAATAGGGATCCAACTGCCTCCTGTACACAAGAGACGTTCTTCTTCCTGCTCCACTGCCTGGCCGCATTCCATTCCCACTTAAAACTGACACCTCCTTGAGTTTTTCGAACCTACAGAGCATGAGCCTTCAGTGGCTCAGTTCACATGCGGAAAAGGACACTTGCTTCCTTTTCCGGCACAGCAGTGTAGTTCATAAGAATTAGGTTCATTCGTTTTGTGGTTAGGTTGGTTAACGATGGTTTATTTCAACTTATGTCAGTAAAATAATACCAATGGAATAGGCTTCTGATTGGTCCTGGCATAAGGAAGCAACACCCAGGTCAAAGGTCCATCTTAATTTCCTCTACTCTTTCTATCTTGTAATGTACACACGAATCATGATATTCACACATATACTACAGCAGTTCTTTTACATATTTTAAGAAGGATGAAACTGAAGACAAAAACCCAAGCATTACATAGTAAAGCCTAAATACTATTAAGCTGGATGGTCAATTCTGCCATTATTTTCAGTCTTCAGACCTTTTATAAACTGTACTCAGTAATAGGTTCTTCAGTAAGACTAACAGTGAACAGTCTATTGCTTCCTACAGGGTGGAGAATTCACTTTGCAATGGTTTCAGAGATAGCCCACAGCAATAATGAAGCTATTCCTTAAAACTTACTGTCCATCTCCCACATGCTTGTTAATCAGCACTAAACTGACACAGATCCAGCCCCATACTGGAATGAGCATGTTAGGAATCAACACAAAAGAACAATGTGTATTCACTGCTTATAGCTAAATCAGACTAACTTGTTCCCAGGAGTTTTAAGGAGCCATGAAAGAGTCTTTTGGAAGTGACTGTCATTATTATTTAGCTCACTAGAACAGTGTGGCTTTCATCACAATGGTCTCCAGAAAAATGGAAGGGCAACAACTTTTTAAAGAGACTATATGACAACGTATGAAGACAGATGTTCAGTGCCCTGGCTTTCCAGATCCTGTAACACATAATTCATGAGGTAAAAACAGAGACCTCCCATGAATGGAGGGAAACAGAACTGGACCCTGAAGAACAACTGGTTTAACTGTCTGAACACTAAACACTCTATCTTATTCTCTTTAAATTAAATTACTATAGAAAAGATGTGAATATAGGGAAGATTTTATTTTTGTTTGTAGTAAAAGATAAAAAGTATATAAATTAATATTCCTGACAGAAAATTTACCTCTACAGAAAATTTCTAATACTTTAAGTCTTTAAAAGAAATTATAACCAATTTTAAGTTTTAACTTTGCATACAGAGAGAAATTGCTACTTACGTATTGTGTAACTTATTAACAATAGCATATAAATTAGGCATTTTCCATAACTACAAACCATTTTCACCTTCTAACATATATTTAATTTATAGTTGGTTAATAGATAACTCAATAATATGTATTACTAATAATTTGATAGTAATCCTCAATATTTTCTCTCCATCAGATTTTAATGTGGGTTCATAATACAACTATTGGTCTATTTAGGCAATAATTCATCATTTATGAGACTAGCAACTATGCATAGGTAAAATATAAGGTCTAAATATAAATGGTATCATACAAAAACCAAACAAATAAACCAAAAGATATTGAACTGAGAATTAAGAAATCTAGGTTTTCATTTGAGCAGGTACCCAAGTTCTTGGGTTTCAGTGTTCTCACTGAAAATGAAAAGAATGGGCTACAGATAGTCATTAAAGTCAGAGATTTAACTTTCATTGAGTCAACCAGTTAAAATCTCTGAATTGTATCTGCTGGTAGAGAATATTAAAAGGCAACTTTTTATAATCAGATCAAGCACACTTTCCATATGAATACTCTTTACTGTTGTCTATGGGTCTAACCTGTTGAACTTTTTGAATGACATTTTACATTCTCTAGAGATTCAAGCAGCACCCTTAATATCCTGCTGAATGTTAAGTAATTCTGTCTCTCTCAGAAATAAGTTCTATTAGTTTCCAGGTAACTTATATTTTGTGAAGAATTTTCAGGCAGACTGAAATAAATATCAATTTCATATTGTATTATTAAAAGAACAAGCAAATTTTGTTGTCTTAATACTCTGCTATGTTCACTATTGTTTTAATTCTAGACAGATTTTTTTGTGTTGGATCTTGTGCTGGTATAATGATAGTCTCTATACACATTTCTGTAAAAACACACAGACACACACACACACAAAGCTTATTTTTTAAATCAACGCTCATGACAGCAAATACTACATTTGCATACTAAAACACATTCTCTTAACTATGTACAACATTTAATTCCTGGCAGTTCTTACCTGGAGTCTGCATTCTTTGAAGTTTCTGGGTGTTGCTAACATGATCTTTCCGGCATGCCAGTCAGAAACTCCACACACTTTGTGTACAGTACTAGCCTGTGCTTGCTCTCCTGTTCTCTCTCCCTTTTGCTCTCACTCTGTGCCTCAGACAGTTAGGAATGCAGAAAAGCCAGAGCCAATGCCAGTCAAACTCAGTCCACCCCCTTCCTTTCTTTTGCTAGAGAGCACTAAACAATAGCCACTCTTCCTTGCTCACTCACCACCGTGTCTCTTTCATTAGCACCGAGTACTAAAAAATGTCAGAAGCAATGTGATGTACCCAGTGAAGTAGCTCAGCTTTTCCCCTCCCTATCCTTGGGATAGGGAGGATATTATAAACAGAAATTTTTTAAAAATCTTCTTCAAAATCTGTCCCATTTTAAGGCTAGAAAAATAAAGCTAATTTCAGATCTTATTTTGAAATGTTACTGTGCTAAATCAACACAAACATTTTAAAGAGCAAAAGTGGGGTAAATCATACACAGATATAACTTTATCTTTTAAATTACTTTATTATTCAAACTAATTTAAATTTTCGTGATGGAAATATCTTCTATTTAGAAAAGTTTTTATTTCTGTAAGGCCCTTTGTTCAGATCTTAAACTGGAATTTCATTTTAAAACAAAGAATAGTAACTGAAGAATGATTTTATACACTGAGAGCTTCTACTAAACTAGTTTTCTACTAGGCCTGATGAAATTATAGATAATATCACTGCACTCAGTCATTATTTGAGTCTGTTCTAAATTAAGATACATTCCCAGGGTATTTTTCTACACTCCAAAAGAAAAAAATGGAAGGCAGGTTAACAATGTGATCTTCATTACTGGTATGAGGTCCATTATATTGCTGCTCCGTGGCTAAGGCTAGCATGCCAGGTTATCACAGTAGACTCCGTGTGCCTCTTCAGGGAGTAGCACAGAAATAAAAGGAAGCCAGTCTGTGAGCTTTACCAGTGAGGGATTTATCCTGCACTGTCTGCTCTCTACACGTGTGTGCTAAATATAATATATAAGCTTCATATTAGCTATTCATATATGCACAGACACATATCTGTGTACATACATGTG
The DNA here is from genome assembly GCA_028658305.1 of Pachyuromys duprasi. NCBI lineage: Eukaryota > Metazoa > Chordata > Mammalia > Rodentia > Muridae > Pachyuromys > Pachyuromys duprasi. Next base: position 33,548,405 of record CM053759.1, on the reverse strand, counting down.
TTAAGGATTGTATACCTGTCGTTTGTCATTCCTTTACCTTTCTCCCTAAATCTCAGTAATTTAAATACTGTTTATTTAAGAAAAAAATTTACAGTGGATGAAAAATATAATGGGTCTCTATGATATTTAATTGTATTGTATACTGTACAAAATACATTATATTTTGCTCATATGTATATCTTCCCTACTCTCCCTTTATAAAACTTCTCTTTTAATTCTATCACAATTTAGTTTTCTTTATCTAGTCTTTTGCTACATTTTGTCTGCCTTTACTTTTAGTTTTCTGTTTCCACTTCACATAAACTACCTACTCCTTTAACCCCTACTCAAATACGAAAGGGGAAGAAAAGCACAACCAAATACTAGGAAGAAACATGCATATAAAGACTTGTACTCCTTAGATTTCTACCCTAACCTATATAAGACAAAACAAAACATCAACCTTTATACAATACAAAGTTACCTCATTATAAACTGCTGCTTACAGCTGATCTTACAGCACACAAAGCACAATGAAATCAATTATTCATAGCAACAAGTCAAATAAATAGATAATAATTTCTAAGTCACATGAAGAGATGATTTCGGCTCACAATAACAACAAAATGGCAATCAGAGTTGCTGAGTTACAGATGAGCTTTCTGAAAGGCCTGCCTGCTGTGAGAGCGAGCTCCAAATTCTTCTCAAGACTGCCCATGTTATAGGAATGCTGAAACTTGAAGATTCTCAAACTGTTACTAAAACTAAGCAACATCAGCATTATGTAATTTACAAGAGAGTACAACAATCTTTTCCCAAATGCCAAAAATAGTTCATGCATATAATCTCAACTGTGAGATTTTCTTCTGAAGTATCTTTTCTAAAACATTACATTCCATCATTACATATTACTCACACAAAACTTTTGATTGGTAGTTAGTTCAGGTCAGTAGGGGCATTGTCAGATATCCAAAGGAAAATTATAAAACTATTGTGTTCTGAAAAGACATTTGCTTTCTGCAGTTCTAATACTCAACAAAATCTTGAAGAAATCTGACATCCGTGTTGAGAAAATTTTTTTCTTAAATATAAACACGTTATAGCACTGTTCAATAACTTTCAAAGCAGATGCCACATCATGCTTCAGCATCTGCCACAGAGCCCCAGCCTTGGAGCTCTTGCTGCTTTGCCAGTCCTGTCTGCTTTCTTATTTATCCTTCAAAATCCAGATTGACAATTATTTTCTCAGTATCGCGTATCTTATTTTCCATAGCTAGAGATGATCATATCCTCCTGCATCGTCTCTTCTCCTGACCTGGCTCTTTTCTCATCACAGTCCTCACTACTTGACTTTATCTGTATCATGTAGGTTCCGAAGCCTAATGCTTCTTTTCCCCACACCACAGTATGAGGGATTTTCCAGGAACTAGAGAATGGCAGGAGCCTTCATCTTGTTTTCCACTCATCTCCAGACCTTATGAAAATACATTTGGCAGCAGGAGGAGCTTAAAAGTAGATAGAGAAACAGGAGGGGGATATATATATATATTTCATATATCAGAACTTAAAAAATATTTCTAGACCTAGTAAACTTTAGAATAACTTTAAAGTAGGGATGACCACACATTCATTTTTTATGTCACAGTTTAACTGAAATAGCCAAAAGAAGGGAGTAAAAATTAAATATCAAAAAAAGCTAGTTACCCAGCTAGGAACTGTTCATAATGGGCAAAATCCTGACCAGCATAAGTTGTTCCCAGGAGTACTGTCACCTAATTTCACTGTTGAGAAGCCCACAGTTAGGTGCTATGCTGCCATGGTTAGGGAATCATAGCTTCATGATTCTCTGTTACAGCACTAGAGAGCTCTCAAAACTCTTGGGAAGCATTAGGAAATGTTTCACCATGTCATCATTAATAAGCTACAAAGCATGTAACGGCCACGACCATGCAGAAAATCCCTCTCTGGTCAGGAACAGCCCGGAGAGAGATTGATGGAGTTTTTGACAATCCAGAACATCCATTTGGCACCGACCATGTTCGCTTTGGATAGACAAGGACATTTATGCTATGATTATTAGGTTTCACATATTACCCTTAAGTAATTGAGTAAGGTATTCTTGCCTAATATATTTTACACAGTCCAGTACCCCCCATGATACTTACTGTATGTTTGTATTAAACTGCACAAAAAATTCACTTTCCTAATTAAAAAGATGTCAAATGAAGGCTGCCACCACAGCTCAGTGATAGAGTGTACCCTAGGTATATGCCAGCCATGGGTCACCACCTCCTAGTACAGTCAAAACAAACAAAACGAAAACAACAAAAATATCATCAACAAATATTATTAATTAAGCACTGAGTGAATGGCTGAGCTAGATGACTATAAAAGTATCTTCCTGATTTGATTCTGTAACTTTATATTTCAAACAAAAGAAATATCGCAAGTCAGTTTCAATGTTCTCCTGTTATGGACTAACATAATACCCTCTTATTGAACATCTTGAAAATTTGTTTTTTCAAGACAGGGTTTCAGTTTCTCTGTGTAGCCTTGGGTGTTCTGCACTTGCATTGTAGACCAGGCTGTCCTTGAACTCACAAGTGATCTGCCTGCTTCTGGGATCAAAGTTGTGTATGACCTCGCCCAGCTGAACATTTTGATACTTAATATAGTTATAATTTGTTTATACTGAACCCCAAATGTTCCTCACTGTAATGCAGGTAAGCTCCATGGGGTTAAGGAGTACACACACGTCTACTCATCCCTGTAACCACAGTGTCAGGTCTGCAGAATAAACAAATAGTTTTTGGCACAGGCAAAAGTTGACTCCTAGAGGTTTTAATCTAGGCATGATTCCAAGGATAGTATCAATAAACTATCTTTGTTAATAAAAACCCAAGATGATTTTTTTAGTTATAAATCAATGAAATAATCCATTTTGTGAAATTTTGAAGACTGTGGATAATATATTTCCCTTCATGCCTAACAAAAGTACAATTTTGGAACTCTCATTCAGCTATAGAATTCAATGTGCTAGCCACTAAAACTCTGAACTACAAATACATTGTTTTAAAAAACGAAAAGGAACACAATTTAGTTAGCTGCACATAATTAAAAACTTACACATCAAATTTACTCATTTTCAAACAAACCAATAAGTAAGTAATTCCTTAACACTTATCTTCTACTTTCCAAACAGAAACACATCTCAGGAGTAATCAAGTTGAAATGTACAACAAACTGCAGACTCTGGCTCTTGCGCTTATGTAAAAGCAGATGGGTCATAAACACGCTTTCATAACCACAAACACAGCTTCTTTTAATGTCATCCCACAGGGAAAGGCATTTTGATAATGTAGTCTTCCTACTGGATTCTTGTAAGAGTTCATATTAGAAAAAGAAATCATTGTTTAGAATTGTTATGACAAACACCAAGTCACCCACTTATTCAGAAATGCCACTAAATTTTAGCTATTAATTAAATTTGTATATTATAGAACTGTAATAGAGGACCAGAATTTCCATTACATCATATGAATAGCAATGTATCCATACGTTTGTAGGAAGGGTACTTGACAAACACTGAATAATTAGGATAGTCACAGGTTTCTTTTAATCTTCAGGTTAAGATTTTGAAGCCGGCCTGGTGGCGCACATTTTCCTCAGTGGCTTAAAAACAAATACAAAATTGCCAGTTAAGTTTGTTGACCTTCTATTGAGCTATTCTGCTGTCATAACTCAAACATTATTGTAGTCTTCTCATAAAACCCAGAAAGAAGGTTACTCTGAGTACAAATGATGATCATAGCTATGTGGTTTCTGTGTCTGTACAATCTATTAAAAGATTAAGTCTTTTGCTACAGTAAGTCTTTGGCTGTACGTTTCTACATACACATATAATAAAACATATACATAGATTATTTAGTTCAAAATACTTCAATTAGTTCATTCAATTTCCATTATTACCTTACAAGTAACTGAAGCAAACTAAACTTCAATAAAAATACAAAAATAAGTCATAAAATATTTTTAGTTGTGAGCCTAGCCTTAATGGGTGAGCCATCTCTAGTCCCATAAAGCATTTTTTAAAAGGGAAACAGCCTAAAAGAAAATCCTAAAGCTATTTTCTATGAAATCTGAATTCTAAAACAAACAACCTAAGAAACAATTACTGGTCATCTCCCCGTTTTACAGATGAGCGAGGTGGAGACACGGTGGAGCTCGTGAGTGACGTGCCCAGTCTCAGTGTGGCAGCACTAGAATGCATACTTTTATTGGCTCTGAGTGCTTTCCCGGAGCCACTGTGGTACACTAATGAACCTCTCCATGTTTCTCTATTTGAATGGCATTCAGGGTAGGACTACTTCTCAGAGCCTCTGGAGAGCTGGTTCCTGTGTTTATGGGACTCTTTGTCATGACTTTAGTGGCTCTGTGAGGCTCTACCCTATGGTTCCTTCACTCTCCTCCATCTGAGATGCCAGAAGCTCTGAAGAAGCAGCTTAGGCAACTCAGCAATACATCTAGACAATATGGACTAAATCTGCTTGTTGATCAGTTTGGTATACATTTGACTCTTTACTGTATTTTGAAAATACCTCTCGCTTTTTTATGGAAAGTTTCCTCACCAAATATTTGGCATCTTGAATATTGTCATAACCCATTAAACTACATACAATATAGTACACAAAAGAAATCTAAAATTGCAGTGCCCTACTTACAAATTGGTTAGACTTTTTTTTTTAAGTATCTATACCAGAACTGTTTGGCCTCTATGTTGTTGGTTGCTGTTTTGTTGTTGTTGTTTGTTTTGCTTTGTGTGTGTGTTTTCTAAAACACTATGAAGTAGAAGTGACAAAGGGAAAGAAAGTAAAAGTACAGTTTAATATTTACCTGCTACATACATAACAGCATCTGCTAGAAAATTTGCATTTAATATCTTTCAAATTCTGTGATGTAGGAACTATTAAGCTGATTTTATACATGCAAAAGAATTTCTTCCTTAAACTGCACATTTCTGTTCCCAGACATATGTATAATGTGGAAATACAACCATGGTTATTTAAAAAGCAAGTAGACTTGAGCTGGGAAGATGGATCAATGAATAAGCACTTGCCGTCTACACCTGACCATCTGATTTGAATTCCAGAACCCACATGAAGATGGAAGGAGAGAGATGAATCCACAGGAACTGTCATTTAACTCTACATGCATGTCACTGTATATGTGCGCCCACAGACACACATCAAACACACACAAATAAATACATAAATAAACTTTATATTCCCTGACAGATGAGAGTATAAGCATTCTTTTAAAACCTTACTAATTTTACTCTATAATAATAAATAAAAGGGAAAGATATTTGTTAATAAAACTTTGAATTAATTTTCATTCTCTGATACAAAATGGTACAACATGTCTTTATCTGAGCGATGGTTCTTCATTCCAATCATGGAAAGCATAAACCAGCCTCTTTAAAACAATCATGTGAGCTGGCAAAGCTAATATTTTTTTAAATTGTTACATAAACTAACAGCCAGAGGAGTACTAGACTTAAAGGTGTTATTCTGCCCTAAATATAATGGCTCAAATTCACTGCTAAACCCAAGAAAGTATGAGAAAATATAATTTATTAACCACAGTGAACAAAACTCATCTTCGACTTTCAGCTCTATGCTGTCTGTCAGTGATGTCAAATAACTACCAAAACAGACCATAGTCTCCTATTCTGCAAACACCCTCCCATCCCTCAGCCATTTCTACCATTGTGGAATTCTGTAGCTGTTAAGTACCTATTCCATTCAATTGTTAAATGTGTTCTTAATCATATGGAGCTTGGAAGGTACCTTTCTCACTTCTTCTTTTCTTTTTTTTTTTAATTTATTTATTTTTATATCAATCACAGGTTAGGTACTTTGAATCCCAGGCGTAGCCCCCTCCCTCATTCCCTTCTACCCTCCCACTCCCTCCCTCATCTCCCTCCTCCCCGCCCCCTCCAAGT
>CM053759.1:33501819-33541922 GCA_028658305.1 Pachyuromys duprasi | reverse complement strand
ATAAAGCAGCCACGAACATGGTTGAGCAAATGTCCTTGTTGTGTACTTGAGCATCTTTTGGATATGTGCCTAAGAGTGGTATAGCTGGGTCTTGAGGAATCACTATTCCTAATTGTCTAAGATAGCGCCAAATTGATTTCCAGAGTGGTTGTACAAGTTTGCATTCAAGTGGGAAAGACCCTAGAACTCACTGGCACAAGAGACTTTTTCCTGAATAGAACACCAACAGCACAGGCTCTAAGATCAACAATCAATAAGTGGGACCTCATGAAGCTGAAAAGCTTCTGTAAAGCAAAGGACACTGTCATCAGAACGAAACGATAGCCAACAGATTGGGAAAGGATCATTACCAATCCCACTTTTGACAGAGGGCTAATATCCAGTATATATAAAGAACTCAAGAAGTTAAAAAGCAAGAAACCAAATAATCCAATTAAAAAATGGGGTATGGAGCTAAAAAGAGAACTGACTGTAGAAGAATATCGAATGGCAGAAAAACACTTAAAGAAATGCTCAACGTCCTTAGCCATCAGAGAGATGCAAATCAAAACAACTCTGAGATTTCACCTTACACCCTCCAGAATGGCTAAGATCAAAAACTCTAGTGACAACGCATGCTGGAGAGGTTGTGGAGAAAGAGGAATCCTCCTCCATTGCTGGTGGAAATGTAAACTCACTTCTTCTTTTCAACGACACCAATGTGCTAACTTCTGGTTCCTCATAGACACCTCTGAATCCCTCCATAATTCCTACTTTAAAGAACTGGTTACAAAGGATTTGTGTAAATAGGTTTTTACTCCTTGATGCCAACACTGAAAAATTGAGGAAGAAAAATGTATGTAATGCTTTTTCCTCTATTTCCAGCTGTCATTTTAGTATTTTTATTCCTTTTTTTTCTAGTGAATTTATTTTCTTTTCACTCTTTTCTGTTTTCTACTCTCTAAAGTTAGAGTGCCAAAGGCGGGGGGGGGGGGGGAGATGTTAAGCAGAAAAAAAAGATGAAACAATAGAAATTTATTTTGTTGCTCTATTGAATATCAGCTAAACTGGGAAAAAAAGTGAACATGTAAGTTACCAGGAAGCAACAGGAGAAAGAATGCATGCACACAGGACAGAAAGAGGGAGCACAAAAGCCACCACAACAACCCAGCAAAAGGGATTAATGAGATGTGCAGGAGCTCTCTCTACTCTCATTTACTATTGTTACTACAGCGATCACTTAGCAGGTGAAGAATACCAAGGGGTCACAACAACAGCAACATAAATAATAACAGAGCAGCAGCAACAAAACAACCCGCTTCATCCCTGGAGGGAGCTCCAGTCTGCTCTGTGCGCCATTAAACTAAATTATATACAATCTGACTTACAGATCGTGTCTGATATGCAAGGTGAAAAGACTTTGATAAACAACTTGGGCAATCTTGGACTATGGGGGTATGGTGGGGAGGCACTCAAGGGAAAGTGGATACCAGTCTGTACTGGTACTTAGATAGTTTTGCTAATTTTTCTGAATCATGTCGTTTCCTTTTCCTTTCAGAAAAGATTCTGAGCCGTTCTGTATCTAGGTCAAGTCTCTATAATAACCCTCAAAGTGCATTAGAAACAGCTCCACCCCTTCTCTCTGCCTCCATCACACAACAGACTGTTGAGTTATTCCTGTACTTTAGAAAAGAAGAATTTGTCCAACTATGCAAATAAAAACGGAGAGGACAATCTCGTGAGAGACAGAAATAGAGTGCTTTCTGAGAGCTCAAATATAGGTTTAGTGTATTTCTTTCATGCACAGTCACCTGCTTAACCTAAGCTACCTCAGAACAATCTGGTGGCTGCTGTGATGATACCTGAGTGCATAAATCACAGGCTTGTCATCTACAAGGTTCTCATCTAGTTGCCAAGACACGCACCAACAACTTACTGAAAACACAAGGGCACACATCCAAATATTAGTACAGTTAGCATGGATAAATTCTCATGCTGGAGAATGCTGACTGGCAAAATGAAGGGAAAGACTGCCAAGAGATGATAGCTAATCCAGGTCGTAGGACAGAGCACATTTCCATAAAAAGGAGGTAATGGTAGAAGACAGGGCAAGGCATTACAGCTTGATGGCTAATGTGAGCAAATGCCATTGTGTCTGATACTGCCTGGAAAACCTGAAGCCACACAATTAGGCAAGAATCCCAGGTAGCTCTTCAAGGAAGGAAATGTGGCGTTAAAAAGCTAAGTCTAGGCTTAACCACCTTCAGTGCCTTTGAAAATCTTAACCTTATTATACAGAATGGAGATATTAATAAAGGTGCTTAAACAAAGAAACTAGTATGATTCAATTGGTCCTCACAGAAATGAAAAACTTGGGAAAATTTAAAAGTAGAAGAAATTATGGTAGAAACACATACAGTGGCCTTTAACAGAAACAGTTATCACATGAGGACTGGTTACAGAGAGAGAAAGGAATGAGGAGGGAAGCTTCATAGAGATAATGGATTTGGTTTTGACTATGCTGGTAGAGATGTTCAAGTGACCAACTGTGATCACAGGTCTGAATTAAGAGGAAAAGCAGAAGCCAGAAATAGAGATTGAAAAGCTACCTACACAAAGATGATTGTTTGGAGACAGAGGAGCTAAAAAGCTCAGGAAATTACCCTGACAGGCTTTTTGATAATAGCCAGTGGGGCTCACACTCCTCATATAGTTTAAAAACTAGTTGTTTCTCTTCTCCAGCCATTCATTTATAGTTTTATTTACAGTAAGAAAAGAAACTAGATCTTCCTCAATAAGGCTAAAAACTTGCCATGTTTAGATTATTATAATTTAATAGATTGGGAAAAATACTTTGTTCATGCTTCAGGAATGCTGTAAAGGGTATTTTCTTCTCTTTGCCCCTCTGTTAAATAAAACTTAGCCGCAGTAATGCTGCAGGGCAAGTCTTCTGTGAGTCATAACTGTGTGCTGTGACTTAACCAATCATTTGATCGTTCACATTTCTTACAAGGAATTCAAACATCAAAAGCTACAGGTGGTCTACAGACCCACAGCAAGCTTTTCTCACATGAGGAGACCTGAGAATACCTTTCTCATTCTCTGATAGAAACTGACACAGCATGTCTTTATCTGAGCTATAGTTCTTCATTCCTATTATGGAAAACATAAACCAGCCTCTTTCCCCCATCCCCCAAGATAAGGTTTCTCTGTGTAGCCTTGGCTGTCCTGAACTTGCTTTGTAGATCAGGTTGGCCTGGAATTTACAGAAATCTTCATGCCTCTGCCTCCCTGAGTACTGGAATTAAAGGTGTGTGCTATCACGCTCAGCTGTAAACCAGTCTCTTTAAAAATAGTGCATGTGAGGAATTATTGGTGAGGAATCGTTTTATTATGTTTTTTTTTGTAGTGTAGGGTAATCAAAATTGAAAAGAATGTTAGAAAATATAGCTTTTATAATTTTATCAGTTTTCCAAGTATTAATAGCCATGAGCTTAGTAATATTAGATTACCAAAACAGTTGTTTTAAATCAAATTTCCACTTTAAAGATTTATTACTTTTATGAGTATATGTATGAACTTGCATGTACACTATATGTGTATCTTCTGAAGATTTGGCATTAATGGGCTCTCATGTTTGTCTCCTCCTTTCCTTCCAGCAAATATATTTTATGTTTGATAATCTCTTATGTAAAAATTAGTAGCTCACTATTGTTCTAAATTGCTTTTATTTGTGTATATGGATTAAGCAGAATTTATTCTTTTCTATAAGCAGTATATAAACTTACTAAACTTAAGTGAAGTTTTGTTAATATATGCATGTAGTTTAGAGATTGCTAACTCTACACAGCTTGAAAAATCAACAATCTACAGCCCTACGTTTAAACAACTTAAAAATGGCTTTGAACTGTATTTTAGTTTGTGTGTACATGTGTGTGTTCAGAGGACAACTTGTGGGAATCTGTTCTTTCTTTTTCCCATTGGGTTCCAGGAATCAACTTAGTCAGGCTTGTTAGCAGGCATTAGATGAGCAATTTCACCAGCTCTGTAATGACATTTTCTTCCTTGAAGAAACTACTTGTTCTGGCTATTACGAATAAAGCTGCTACGAACATGGTTCAACAAATGGGAAACAACCCAGATGTCCCTCAACAGAGGAATGGATACAGAAATTGTGGTACATTTACACAAAGGAATACTACTCAGCAATTAAAAACAAGGAAATCATGAAATTTGCAGGCAAATGGTGGGATCTAGAAAAGATCATCTTGAATGAGGTATCCCAGAAGCAGAAAGACACACATGGTATATACTCACTTAGAAGTGGATACTAGACCCATAAGATAGGATAAAAATACTTAAATCTGTACACCTAAAAAAGCTAAACAAGGAGGACCCAGGGTAAGATGATCAATCCTCACTTAGAAAGACAAATGGGATGGAAGAAGGAGAAAACAAGAAACAGGACAAGAGCCTACCATAGAGGGCCTCTGAAAGACTCTACCTAACAGTGTATCAAAGCAGATGCTGAGACTCATAACCAAGTCTTAGGCAGAGTGCAGGGAATCATATGAAAGAAGGGGGAGTTAATATGACCTGGAGAGGACAGGAGCTCTACAAGGACCAAATATATCTGGGCCTAGGGGTCTTTTCTGAGACTGATTCTCCAATCAAGGACCATGCATGGATATAACCTAGAACCCCTGTTCTGACACAGCCCATGGCAGCTCAGTATCCAAGTGGGTTCCCTAGTAAGGAGGACAGGAACTGTCTCTGACCTGAACTCAGGGCTGTCTCTTTGACCCTCCCCCCTTACCCCAAGGGAGGAGCAGCCTTGCTAGGCCACAGAGGAGGACATTGCAGCCAGTCCTGATGAGACACGATAAGCTAGAGTCAGATGGAAGGGGAGGAGGACCTCCCCTATCAGTGGACTTAGAGAGGGGCAGGGAGGAGATAAGGGAGAGAGAGTGGGATTGGGAGGGAATGAGGGAGGAGGCTATGTCTGGGATACGAAGTAAATAAACTGTAATTAATATAAAAATAAAAATTTATTTAAAAAACTACTTGTTTCCCTTTTAGCTATGTTTTGATAGTTAGCCTCATATAATATATGGCTATACCAATATTTTAAAATTTCCCTTTCTGACATTTTAAACCTTCTATGAAAAAATTCCACTTTCTGCTTCTCCCGTACCATTTCACTTACTACACCCATACCTCATTCACCTTGCTGTATGGTTACATAGTAAATATGGCAAGAACAAACAATACTACAATTATATGTATTTCTGAGACTTTAGCCACATATTAAGTCCTATGTACAACGTAACTAAGTGGTTAAGAGAATAAACCCCAAAGGTAAAGCTCCTGGGTTCACATCTTATCTTTGTCACTTCTACTTAAAAAAAAAAAAATACAGAGATCTGTTCACTATCAAGTGACAGCGCAGGCAGGCAGGTGCCACTACAAGGAGAAAAAGAAAGAAAAACAGAATGCTGTGGGCACTGTGAAGACAGGTGGAATGGGTGATGCGAGGGTGGTGAGGAACAGCCTGATGTGAGTAGCCTGTGCTCCCTCCTGAGACCATGGTGACATCCCAGGCTGTGCTGCCGCTGAGGGCGATGCCTGGATCTGTGGCCTTGCAGCAGCAGGAGTCTGCATCGATGTCTATGGTCCATGTTATACCAAATGCCATGCAGATACCCTGGCTTGGACTGAGGCTAGAAAACATGTAGATATCAGAGGACTTCACAGAGCTGACCCAGCCCCTTGCTGGCTGCGGCACTCGGCGAAACTCAGGAGAGCTAGCCCTACAACTTTGCCTGGGCAAAGCAGGAGAGCAGGCAGGCCTACCAACTCAGCTACATCCCATGCTCAGATCCAGAGCTTTGAGTTGGCTCAACCCAACATCTACAAACTGCAGGAGCATGTGAAGGGGCCAGTGCTACAGAGCCAAAGCTGTAGGATCTCCAGGACACAGGGCAACAACAAGATACCCGAGAGAATCCCAGTGAGGAGACAGTATTGATAGTGCAGCAGAAGCCAGAGGCCTTGAACACTTGCAAGTAACGCTGTTTGGACAAATGCGTGTACTGTGTGACACACTGCAGCTTCCACGGCAAGATAATTTTTAAAAAATATTTGCTTGTTTTCTTTTGGGAGGGGGAGGTTGCAAGGACAGATGGTGGGTATGCAGGAACAGGAGATGAGTTGAATTGAGGTACAGATGTGAAACTCACAAAGAATTAGTAAAAAAGATTTTAAAAATTAATGAAAAAATAATGAGATACTGATGTAAGCCTAGGATGGCTATGAACAGTGATTATTCTATCTCAGCTTCTTCAGTGCTATAAGAATTAACACCATGCATAGCAAAATCTTTACTATTTTTAATTTGTTTTTGTTTTTTTAATATATAAAGTCATGTAGTCGAGGCTGACTTAGAAGTCATGTAGCCAAGGATGACCTTGAACTGTTGATCCTCCTCCTACCTCCCGAGTGCTGGGATGACAGTCATGTGTTCGGACCCAGTTTATGGGGTGCTAGGGACTGAACTCATAGCTTTGTGCATGGTAGGTAAGCAGTTTACCAACTGAGCTACAACCCCCTGTTTAGTTGACTTTTGGTTGCCACATTTTTATGTATTTATGAGGTATACGGTTATGTTTAGTGCACATATCATCAAATAATGATCACTTCAGGATAATCAATACCTATCAACCTAATGTTTTAAAATTGTCTCTTGACTATTTAGAGATAAACACTGTGACTGTGTTTACGCTGTGTTACAGAACCTCTCACCAACTGTCCTCTCGTCCCTTCCCACCTTCAGCCCCACCCACACTCGAAGCTAACCATTACTCTGCTTATAACTTTTTATGTAATTAGCTTTCTAAGATTCTAATTACGAGTGAAATTATGCAGGGCTTCTTAATCTTTCTGTATCTGAAGTATTTACTTAATGCCATATACAGACATCCATGTTGATTCATTGACAAAATTTGTATTTTTATGGCTGAACACAATTCAGGTTTCTTTTTATCTAATTTTCTAATATACATAATCTCACATATAGAATCTAAAAGAGCTGATCTCAGTGAAGTTCAGAGTAAATTTGTGTTTACATAGGCTAGAGATGAGATGGGGTAAGTCAGGGAGTAGCTGGCAATAGGTCCTAAGTCACCGTTAGAGATGAGCAAGATGAGTGTGCTTTTACACAGGATGGTGATTACGGATAACAACAGTTCACTCTAGACTTCAAAAAGCTAGACAAAAGAGTTTTTAAAAGTCTACACCACTAAAAAAATTAAATGTGGGGCTGGAGAGATGGCTCAGTGGTTAAGAGTACTGTCAGCTCTTCAAAAGGATCCAGGTTCAATTCCCAGCACCCACATGACAGTTCACAATTGTCTATATCACCAATTCCAAGGGATCTGACACCTTCAGACATAAAATAAAAATAAATTTAAAAAAAAAGAAAAATAATTTTAAAAAATTAAATGTTTGAAGACAGGTATGTTTAGCCTGCTTTTAAATACTATGTAATTAATATATGTATTAAAGCCAATCCTTATTAATATGTTGTGTTTACATTTTGTGCACCAATTAAAACTACACAAAAAACTCAAGTGTTTTGTGCAGCATTCAGTTCTTGTTTTACACATTTAATAGGTTATCTTTCTGAGAACAGAGAAAATTATTTTTAAATTTCCAGGTGACTTTCTTTTTGTTTTGTTTGCCTACCTTTAAATTTGTTTTGACTTTTGTTTTCTGTTTGTTTGTTTGTTTTAGTCTCTGTCTTTTGCTTAGGTGAAGTTAGTAGCATCAAGTGTTTCCTTTTTTGCTATTAAAATACCAGAAGACTGTTTCAAACATTTGTTTGAGAGTTAACAACAGTGAGGACAGTTGAAGAAAAAGCCTTCCTCTAACACTTGTTTATTTACCTATATTTGGTAAAGTACCTTGCTTTTAATTTTCCGGGTATCTCAAAAATCCAGGTACTTCAGGGATTTGTTTCCACCTTCCCTGAAAATATAAGTAGATATAGGAAGAGAACTTGACCAAGGAATTAACCATCAGATGATACCATCTATCTGCTTCCAAATTGTAAGATTCAGCAGAAAAAAAAATAAGATTGGTGAGTGGTTTCTTTGTTGGCACATCAAGATCCGACTCTTTCAAGTGCTTTTTATTTTTACTACAACCTAACGACTATTAGCTTTTGCTGTATGAGGGCGGGGTGCGTATGTGTGCATGTGTTTGCCTTTCTTGTTTTCCATATGCTAGAAGGACAGGGTCTTTAAAATAAAATCCTTTACTAGAGGTTTATTTGGTTTGTGGAAGGAGTACAATAGAAGCTTAAGTTCAGTGTGCTATTTCTATCTCTAGAAATCCAGGATGAATCTAAAACCTATTCCTGATTGTTTATCCATTGTTCTCCCTTCCTATCTGACCCTCCAATCACAAGTGTTTCTTTAATATTAACATGCTAATGTGTACTAATATCAATTAGCATACACTAAAATTATAATACATTAACAGTGCTTTAGGGCTGATTAAGAGAAGCTCCAGCCAGGGGTCACATTTTAGAGGGCTCTAGTACCTTGGTCTTGGGCACCAATCACAGTATTTTGAATGTGCAAACTGGAAACAACAACCCCATGAGAAGTCCATCTACACAAAGGATTTGAATGAAATAGTTCTTTGAGACACTTTACTGCCATCTGCTGGAAAACTATGAAATAACTACAAACTGTAAGACACCTTCACGGAAAGGAACAATCTACTGTGCCAGGATGGAGAGAATAAGAGCAAATTAGAAAGGCCTCTTCTGGTCAAGCGGCACACCTGACAGGACAGCTGGTAAAGCAGCCATGCCATGATGCCGGCTCAGAGGATGTCAGTGTTCCATCACAATGACAAGTTTTTGGGAGTACGTGCATACGTCATGTTGCTTGTGAATAACTTGATCTATATATAATAAATATCAGGAGTACTACTATATGGCAATAGCAAGAAATGGACAACTTATAAAAAACACCCATTGCTAAGCCTCTACCTCTCTCTATTTCTAGAGTTCTTGCAAGATTGTGATATTTCCTTTAAAAGGTTGATTTTATAAGTTACAGTTACACTAAAAAGGAACATTTACTTAAAGTACAGCACTTATGTTCATATAACTAATAACCTCCCATTACTGCTTGCAGACAAGGAACAGTGTTACCTGAAGAAGCCGTTTGCTTTCTGAAAACTCTGAACAGTTTGAATGTAACCTTTCAAATTAAAACAAATTTAAGTGTGTGTATGTTTTGCCTGCATGTATGTCTGTATACCATGTAAATGCCTGGTGCCCATGGAGGCCAGAAGAGGACATCAAAACCCCTGTAACTAGAGTTGTGCTCAACTACTGAGCCAGCTCTCTGGCCCCAAACATAGATAATCTTTTGATTAATAAACTAAAACCTGGAAATTGACAGAGAGTAGTTCTCTAGATTTTCAAAATTTTGAAATGAGTGCTTCAGAAAACATCACATTTTCATGAACACTTTATTTGATGAAACAAAATCAGTGTTGGAATCTGCTGAATGTAAGCATCTGAGAATGATGCCAAGGAAAAGTAAATACTTAAGTTGGTAACATTTCTTTTCTAATAGACTGTAATAGTATCCTAACCTGTCTCTGAATTCCTATTCCTGTACCTTTGCTCTTAACACATTATAAAGAGTAAGAATCACAGCCTCCATGAGGGCTTACAAACCTCTGATCTGGCTAGCTGTCCAAGAGCATGTTATCATCCCTACTGCCTCCTTGCTGTTTATTCCCCTTTAGTCTCATGGGCTCATCTGCTATTCACTAAGCTGCTCTCTGAATTGGATTTCCCCAGTCCTAAGTTTCTGTAAGTGTGACATCCATACTAATGCCAGGTTATTACAAACACCACTCAGGCCTTTCTTAGTAAGCTATGCTAAAATGATCATTCCAGACACTTTGGCTTCTCTAGTCCTGCTCCCAGCTTTGTTTTCTGCTCTGTTCTTGTCAGTATCAGGCAATATAAAACTACTTTTTACTTGGGTTTATTGTCTATGACTCCTTAGTACAAAGCAAATTCACAAAATGAAAGTTTTTATGTATTTTTTCAATGCTAACCCCTAGAGACTACAATAGCTTCTAATATTTACTTAGTAGCTACTAAAATCATCACCTAAAACCAAACAAACAACCTAAAAAAAAAACAGTATTCCAAACAGGCAACAGAATTTTTAAGTACAAACTGTTCCTCTTTCACTCTATTTATGCTGTTAATTACATTTGGTAGCTGACTGGGGGACTCTCAGTAGAATGCCCTCAATGAACAAACAGAGTGAAAATTTAACTTTAAGGAATACTGGAGAAAATAGATTTTGAAACTTTCATCCATCTAATAGACCTTCTCTTCTAACTCTGGAGATTAATGGAATTTTGGTTACTACTAAATTGTAACAAAACACACAAAGAAAACAACTTGAAATAGCATCTTTTCAAAAATAATGCAAATCTTTTTTTCTTTTTTAAGTTTATCTCATTTTTAATTAGTTTATTTACTTTGTATCCCAGCTGTAGCCCACTCCCCCATCTCCTAATCCCACCTTCCCTCCCTCTTCTTCTCTATGCCCCTCCCCCAGTCCAATGATAGGGGAGGTCCTCCTCCCCTTCCATCTGACCCTAGCCTACCAGGGCTCATCAGGACTGGCTACATTATCTTCCTCTGTGGACTGGTAAGGCTGCTGCCCCCTCAGGTGGAGGTGATCAAAGAGCCGGCCCCTGAGTTCATGTCAGAGACAGCCCCTGCTCCTATTACAAATCTTAATAAGAGCACTTCATGGTGGCTCATCAAATTGAGAACCGTAAATTCAGGGGAACCAGTCCATGAACTGCTTTACGTTTTAAGAAAGACAAAATGGCATTATCATTAATATCACCACACTAATGTTGTCACCATGATGGATTAACAAGCACACACTGTCCTTCATCTTTCCTCATCTTTAGTCCTCATTAATTTTCCCTTCTCATTCAGTCACTTAATATTTATGGAGTATCTCTCTATCAACCTGCCATCCCTTTGGCAGATAATATCTAAAGTGAGTTGTCTCCCCTTGCTGTTCAAATCCTCTCTGAATATACTATCTCAAGCCATTTCAGAATGGCTTATACTACTACTAAAACTGCTTTTTTTGAATAAATTCACTTAAGAACCCTAATGTCACTAAATTCCACGATAATCTCGTTTTTAATCCTTACCTTAGCTTCCCCTCCGTAGCATATAACAAAGTTGATAGTACTTCTTAACCATCCTCTCTGACCAATTATTTAGTACATTTATTTGACAATATGATCTTTGGTCCCCCCTTCTTCCCTTATTTATTAACACTCATTCGGAAAAGGGCTCAAATGAATAATGTCCAGCTTAATGAATCATCCCAAAGTGGACATGAGCTGTGTCACCATTGCCTGAGTCAACAAAAAAGACACTGAAAACACTCTAGAAGCTTGTCATACTGCTCCCTCTTGCCGGTTTCTGCCTCTTCCCTAAAACTAAGCACATGTTTTTGCTACTTGGAGCTTCATCTAAACAGATGAGACAACAAGCACCAGTGAGTGTATTCTTCAGTAAATACTGTGCTAAGCCTCTAGCTAATTTTCTGCTAGGAAACCTGTATATTTATCAGGTCAACCCTTTCCTGTCTTAAGAATACACTGTCCTGCTCCACAATTTGCCTTTTCACTTTCTTAATGGTATTTTGATATATAGTTTCTATTCTTTATCAATCGAATCAACCATTTATTTCCCTAATGATAAGTAGATATTTAATGATAATGATATTTATCATCTGATGAAGACATTGTCCTCTATCCAAAATCATTAGCACAATTCCATTCTGCAAGCCTACAGTTTTATTTCTCTCTTCTAAGCCTACAACACATTTGGAATTGATTTTGTATATGACTTAGGGAAGATGTGAAGAGCCACACCCCTGCTCTTCACAAATATTATGACTGACCCAACATCAATGGCTGAACACTGACTCCCTCAAAGCTTTGTTAGCACGTGAAAGGACAACGATTTCAGAATTCTGAATTCTATTTAGAGCTATTTAAACAAATGTTGGTATCAAGAGGCTAAGTATTCTTATTTTGTTTTCTTTTATCCTGAAACTTGCTATGTAGATCAGGCTGGCCTTAAACTTAGAGATTCGTCTGCCTGTGCCTCCAGAGTGCTGAGATTAAAAGTATGTGCCACCACTCCCAGATATTTTAGGTGAAATTAAGAATCCATATGATAACTTAGAAAAAGCATACAGGGATATCATTCTGTAATTCTGATCCTGAGAAATGAAATAATATTGCTTTCTAATATACAAAAGTCTCCCCCCTCCACCTGGTACACACCATATTAAATTTCTTTTTCCTACACAGTTATTGTCTTGTGATGTTCTACTAAGTATATTAATTTTTTTCAATTCACTTGCTGGAATATAGAAGAAATACCAGTAGAAATAATTAATCTTTAAATATTTCATATATTTTTGTTTCTACATGTATTTGCACTATCTTTTTAAGTAAAAAACAAAAACACTAAAGTCCTACTATATTCTTTATTCTTCAGACTAGCACCAAATGTTACAAACATAACTATTCAACGCAACATTCAACAGAACATAACCTTGTCTAAAGAAAACTCACCAAGAAATGAAAACAAAAGAGGTTAACTATCTAATTTAAGATTCAACTGACATGAAAAAGACGAATATCTCCAGAGATAAGCTTCATCCTTCTCATATTGATAAGGGAAATTTCAATGCTAATTTTAGGAAAACCACTTTAAAAATCGGCACTAAGTCTCATCAGTCAGAACAACTGCTAGGGCTGTCCAGAATAAAAGCTAGAAAATGGCTCAAGACCAGACACCTGTGCTAGCTGCCGTCTTATTTTGTCTTTAGGAACAGTACATGGAACACAATAGATACTTAACAGTTTATTACAAAGTCATTAGGTATCTCTTCTAGAAGTCTGCAATAATTCTTCAGACTATGATTATACTTCCTTAAAACCTAAATGCTTTCCAATATGACAGAAACAACTAAAGGGGGGGGGGGATGAAAGATCGTAGCTCTTGGCTAGTTTGTATATACGGAGTATCACTGAATGTGAAATAAAACAGGCTATAAAATATTTATACTCCAATAAGTTTTCAATAGTATGTGGGCCTGAACGGCTTCAACACATGCTAAAGCGGCTCAAACCTAACATGATGACTGGAAAATGACCCTCCAAGTAAACGTTAGAGAGAATGTTTGCTAGCCTAATACTTTTAAAAGGCAGAAAACTTTATAAGACAGTAAGAGAAATGGTTATAAAAAAAGACCTATGTTCTGACCTACATTTAGACAACAAAACACAAACCTTATTTTAGAAAACACAGCTCAAACCACAGACTTATATACTGACCACCACCACAGAAACAACAACTGATTTTATTTATCTCCCATGTGTCCATCAGTAAGATGTTTATGGTTCCTTAAAAACATAATTATAATATTAAAATGCCAAAGCAGGTCCTATTTTTCAATTTTTTAAATTATTTTAAATTGCGTATGCCTTTAAATAATCATGCCAGCCTAATTATTTAAATATTACAAAACAATAACAAAACAGCAAATGATATACAGGATATAAAATGGGGGAAGGGCTAGCTACTTTGATACTGAAGAATTCTTTTGAAATTTAACAACTGAACTGTGATTTTGTTTGGGGTGTTTTGGGTTTGGGAACAGTGGGAATGCTAGACAGGTATTCTATCACTGAGCCATCCCCAACCTGAAATGGAAGGGTTCACATTCCTCCCTCTGTCATTGACTTGAATCACAGGTCTTAATATAATTTATGTAGAATATGCAAAGTTAAATAAGCCTACTCTGACTTCCACAATAACATCAGCAGCTATGAAAGGGAGTGTCTAGGCCACTCACACAATGACTAAAACAATACTACCAATGTTTTGAAAACACAGAGCTGAGCAATAGTACAGAAATATGCCATCTGACTTGTCTGTACCAAACAGAAATCTTACTGCGTAGCACAATATAAATTTTATTAACATACATTAACTGCTGTTGCTTGGTTATAACTCTGATCAACTTTAAATCTGTTTAAACAGGTTATTAATTTGAACACAATGGTTTAACAAGAAACATACAGTGCTTTGTTTACTCACAGTGACAAATCTATAAGTCATCCAATAAAATGTAGGGATTTCGTGCCTTTCTTTACTTACCTAGTTTAGCGGTGCCCTCTGGTGGGTACTCCGGAAACTGACCCTCTGAAGGGACACTGACAGTTCTTCTCAGGCATCGCCCTTTGGTGGAATCTGTCTGTTGCTCCTGTCCTTCCACAGGTATCTATTTAGTCAAGAGAAAAAGAGAAAACAAAATAATGAACTTGTCTAAGTACCTTCTGAATGAATAATGCTTTTAATTAATGAAGACAGCAGTATAGAATGAGATTTGAAAGTAGGAGGAATGTAGAAATGAAACAGAAACGATGTTAAGGGATTACCAAGCCCTATGCAGGAAGCTGCTCTGTAGAAAGAAAACAGAAGGATCAGGAAAGGCAAGTATGTAAATTAGCTTACCTGGAGTCTGTACACGTCCTACCTAGGTGTGAACCTGCTCTGGAAGCTCAGAGAACAAAATAAAACACCCACACAAATAAAAGCTTCCTCTGTATCAGAAACTGGTGTACAAGCTTTAATTTTATCCAATATTCAAAAAGGCAATTGTTGAAATAAAATTAAGCTTATAAATTCTCTGAAAAGGGAGTTTTGTTAACGATTTTAAGTAAAATCACCAACTTTTATTCAGTATTAGAATCAAATACTTTAGTTGATAAAATGTATTTCCAATGTAAATGTATATAGATATTTGCACAGATACAAAGACAAAATAGCATATTTTATCCCAAAGGGATGACTGTTTCTATAAGAACAAAAAATATTTTTCTGCTATAGTTTCAGAAGCATACTGAATGATTATTTGCATACGTGAACAAGAACAATGAATGTGTGTGGGTGTGTTTTAAATCCCAGTCAATAGGTTATTATTATAGAATAATTGTTGGCATGAAGCTTCTTCTTCAAGGGTGAGACCTGATCATTTCCTCACATCTATGGGAGATGCAGTTCAAAGTCCCAGTGAATCAACTGATGTCTGAAAGCATAGCCAGTATAGAACCCTGTATATACTATGTTTTCCCTGTACATATATATGATAAATTTTATTTTGTAACTTACATATAGAAAGAGATTAACAATAATAATTAATAAAAAGAACAACATATAAAGTTACTGAAATGTCTTTTCTCTTTTTTCTCCATCAGCATGCCATTTTTCAGTACACTTCATCACATTTTTATCTTTTCATATTTGGAATAGAAGAGTGCCAGCATCTTTGGTTATTCTGAAGTAGAATAAAGGATACTTAAAAAGACAAGCACCACCAGAATATTATTTAAAGATACTGTGTAGAACACACTAATTTAAAAATTAGAACTATTCATTTCTGTTTTTTTCAGATAATATTTCTTAGTTATGTTTGACCATGGATAAGTAAAACTATAAAAAGCAAATCTATAGACTAGTACAATAAATTATTATTTACAATTTATTCACTTTATATCCCAGCTGTAGTCCTCTCCCTCATCCCCTCCTAATCCTTCCCTCCCTCTTCTCCTCCTATGCCCCTCCCCCAGTCCACTGATAGGGGAGGTCCTCCTCCCCTTCTATCTGATCCTAGCCTATCAGGTCTCATCATGATTGGCTGCCTTGTCTTCCTCTGTGGCCCTGTGGAGGTTGTTCCCCCTCAGCGGGAGGTGATCAAAGAGCAGGCCAATTAGTTCATGTCATGTACCCTTACTAGGATAACTATTTGGATACTGAGCTGCCATGGGCTACATCTGTGCAGGGGTTCTAGGTTATCTCCATGCATGGTCCTTGGCTGGAGTATCAGTCTCAGAAAAAGACCCCTGGGCCCCAGATTTTTTGGTTCTGTTGCTCTCCTTGTGGAGCTCCTGTCCTCTCCAGGTCTTTCCTCTCCTCCTTCTTTCATAAGATTCCCTGCACTCTGCCCAAAGTTTGGCTGAAATGCAGCATCTGCTTTTATACCCTGCAGGGTAGAGTCTTTCAGGGGCCCTGTTATTTGAAGTAATGGGCAAAGATTTTTAACAAATGATATTTTCGAACTTTCATCACAAATTGTATTAGTTGGTAAAGTATGTCAGTTCTAAATTTCTTATGCTTCTTAAATTGTTTTAAAGAAATCTCAGATAACAGTGACTAACATTTAATTCTTATTAAGGACATACATGGATATATATTGCTACAAAGGGAGCCCAAAAGAGGTGTAAGTGGGCGATTGGATGGGAGGGGAGGGGATTGGTGCTATGGGAATTGGTGTATTGATGCTAAGTCAATCAGATAATCTTTAAGAGGGGTAAGGATGTGGGACTTGATTTTTTCCTTATACCACATACAAAACCTGTTCCAAAAAGTGCTGTATATCTAAAAAGAGAAAAGTAACAGAATAAGGCTTGCAGAATGGATTGTGGTGATCCTGGATAGAGGAAAATGTCTTTAACAGTAGATAAACTTATCATTAGGGGGAAACCAATAATCCTGCATTATGAAAAGGCATTAAAATTATCCTGTCAAACCTGAAGAATGATTTGTATTTCCAAGGACTGCACTCAGCCTGCATTACATCAAATGAGCACGCAAAGCAAAAGCAGGTAGACTTGCACATGTGTTCTGTAATGCTCAGTAATCCAACCGCTGTAACTGGGGTCAATGACATTATGGTTTTCTGTGTGTTATGAAACATTGGGAGAACAGGTATGAGAGTACTTTCTTAGCACTAAGAGTTTACACCTTACTAAAAGGACTAAGTGTTACTCTTCTCTTCATTAGTTAACTGTGCCTACTCTTTGAACATTAAGAAACCAAAGGGCAAAATTACGAAAGAGAAATTATAAAAACTGACATCATATAATCAATAAAGATAAAACTCTTTCTAAAATACTAAATAATAAAAAAACTCCATGAACAGTAACCCAAGTCATTCAACCCTTTCAGAAGTAAACTATATTGTCTCTACTTAAATAATTAAAGCATGTCACTGAAAGGTGAAGCAACTTTTATTTTAAAAGGCAAAAGTAACTTTTATTTGCCTCAAAAGTGGAAACAAAAGGCAGCAAATTTAGAAAAGAAAAATGTGGATCACTTAGCAAATAAAAATAACTGTCTGTAATGTATTTCAACTATTATCTGAATAAACATTTAAGCTCTGCAGAAACATTAATTGCCTAAAGTATTTCATGAGAAGATAATTTCCCCCTGTGAAAATTTATAAAGACCATATACATGATAAAGACTTTTCTACTACATGATTGGTTTCCACTATAATAAATAAGAAAGAAAATACATCAAATGTTATTTGGGCCTAAAATTTATTGTCAATTATTTTCTCCATGTCTTAATATACATGCTGCAGTTCTAGTGCTTAAGGTTACATTTTATTCAAAGGATTTACTCTGAAAAGTTAGGTACTTTTACTCTTGATTCAAAGAGACTATCATGAGTTTTTATTCTAAATTTACACATTTAAAATGTGTTTATGTATTTATTTGTTTATTTATTTAGTGTGTGCATGCACTCCTGTATAATTTGCATGCCCACAGACAACAGAAGAGGGCTCTGACAGATCCCCTACAGCTAGAGTTCAAAGCAGCTGTAAGGTAAGCACTCATGTGCGTGCTGGCAACTGACCTCTGGTCCTCTATAAAACATTCCTAACCACTGAAGCATTTGCTAGTCTCCATAACTAAATTTCTTAGGACTATTTTAATATTATAAATTTCAAGATTGCTCCTTAGATACAATATTTTAAAGACACTAATTTATTGGTGAAATCCTTTCAAATGAATAAAACTGGAGCCAAAAATCTTAGCATTCTGCAAAGATGAGGACAGTTTGAGATATCAATTTGCTCTGTTCTGAATGTCCTAAATTTACTTTATCACTTCACACTCTTGTTTTAAGAACTGTTCCTAAGAACTTAGAAATCTCCAAGTTTTCTGTACATGAGAATACTTTTTAACATTTCTTTGGCCCTGAACTTCTAAATCGCTCAGGATTCAACATAAAAGGAAAAGAACCAATCACCTTCATTCTCAACCTCTGCAGAGGAGGCAAGCAGAAAACTGTTAAGAAATAAGTGGTTTTAGTAGTTTCTAAGGTATGTTCACAACAAAATAAAATACAAATTCTGGTTTCTTTGTTTTTTGGTAAATTGCAAACTATCCATGACATCTGTAGGACATGATGGTATATGTAATATTTATATTCACATATATACACATATACGTCCCATAAAATTTTTCACCTTGCTTAGAATCATGAAAATTAATTTCAATTTATTCTGAGCTCAACAGATTTTTATAATTCACATTCTCAGACTCCGCCCACACCTGCTAAACCAGAAATGTGGTGATAGAGCTCAACACTGTTTTAACAAGATTCAGATGCTCACTCAAGGTTGACAGTCACTGCCTTAAGGTGTAGTTTTCTCTCCTTGCTACTATGGATAAGTATCCCAAAGTGTCATTTATAATAGAGGCTCTCAACCTTCACTGCAAATTATAACCACCCAGGGGAGCTCTGAAACAGCACCAGTAATAAGACATTCCAGATAGACAAAAGTGAGGACTGCCAAGTCTATTCTCGGTGTCTCTAACTGTTCTCTTCTTAAATCCTGGCCCTAAGTACTAAGTAAACCAAGAAACACAAACCACTTAGCTTTACCAAGTTGCTCAATTTCTGTGCTTTTTGATGTACGGTCTTCCATAGATCCCAGAAATGTTGAGATTTTAAAGAAATTTCTTCACTGGCAAGTTCAGGCCTCTCTGTTTAGCCTTACAGTGAGTATACCTTTGTTCTCCATCCTTTGTTAATTCTCTGAAAAACCATCCCCAATAAAGCACAGCAGAACACTTGGCCAAGGTTTCCTGGATATCCTGTTCAGTAGATTTGCACTTCTCTGGATGTTCTCTGCCCCCTCAACCTGAAATCCAAATTGTTTCGCCACAAATGGGAAATGGCACACAGCAGATACACAGCAGACGGCCGCAGTGAAGCGGCCACTGCTGTGCTAGACTGCCGACCAGCCGATGACCGAATGAATAGGTATACTGGAGAAAGGGCTGGTGTTGCTGTTTACAGAGTAAGGATTAGTCTTCTATCAGTTATCGTATCATATCCAGTGCCAAGTACTAGTCACTTTACTACTATCTGCTCCTTAAGTCTATTTTTTACATACATGCAAATATGATCATGTCGTTCTGAGGCTTAACAGACTTTAGTAGGCCTTCGCTCTAGCTGTGATCTTTCAAAGGAGAAGTGTTATGTTTGCAGGGGAAGGAGGAGAACCTTTCTACTTCAACTAAAACACAGTTCTGTTTATCTGCCCTTTAGGATTGTATTAAGCTTCTCCACAATGACAGGGTTCATAGACTGCAAGCCCACAGCAGAGGCCCCCACAATCTGGCCACTCTATGTCCAGCTTCAGACTTTCCTGCCCAAGAACACCAAGCTGCCCTAATATAGCCCCTATTTTACAATTCAGTGCCCCTGGTTTATTTATTCTCTCAACTTTAAATGTCATTGTTCATTTCTTTTCTATTCTGTACCTGTCAAATAAGCTTCTATTCACCCTAAGGTTCATGACAGACACTGACACTTCCAGGACTCTTCCCTCTGCACTAATGCCCTAATTGGCCATTAAAATATAATTGTCTTGGCTTCCTCCCATAACAATCTTTTATCACTCTAGTTATTATACTAATTTATAACTTTTCAACTAATCTCATGTAAATTAACAGTTTCTACTTCACTAGCCACTCCCCGATTCTTAAAATAGCCACAACACACAAAGGAACCAATAAATCTTTTATGGGTAGGATGAGGATCATTTTAGGCAAAAGAAAAAGCATAATATCAGGGGAGAAATTAGTTAGCATGCAAGCATTCTTTAAAAATTTATTTTGGAAAAGGAATAGGCCAATTGGCTAGAGATTCTTAAGAGATACAAGCAGAGAACACTAAAGTAGATCATGTCCATACTTAACACCACAGGCCATATGCAATTCAAGGGGCATTGGGAAGCTACTCACGGCTTTAGATATGTGAAATAGTAAGCTCCTGACTAACCTTTCTTCTTATTGCTTCTTTCTGAATGTTTATTTTTTGAGACAGGGTCTCCAATTTGGCTGTCCTGGACTCGCTTTCTAGACCATGCTGGCCTTGAACTCACAGAGATCCTCCTACCTTTGCCTCCCTGAGTGCTGGGATTACAGGAATGTGCCAACACACACAGCTATTGCTTCTTCTTTCAATATATACTACAGATTAATATTCAGGGTTCTTGTTTTTAAAATCAAAACGTGTTTTTATTAAAGCCTTCTTTCATAATTTCCCACTGCCAGTAGACTCTCAATCATATATTTAGTGAAATCAGGATTCTTCAGTAAATGAATACTTTTTAATTTCGAGTTAAACTGTATTATTCATCAAATAGCACTTTTAAAAATATTTAATTATTTTATTTTACGTGTATGTGTGCAGGCCAAACATCTACATCTGTACCATGTGCATACACGTACCCAAAGAGGGCAGGAGAGGGCATTACATTCCCTGAAACAGGAGTTACTGATGGCTATCCAATAGATGCTGGGAACTGAACCTGGATACTCTGCACAAGCACTAAGTGCCTTTAGCCACTGAATCACGTCTCCAGCCTCACTTTTTGTCTTATTTCCATCACCAAGTTCGTTAGAGAAAAAGAGACTGTGTTTTATTCTCATAATTCCTAACACAGAAATGTACAAACAGGAAAACATTACTTCTGTCAAATAACTAGAAAATTATTCTGAATGAAATAGGCTCTGGGTACCTAACCCCAGGATAATAGCAGTTAATTTTCAGCTATTTTGCACAAAGTCCAACTGCTACTTATGTAAGTGTATCTAAGGATAAATATATCTTCAAACAAATTATGTTGAAATGTTTTAAAATTACATGCCTGCCTTGCTCCCTACAAAATTAGAATCCAGCCTTTAAAATCCCAAATAATGAGGAGAGGAGAGACAGCTCAGTGTTTAAGAGCCCTGGCTGCTTCTCCAGAGGTTCTAGGTTCAATTCCCAGCACATATATGTGCAGCTTACAACCTTCTATAACCGTAGTCCCATGTGATCCAACACCCTCTTCTGGTGCAGACATACATGCATACTAAACATGTGTACACATAAAATAAATTGATCAACAAATATTTTTAAAAATCCAAAGCATAGAAAGCAGGGTTAGCTTTAAAAGAAAACAAAACAAAACCAACGACAAAACAGTTAGGTTTATCCTCATAGGTTACTACTGCTAAAATGCTGGCTAGACTTGAGAAGGCTATTTTTTTTTAATCTCTAACATTTCCCTTCTACTCCTCAATCTGTAGTTTACTTGGTCTTATCTCTTGAAGAGAAAATAGAATTCAAAAGTCCATCAAAGGCCTCAAATGCCCTCTCTGAAATGGGTTTAGATCAAATCATTTGGGTTTCTCCTTGGATCTGTGCAAGAAAATAAATTTCATAACGCACAAGCAATGTCTGTTTGGCAAAATTTGCACGCAAGTAACTCACTGAACCAATGAGTTATTTTTCAAGGTGACATTTTTGGCAAACTTCTTTTTCAGCATTCTGCCCAGATCTACCCTTCTGCTACATTTGCTATATTTAACATTTTCCATGTATAACCCTCAATTTGACAAGAATCACACAGTGATTTAAAAAGGGGGGGGGCATTAATACACACAAACACACACAGAGAGAGACAGAGACAAAGAAGACAATTAATAGATGAGTGATATTAAAACATTCTACCCTTCGCATATCCTCCGCAGTGCCTGGTTAAGGATTCAGCTTAAATCTTTACAGGATCCTTTTGATTGATGTTTTAAACACAGAAATAAACACTTCCAGGATAAGCTGATTAAGTTTAAAACAGCCTTTTAAGATAATTTTAGCAGGAAAGTCAAAAAA
The DNA here is from genome assembly GCA_028658305.1 of Pachyuromys duprasi. Taxonomy (NCBI): domain Eukaryota; kingdom Metazoa; phylum Chordata; class Mammalia; order Rodentia; family Muridae; genus Pachyuromys; species Pachyuromys duprasi. The sequence continues at coordinate 33,519,772 of CM053759.1, read as the reverse complement.
CTCTTCAAGAAACTGTCAATTATTCAATAGTTCCAAGTTATCCTCATTATAATTCTTCTGTTTGAATAAAAGGTAAAGTATTATATCACAATCCTTTCATTACAATGATTTTTCAATCATTTCCTCTAATAAAATAACGGACTAAAAATTTTTTAATAACAAGTACAACAGTGGTTTCATATATTTCCTTTTTAAAAGAATTAACTATTTCTGACTTAATAATGGTAAAACAATACTACCTGTTCTGAGGTCATGAAATTCTACCTTAAACAAACACATCATCCTTTCATCATTCCTTACTTGGTTCAATTAAATATTCTTCCTTCTAGTTCAACTATTTGTTTCTACTCTTTTACTCACTGCTCCATATGGCCAACAGACTTCTTTGTTTAAGAGGTAAATCTGACATTATCATTAATCCAATAAATACTTTCCATGATATAGATCATTTTTTAAAAAGTAAAGACAGAAATCTCTATCATGGCCTGCAGAGCTCTTGATTAGTTGGTTGTTGCTGGCTCTTAACTTTTCATTTTGCAAACTTTTCCAAAGCTCTGAACAGATGTCTCTGGATGATATACACTTATCAATACAAAGGACTGTTCTTCCTTTGTTCCCACCTGGCAAGCTGTTATTTATCCCTTAAACATAAGTAAGACACTTAATATTTCTGGAATTCCACTTTTTGATATTTTCTACTATAAACCTAAACCACCACAGGCAAGAATTAAATTTTCCTTGTAGTTGCAATAATAATTTTAAAAATATAATGCAGTAAAATTCATGTAAAATTTCAGATTTGAAAGTGAACAGTTCATTGGCATTTGGTATATCCAGAACATGGTAAAACTGCTATGTATCTAGTTTAAAATAGTTATGATTTTATGTTTACCTTAAATCTGCAATGGTACTGCACCTTTGTGACTACATCACTGCATGTTAGATGTTCAATAATACAGGATTGTGTACTATAGTATGGTATGATTTAGGTTTAGAAAAAATGCTTTCATGTTTTGAGTAGTCTTACACTCTAGTATGATTCTTAAGTGCACATAATATCAGGAAATAGTGGAAACTTTCAAAAGTGGGGCTCACTAGGTCTTTGGATTAGTGGAGGAATGCCTACAAAGAAAGTAGTGGCAAGGACTACTGATTCCTTCATCTTCTTCTATTGCTTCTCAGCCATGAGATAATCAGTTCTGCTTTTTCCAATTTTTTAAAATGAATATATATTAGGAATTACTGTCTGGTGTGGTGGCACATGCCTGTAATCTTGGCATTTAGGAGGCTCAGTAAGGAGGATCCTGAGTTGGAGGTTATTTTGAACTTATCAAGCAAGTTTGAGGCCACGCCTATATAAAGAACAAAAACAAAAACCCAAAGCAACTTCTTTTTCTTTTGTCTTTCTCTTTCTTTTGTTCTTTCTTTCTTTTTTTCTTTCTTTCTTTGTCTTTCTTTTTTATTTGTCATAAAATTATAAACATTGGGGGGCATAACAAAAGGTGAAAAATGTTATAAAAAATACAAACACACTAAAGCCAGGTCATTATATCAGAAGTTGTAGATAAAGGTACTAAATATACAGCCAAAGAACAGTAAACTACTATAACTGTTTTCTGCACTCACATATTTAGTACAACACTATCAACAATGGCTAAGACAGAGAATTAAACTATTATAGAAACACTGAAGACCCAATTAAGGTAAAGCTGTTGCCTGCTAGTCAAAAGAATGTAATCTACTTTTAGATTAAAGAGTTAATCCAGTTTGGCCAGCCAATCACCTGTACAAGGGACCATCCATCCCAAAGGCAGGTTCACCTTCAGGCATGCTAATAAGAAAAATATCTATCCCTTTATTGAGATAATGTACTTTTCCTTCCCAGAATTCTTACCCCCTGAATCAGTCTCTACAATCCATTATGAGGTGCTGCTGGGTCTTCCCACCTTTCTGAAAAGCCTAAGTTGTCCTTTTTCCCTCCTTTTCTTCTTCCTCTTCCACCTCCTTTTCTGTCTCTTTCAGATGCTGACCAGCACCTAAGTTTGCTTTTTCTGGTACTTTGGCCTTCCTTACTCTTTCTCTAAAGCTCTCCTCCCTACCATGCGGCTATTTTTTTGCCAGGCAGCTGACCTCCATGTTGGCTTAACTGAAATAGAATGGCTTTTTCTTCCACCTGTAAGTGGCTGCCGAGATTTATAACTTGTCTGCTCTGAGATTTCTCTTTTAAGCTCTAATAAAATTGTCTTTAATCTTCATTCAGAGTGTGTTCCTAAATTATTTTATCAAGAAGACTAAAAAGCACACAAAGGGACCCAAATTTTTCTAGTAACCCAGATGGGACTGCTCAAATTTTCCAGTACCAAAACCAGGTATCTATCAAAAGCTAAATGGATTTTTTTTTTTCAAATGTGGTACATATGCACAACAGTGTATTATTCAACCATTAACAACAAAGAAATTCTGTCATTTTTTTTCAAGAATACAAATGGAACTGGGATATTAAATGTAAAGAGACAAGCACTGAATATTCTCACTTATATGTGGAAGTTGGTCTCACTTAAGTAGAGAACAGAATGGTGGTTGCTTGAAGCTAAGAAGGATGAAGGTTGGGGAGAGAGAAGGGAAGACGAAAAAGAAACTAGTTATAAAGGTGTGGCTGGTAGTAAGGATGACTTTAATTTTCTATAGCATAGTAGGTTAACTATGACAACAATAAGTTGTATATTTCAAAAAACTATTAGAGTTTTAAATGAAAAGATATTGTTTGAGATGACAGACTGTCTAATTTCTCTAATCTGATCAGTACACATTGTACTATAAACTGTGAGTTGACTATAAGTATGTACAGCAGAATATTAAAATTTAAAATTTTAAATTAAAAATCTAGAGGAAAATGGGAGAGAGATAATGACTGAAAATATATGTTGATAGCTGGCCTTACCAAGTAAATGAATGTAAGTTATAGGTTGGGGAAAGTTAATCCTTGAAGTAGAACAAAAGAACAAAGTCTAAGGTCTTGAGGCAAGAGCATACCTTGATGTTGTGGTGACCCCCGACCATAAAATTATTTTCTTATTACATCATAACTGTCATTTTCCTACTGTTATGAATTATAATGTAAATATCTGTGTCTTAGGTGATTGCTGTGAAAGGGTTACTCACCCCACAAAGGGGGAGAGGTTCAAGACTGAACTGTGTGGTACTCACACATGGAGAAAATAAATTTATAAAGAAGCCTCAAAAGAAACTACATGGGGTAAGAAGAAAGAAAAAAATTTAAAGTACAGCCAAGTGAGGAAAACGACTTTTAAAGGAAAATGCCATTAAAAGAAAGGAAAGGCTCAGGGCTGGCAGCTCACTCTGTACTCTCAGCACTCGCAAGGCTGACGACAACAGTGTGAGTTGGAGGCAGCTTCAGCTGTGGGCAAGCTCAGCCAATCTGGATTACAAGGCAAAGCACTGTCTTGAAAGAAGGAAAGAAAGTTGGGAAAAAGGAAAGAATGAAGAATGGAGTAAAATGAAGACAAAAAAGAAAGAGACAATGAGCCTAAAAGTTCCCTTTTAGCCTATGAAAGACTCCACACAGCAGTGTATCAAAACATATGCTGAGATGCATAGCCAAACTTTGGGCAGAGTGCAGCAAATCTTAGGAAAGAAGGGGGAGAGAGACAAACTGGAGAGAACAGGAGCTCCACAGAAAATCTGGGCACAGGGGTCTTTTCCAAGACTGATACACCAAACAAGGAACATGCATGGAGATAACCTAGAACCCCTGAACAGAAGTAGCCCAAGGCAGCTCGCTATCCAAGAGGGTTCCTCAATAATAGGAATAGAGACCATCTCTGACATGAACTCATGGGCTGGCTCTTGGATCACCTCCACCTGAAGGGGGAACATCCTTACCAGTCCACAGAGGAAGACAATGCAGCAGGTCCTAATGAGACCTGATAGACTAGGGTCAGATGGAAGGGGAGGAGGACCTCCCCTATCATTGGACTGGGGGAGGGGCATAGGAGAAAAAGAAGGAGGGAGGGTCCTTGAGAGGGGATGGGGGAGAGGGTTACAGCTGGGATACAAAGTGAATTAACTGTAGTTAATACAATAAAAAATTTACATTAAAAATAAATAAATAAAATTAGATTTTTAAAGTTCCCTTTTTTTCCCTAAAAAGATTAGGAGGTACAAATGAAAGGCTAATAAAATTTGAGTTGTTTTAATTGTTTTTACTGTTTGAAGATGAGTAGAAATCATGGTGGCAAAACGTGAAGTTACTTTTCATGTTCCTTGACCAAATACCTGACAAGATTAAACGTAAAGGAAGAGAGTTTGCTTGGCTTATAGAGTAAAGGAACAACACCGCGGAGAAAAAATGATGGTGGGAACATGAGGTGGCTGCTAGATTCCTGCCCATGGCCAGGAAGGAGAGACGAATGCTGATGTTCTGCCCACTGTCCTGAGCTGAGCCATAGGAAGGCGGCCTACATTCAGAGTGGGCCCATCTCCTTCTAGCCCCCATCATCCTTCATCCCATCCCAACTGCAGCTTTACTTTTTTTGAAGGTTCTCAGATCTATATCCACCCATAGGTAGATGTAGGTGTAGGCACAGGAGTAGGTGTGGATACAGGGGGTGTGGTGAGGGGTAGGACAGAGGGAGAGGGGAAAAAGAAGAGGAAGAGAGATGGAGAGAGAGAGAGAGAGAGAGAGAGAGAGAGAGAGAGATTTCTTCATTACATTGCAACCCCTAGTCTGGCTCAAGACCCTGAAGTTTGTCCTAGTTCTGACCTGGGCTCCCTTTCTGAGTAAAGCTCCTTGTATCTCTGTTAACATGGACAGGAGCTACTCCTACTGTCATAAAACTGACTGTGAAAATAATATCCTTCCTTCTTTAAGCTGTTCCTGTCAGGTATTTTGTTAGACAGATGAGAAGAGTAACTATATAGAAAACTGGTACCAGGAAGCAAGTTGTTGTTTTGATAAACTTGGCCATATGGCTCACAGGTTTCTGGAACTGACTTGTAAGAGGAAGGAATGTAGAAGAGTTTAGAGTTGTGGGCTAGAGAAGAACAAGAACACCAAGTAGAGATTAATGGGGTTTTGATAGAAGTATGGAAGATCAGAATGCCAACAGAAATGTGAGAAATAAATACATTGCTCACATGGTTTCAGGAATATGGATTCTAACAGGAACTGGACAAGAGACCACTCATGTCATATTCTGGCAAAGAACCTGCTCCATTCTGTTTGTGTCCTGAAAACTTGAGTGAGGCTGAATACTAAAATCACAGGCTAGTGTATCTGATCATTAAGGCCAGAGCATGGTTACTGGTTATTAACTTATACAGGCTTACGGTGAGAATTTTGAGCATGCATGCACACATACATATATAAATGGAACAAAAAGGTTTGAGAAATGTTCAATTTTTCAAGCAAAGAAATATGGACACAGTTGAAAGTCTGGATAGAATAGACAGAGCAGCTGCAGAGAAAGCCATTCAGAAGACCATTCAGAAGAGGTAAAGTGTAGCCTCTAGCAGTCCTTGTTGGAGTAAGGAAGACCTAGGGAAAGGTCTTCCCTAAGTTAGCCACCCATATGCTTATAGACTACTACAACTATGGCAAAACAGAATCAGGATGTATTTCAAGCTGGCAAAGAGAGAGAGAAAGAAAAGAAAAAAAGAAAAGCTGTCAGCAAGACATAAAAGTTGTTGTACACTTAGTGCTTGTACTAAAGGCTTTCACCAATGTTCTAGAAAGCCTGAGGCCAGAAATGGATGGTTAGGCTAGATTCAATCCAAGAAGGTCCTTTACAGGCTACTGTAAATCTTTGCAAATAAAGCCTTATAAGTAATAAGGATGTAGGATATTAGGTATAATAGGAACATGGGACATCAAACAAGGAAAGCTATAGGCACTGACTGAATCAGGCAAGGAGAGTACATGTATACTGTCAGTAAAGGTGCTGTAAGGTGGGGCTGTCCAACTCAGTGGAGTTCATATAATGATCCCCCCAAGCCCCGGATGCTACATGGAGCTACAGGGTTTGCTATTTGCTCTGCTGTGTTTGGTCTTTCTTTGATCTGATCTTTTCTTGTTCTATTCCCATTCCTTCCTTTGGAGTGGGAATGTTTTCTCTGCCACTGTACATTGGAAATGCATACCTTGGAATTTTGATGTTATAGGGAGCTCCCAGGCAACAAACTGACTTGAAGAAGATGCTGAGATAAAGATAATGACCCAGAGTATTAAAATCAGCAAAACGGGAATGACAAGATGAGAAGATGACTCCATTTTAGATAAAATGGAGGAGAATAGCAAGAAACAGTCATAAAAAGAGAAGATGGCAAAATGGTATGATAAAGGCTGTGGAAGAAAAAGAGCTACCTCTTGGTAGAATTTCTGAAGATAGAGAACACAGTATCTTCAGAAAAGAGTCAGTTTTTCCTGTAATCAAGAAGTTAAGAGACCCCTACAGAGAAAAGGTAGAAGAAACAGCCTTTTTAACCTGAGTTGTAGCAGGGAACTAATTGCTTCAAGAGGTAGGGAAATATGAGTGGAAGATAAGGTCAGAAAGTAGGAATACAAAGACCCAAAGCAGGAGTTAAGTATAGGAAATGAGAGTTCTCAGATATCTAAAACTGCTTATAAAAGCTAGCATAAGAAAATAAATGGGCTAAGGATGTAGCTCAGTGGTAAAGTACCTGACTAGAATGCAGGACTTCTTGAGTTTCATTCCCCAAATTCATCCCCACTCCCCACAGGCGCATATGCATCCACACAAAGAGGAAAAGGACACATGATATTGCTATCGAGAAGCGGGACTCAGAGGAGGGTAATTGTGGTGGTCTGAATAAAAATTCATCCCCAACTTCACATAAACACTTATGCACCTATGGGCCCACAGAGAGTGGCACTATCAGGAGGTGTGGCCTTCTTGGAGGGTGTCACTACGGGGGTGGGGATGCTTTGAGGTTTCAGAAGCTCAAGCCAGGCCTAGTGGCTCACTCTCTCTTCCTGCTGCCTGCAGATCCAAATGGAGAATGCTCAGCTCCCTCTCCAGCACATGTCTGCCTGTATCCCACCACGTTTCTGGCCATGATGATAATGCACTAAACCTCTGAACTTTAAGCCAGCCAGCCCCAATCAAATGTTTTCCTTTATAAGAATTGCCATGGTCACAGTGTCTCTTCACAGCAATAGAAACCCTGACTATAAAAGTACTTAACTGATCAAGAACTTGTTAATGATGGGTTACATAAAGGTACTGGGCTCAGCCTGCTTCTTAAGGTTGTGCTATCTATTCTTAAACTAGTCCTGAACTGAATAAAATATAGGCGAGGATAAAAAAAATGGCAAATAGTCTATTTATATCATTCCTTGCTAATAGTGATAATCAAACACAACAGAGTAGCTCGGTTAAAACTAGCATCTTGAATTATATTTTTATTCCAACTGGGTAATTAGAGATCTTCTATACTAATATTTACTTTGGGGATTTTTGTTATTCATTTTAACAAAACAACACATAATTCTAAAAGGGCTGGTCATCACTGAAATATTTTAACAAAATTAAATTTAATAACACTAAAATACTGGAAATGGAGAGGAAGATGTTATTAAGTGAGGAGTTTTTTGTTGTTGTTTTGGTTTGGTTTTTGAGATAGGCTTGTCCTGGACTCCATTTGTAGACCAAGCTGGCCTCGAACTCTCTATGATCTGCCTGCCTCTGCCTCCCTGAGTGCTGGGATTAAAGGCGTGCACCACCACACCCAGCTGTGAGGGAAATTTTTCAATGGATGAAAAGGACCAAGTTCTTTATGGAAGCACTTTAGCTGGGCTCTTTCAGGTAAGCAATACTTGTTAAGTAAAATAAGAAAACTGAAATAACTTCATTATCATCTTATTATTTTTAAGATTTACTTATTTATGACACAGACAATGTCCTGTCTGCATGTAGACCTGCATGCCAGAAGAGGGCACCAGATCTCATTATAGATGGTTGTAAGCCACTATATGGTTGCTGGGAATTGAACTCATGACCTCTAGAAGAGCAGCCAGTACTCTTAACCTCTGAGCCATCTCTCTAGCCCCTTATTTTATTTTTACCAAACTTAGAATGATGGGTACAAAAGTGACAGAGATAAAGATATGGAAGGTAAACAAGAGAAAAGAAAACTGAAGTAGGAAAATATTAATGAGAATAAAGAAATGCTTCCTGTTCCATCTCTCTGAACAAACATTTTAGGAAGAACACGTTACTAAATGGGTATTTTACCTACCTTCTAGTTCTTCATGTAGAAATTACTATAATTAGTGATTCACTGATTCAAATATTTCTTCTCTTTATCTGTCATCATGTGTCTTCTTTAGCAAGTCTACAGTCATTTTTTAATGTGATAGAAATAGAGTTGGATATAGAAGGATTTGTATATTAAAACAGTCTGAAGAACTAGTAAAGAGCATGTGAAAAGTCTGAAAAAAAATCTCTTTCTCTCTGTCTCTGCATCTCTGTCTCTCTCTCTTTCTTGCAGTGGTTCTCAACCTGTGGTCATGACCCCTTCTGGGGGTTGAACGACCCTTTCACAGGGATCACCTAAGACTATCAGAAATCTCAAATATTTATGATTCATAACAGTTATGAAATTACAGTTATGAAGTAGCAAGGAAAATAAATTTATGAGTTGGAGGGGCACAACAACGTGAGAAAACTTATAAAGGGTCGCAGCATTAGGAAGGTTGAAAACCACTGCTGTAAAGGAATAAAAGTGTTCCTAGAACATGATATCCATGTGAGTGACAGTCTATGTGTCTCAGAGTTATACACTCTTTGATTATTGCTCCATTGTGTGTTTCAAGAAGCTGACCATTATAGAACACATCAAAACAATCTTCTGCCTTCAAATAAGATTTGGCTAGTAAAGACATTGATCTCAATTTAAAAAAAAAAAAAGGCAGGGCGTTTAATCTCTCTTATTTTTTTTCTGGATGCCCACAAGTATTTGGAACAGCTATGTTCTTTTGCCTTTCATGAAATTATGATTCACTGACCTACAGAAATGCTGGTTTTATCCACTGTCCTAAGGACTACAGTTACAGCTGCTTCTTGCTGTACTTCACTGTACTTTAATGAGGACCTTATTCTTCCCACACTCCTTAAAACTGTCAACTTATCAAAACCTTTCCATTAATCTGCTGAATATGCAGTCTGAGTTCATTGGTTTCTACTACTGTGACAAACACAGTCACCAAAAGTGACACAGGGAGGAAAAGGTTTATTTCAACTTACAGTTTCAAATCATCATCCATCACTGAGGGAAATCAGGGTAGGAACTCAAACATGGCAGGAACCTGGAAGCTGCTGCAGAGGCCAGAAGACTGCTGCTGCTTATTGTCTTGCTCCTTGTGACCTGTTCAGCCTGCTTTCTTACACTATTCAGGACCACTAGTCTAGGGATGCACCAACCACAGGCGCTCAGCCCTCTAACATCAATCAAGAAAATGGACCACAGGCTTGTTCACTGGCCAGTTGTTGAAGGCATTTTCTCTATTGAGGATCTTTCTGCCAAAATGACTCTATCTTGTGTGAAGTTGACATAAAACTAGTCAGCACAGGAGTAAACGGATATAATTTAGCCTCTCTAGACCATTTGCAGGACCAGGTTACCACAACCTAATGCCTTTCCATTCCAAATTTATCCATATAATTTTTATTGTTTTCCTATCCAAAATCCAGCCCTGTGTGTGGAACCTGTTATTTTATTACAGTAACATATCATTATGACAACAGCACCCATTGAGAAAGCAATTTATAGTTGATAGAGTCTCTATTTGTATAATACAACCTTATCAAAATACAAATAAAAGTATGTAATTTTAGAAATGTGCTTAGAAGTTGAGTGAGCTTTGCTTCTTACCTCCTTCTCCTTGTTGAGCAGCACTAACTGGCTGTCTGTGAGGATACAGTACTTCCTCTCCCATGATGTTGTCTCAGTGTAGGGTGACTGACCACAAGACAGACGATGGGTGGGTGGTCCTTTTACGTCTGTAGAGCAAAAAAGAAAAACAAATGAACAAACAATGCTCATTTCTAGTATACCAGTATTTGAAAAATAAGATTCAATAATATAAGTGATTCAAAAGATGACTCTCAATGGTGAACTAAAATTACTCTTAAAAACTATTATAATGGAATAAGGTGCAAAGAAATTCAAACATTTCAAGAAGAAAACTTACCACAAACTTGATATAGTAATCAACACAGTATTTACACTAAAACAATGGAAGGCTGTTTCAGAACTAAACCAATATTACTCAAAATGAAGGAGTGAGGATAACAGAGAAGAAAGGACAAAGATTTCTCATCTTTGTACAAAGAGGATTTGAGAATACAGTTAATCAAGAATTGAGTGAGCAAAGATAAGAGCTTACTAACTACATCTACAAAATGGACTACTACTATAGCATCACGTTACCACTAGAGGCCAGTAAGATCTTAAAACATAAACCCAGCTTCAAGGAAAGATCTAAAGATAATTACTACCCTGTACCTTGGCGGTGAGGACACTCACATTAAAGCAAAATGTGCTACCAATTCCCAAGTCCTAACAGATCACTATTACCCTTTGCTCTTTTAAAATGGTATAATATGAACTGTGGACTCATTTGTATTGTGAAATGAGGAACATACCTTAATAATAACTACATATCAGATGATAAAATAAAACTTTTATGATAGTTCCCTACATATATTAAAAGTTGTTTAGCCTCAAGGGACTAATTCCTTTTATAAATATATGAAAGCAATTACTTCAAATACCTTACTTGTTACAATGAAGACGTGTTACAGGAACAATACAAATGAGATCAGAAAGCCACCCCAAGGGCCCGGGGTGTAAATCCTAAGTAGCAGATCTAACTGGCTTTAATTTCAATAAATGCACATGGCTTCTCTGTCTCAGGTTGTAATTATCCAAATATGAAAAATTACAGACAAATGTGTGTAGAAAGCTATACCTCAGTGATCAAAGCACTTAAGGTTACATCTCTCCTCTCAAATCTCCTATGTGTTCAATACTACCTTCATCTTTTTTTTCCCCGTGGCTTAAATTCCTAGCCTCTCTAAACCTATTTAAAATATGTCTTATTTTAGGAAACTCACCAGTTCCCTCCAACTATAACTCAAAGTCTAAGAAGCAATAACACCAAGAGTTTGGCTAAACACAGTGCTGATGCGTGGGAATTTACGGCCTCGGCCTCATGTTTCTTTTTCTGTTTCTCTTTATTCTGTTAATAATAAAGCATTTACAGAATCTTCACTTCATACCTGTAGCTTTCCCTTTGTAGCCCAAGCACCTTTATTTAATGTTAGATCTACATCTTAAATTATCCTAAAGTTTCTCAAAATTATTATGAAAACCTTATAATTCTTTTTTTCTTCTCCCCTACCTCCCCTCTGTTCAACCCTGGCTGTCCTCCAACTCAGAGATCCACCTGTCTTTGCCTCCTGAATGCTGAAATTAAAGGTGTGTGCTACTACCGCCAGACCAATAAATAAATTCTTATGCTTTGGACATGTATATAATATTAAAAGATACATATATGTATATATTTAAGAACATACTTTGTATGTGATATGTATATATATATGAATATATATTATATATCATATCGGTAGCTAAAGTTATGTCAGAACTGATTATAGTCATATGGTTTACACAAATGAGTTATATTTCATCACAGTGTAGGCTTAATTCCAGAGTCAAATATTACAACAACTTAAATAGAGGTAGGTCTAGGTTAAGCAGAAACACAGTGACCTACACAAACTTTATTAAAGTGACTGGCTTTCTTACATGAGTTAATTATGTATAACCCAAACTGCCCATTCTACTTTATGAGCGATACTAAAGCTACATGGTACCCTTTAAAAATTAGAATTTGAGACACTTTTTTTTGACAAAGTCGATGTTTCCTGCCAAAATAAAATCTTTATCACCATTAAGGAAACTTAAATTGTGTCATCCTGAGTAATTTTCTTGAGTCTCCCAACATTTTTCCCTTGTGAAGCCTGGACTTTATTCCAGTTTCTCCATGGTATTGTGAAATAGGACAACAACAAAGCATGTTGGTCCCTAGAATCCTCTAAATTCATCGCTAAATGTAGTATGAAATAGGATATATTTTTTAAATTTTGTCTAAAATAAAAGATTGATGAACCATCCCAGGGGCCAGTATTGTTTACTTTTTAGCTATTTCCACCAGTTTTGATAATTTTATGAATTATATGGAAGACAGAGAAATAAGTGATTGTTTTGTTCTGGATTAAGATGTAAGAAATGTTTTAACAAAAACAACAACAAAAATCCCCAATGTTTTTTTTAAAAGCCTTAGATTTTTAGTCTTTGTCTCACGCCCCCATTCCTTTGGCTAACTGAACGAGCGAGAGCAAGACCTGCAGACGGAGAACTATAGCATGCGCAGGCTTCTGCCCCACTTCACCTCAGTTCCACCAATCTTCACTTTTGACTCTAGTGACTTACTTCCCATTCTGACTTCCAGTTATTTTTAGTAAGCTAAAATTCACTAGAGAAAAGTATAACAAACTTACAAAGAAAACTCTTAATAGCAAAATTAGAAACAATTTTAGATTCGCTGTATCCCATTCCCATGAGAATACTAAGGACATTACATGCCGGCCTCATTACAAAAATCAAATGATTTTAGAAACACTAAAAAGATTCCAAAGTAAATGTCTACGAAAAGCACTTTAAAAGTGGATTTTACCTTATATCCTTAATTTTTTCCATTTTTTTATATCAAGATCCCTTGAGACTGAAAACTACTGAGAATATATTTATATGGGTTATTTCAACATGTATTATATTAGAAATTAAAAATCTCCCACATATTGATATTAAAATGCATTTTAACGAAACAGATATTTTTAATAAAAATCTAAAAGAATGGCACTGTTTTTACATTTTTTCAAATGTTCTCAAAGACTGGATGTATAAAGACAGCCCAATTCATTTCTTCTATACCCAATTTGTTGCTTTAGTTATTTTTACTGGTATATGAGAGAAAATCAGTACTTATATATGAAGGTTGAAATAGCAGTAGTATTTTAATAGTATTTTCAAATAATGATGGGCATTCTTTTTCAACATACCAAAAACTGTTAAGAAATTTCAGAAGAATAAGTAGAAGGAATCAGTACAACACAGAATCCGAAATCACAGCAATGAACTTTTCATACAGACACATTAAAAATCACTGTTCTAGGGTGCTAGAGAGTTGGCTCAGCAGTTAAGAGCACTGTCTGCTCTTCCAGAGGACCCTAGTTCAACTCCCAGTGCCTACATGGTGGCTCACAACTGTTTCTAACTTTAGTTTCAGGGCATCTGACAAAGTCTCACACACATAAGCAGGCAGAACACTAATTTATAATTTAAAAACATCATTGTTCTATATTTTCTTTAAAAACAGCTTCTTTTGTAATTAATTTAATTTATTTTATGTGCATTAATGTGAAGGAATCCCTTGGAATTGGCATTATAGACAGTTGTGAGCTGCCATGTGGGTGCTGGGAATTGAACCTGGGCCCTTTGGAAGAACAGGCAGTGCTCTTAACCACTGTGCCATCTCTCCAGCCCAAAAAGAGCTTCTTTTAAGAAAGAAGCACACATGAGCTTATAAACATGTGTTGATCACTTAGAAAACACTGGTTAGCTGGGATTTTCAATCTTCTAAATAATGACATTTATATACTTTAAAAATCATGTATATTCATCAGTCTTTACAATTGTCTTGCTTTGGTCAGAATAGTCTTTGAATTCAAGGAAGCTATCAAACCATCAAAGGTAGCAGACGGAAATTATCCAAAACTACAGTTGAATTTTTCTCTATCAATAAATCCTGTTGTTGTTGTTGTTGTTTTATTTTTCCTGAAATAACAGGATTATGCCTTTCTTTTTCAGAAAATGTCTAGCGTACAGCATATATGGAATGACATAATCTGTTAAAGAATGCTATCTTCTGAGCATAACAGCCTGGCTCTTAATCAGAATAGTTGTGATCACTTTCAAGAGACTCCTGAGATAGGGCTTGTTGACTACTAATGTTCCCTCATATAAAGAGGGGCCAGAGAAGGTCACTGACACATCACCTGAGATTCTGGCAACTCCCCTATGTCTCCTGGCTATCTGTATGAAATTCTGTCCTAATTGCATGTGGTCTTCTAATTGCATCTAGCCTTCTGGTCTTGGGAAGTATTAAGAGTACAGAAAAGAGAAAGGGTTAACAGAAGGGGAAATTCCTTTTGTATAGCTACCAGTGTAGCTGCTTTGGGGTCCTAATGCTCCTACATGTAGTCCCTTGTACATGTTCTATTAGTAACCCCAAAAACTGAGTATTTCCCTAGGCTGAGCTCTGATGGAACTATTCTTTGGTTTGTTGTTTGGTAGGTGTTACTGACATTTACTCAGGTAAGGAATTTGTAAAAGTATCTTTCAGTCTTTTAAAAATAACAAACTTAGAAAGGGGATCCTGGGACTACAGGGTTCCACAGATCGTATGTTAGAAACAACTACCCATTTATTTGACAATAGGAAGGCAATGAAGAATTTTAAGAAAACCAAGTCATATGTTTTAAAATCAAGTAAGTAAAAGACAGAGGTTTTTGACAAATGGGAGATTAATATAATGGGTTAGATTAGAAATGATAAGAACCCACACTAGATTGGTCAAAGTAGAAACAGAAAGCTTTACTTATGTGATCCATATTTTGAAACAGGAATAAGGATTGGTAATTCTCTAGTCGTCTGTGGTGGAAGAATAGCACAAAAGAGATGAAAAAAGTAGAGGAACAATGAATAAAAATACAAACTGACAAATGCTTATAAGGTAAAGCAAGTAATTATGATTCTGCTTTAATTTTAAAGAGGAAGTCCAACACGGTTTTCAAAAAGGGAACAAAAACCTAAAAGGAAAGCTCATTTAAAAAGATTCAATGTATTTCATTATTTTCAAGTAATTTCAACATAGCATTTAAAATAGTGGCTCATTTGGTCTACTAGTAAATCTAAACCTCAAACTCGGGGTTCCTGCAAATGCTTCACTACCTGACAAGAAAGTAGTTCTATCTTGTGTTAGCCCTTCCTTCTAATAAGACAAAAGAGTACCATGGCATCTCACATATTGAAGATGAAGCTGCAAGTTTTATTAGGCACAGATAATACCTACTAAAATGTAACTTCTTCCCCTCATACTTAAGGAAACATTTTTTTAAAAATGACAATGGAGAGTTAGTAAAGAGATATGATTGAAAGCAAAAACAGAGGGGTGGAAACAGGAAAGGACAAGCCTAAAGCCCATCCAATAATAATAATAATAATAATAATAATAATAATAATAATAATAATAATAATAAATGCTGTGGGAACTATATTTGTATATCAGAGTTTCTTAAAACTCACAAAAGTTGCTTTTAAATTAAATTAAAATTTACCTGTGGCTTTTTGTTTTTTATTTCAAAATAATAATGAGGATGTAACTGACAAGATCCATGTAATTTACTGCCTTCCACAGTAAGCTTTAGAGAAATTTTACAGTGAATCTTCCAGGTGATAGAAGCCCTAACATATCCACCAATCTCAATACCTTTTCATCCGCTCTTAGTGCACAAAAAATAAACAAATAATCCAACAATTCTCCCATTCCCCCCCCACAAAAAAACTTGGGGGAATTTATCTCTTTAGGTTGAGACTTTTAATATGTTATTTAAAAAATATAATTCAAACAAATAATTGTCATAAACTATTGAGACAATGGAGATCTACATTCATTTATATGTGTTTTTATTTTTATATGAGAGCTCACCTGGCTTAGAAAATGGTATATTCTTATAAACTCTGAAATTCAATGACCACACTTTGGGGTCTAAACTCAAAAACCAAAAAAATACTTTATGAAGGATCAGAATTAAGGTGATCACTTATTATAGAAGTAAACATAATAAAACAGCTTTAAAATAGAACAATGCTACTTAAATTAGCTTAATAATCAGTGCTTTAAATATACAAAGAAGTTTATTTCTTTTAACATACATTTTCAAGATACTTTTAATCAACATTCATAATAATACATTTAGCAGGGCAATTTACAAGATACATTTTTAGAAGCATTTCCTCCTAATAGATAGTAAGTTCTTGTCACACAGCTTTAAAAATATGTTCCACTTTTGGCTGTATTATATAGGCAATTTTCCTCCATACTGTTGTGGCATAAACTTAGAGCTTTCTGCAAGTTAGACAAGTACTTCATCACTAAGCTACATTCTCAGTCCCTAGAGATGACGCTTAACAATGGCAATAATTACAGCCTGCTGCTCAGGAGCACTTTACTAGACACTGAAGACAAATGACCTAATCATTTTAAATTACTGCATTAATGGTATTTGCTTACAACCTACTATAGGTACCATCAATTCAGTCTTTTATTATACTTATGTTAAAGTATGTATGAACTCATTTATGTACACATATGAGCAGGTGCACTTGTGTGCATGTCAGTGGAGGCCAAAAGTTGTCTACCTCTATCACTCCCCACTTTATCTTATTTTTTCAAATATTTATTTTATTTATTAATACAGATTCCTGCCTGCATATATGACTGCAGGCCAGAAGAGGGCACCAGATCTCATTATAGATGGTTATGCGCCACCATGTGGTTGCTAGGGACTGAACTCAGGACCTTTGAAAGAATAGCCAGTGCTCTTAACCTCTGAACCATCTCCCCAGCACCCACACTTTATTTTTTAGATTACATTCATCTCTTGTGCTTATGTATAAACATATACCATGTGCACGCACGCCATAAAGAACGTGTGGCAGTTGGACGTCAACCTCTCCCATGTGGGTCCCAAGGCCTGTACTCAGGCTGCCAGGCTTGGCAGCAGGCACCTTTACTCACTGAGCCACCTCACTGGCACTCTGCCGTACTTTTGAGACACTGTGTATTACTAAAGCTGGAATTCGCTGATTTACGATGCTAGATAGTCACTGAGCTCCAGTGATCTGCTTGTGGTTCCATGTCCCAAAGTACTGGAATTACAGATGCATGCAGCCCTGGATGACTTTTATGTATGTGCTTGGAATTCAAACTCAGATCTGCATGTTCGTACTTTACTGACTGAACTATCTTCCCCTAGCCTTTACTATGTTTTATTCTTTTGTTGTTTACAGATTTTATTTTTTATTTTAAATTATGTCTATGGGAGGGTGTTGAGAAAGGCAGGGGGTTTGCAGTGCACTGCAAAGGGCAGAGCAGTGCCCTTTGAGGTCATAAGAGACTTCCAGATTCTCCAATCGACCTGGGTGCTGGAAACCTAACTCTTGTTCTTGGGAAGAGCCCTGTATTCTCTTAACTGCTGGGCCATCTGCACAGCCCCTCTCCTTTACTCTTAAAGCACAAAAAGAAAAGTCAAGTCCATTCAGGTCTTTAATTTTTCTTTTCATTAGAAAAGAACTCTACATCTATCTACTCTCTATTCTACTGAAATGTCAAAAAGTACCCTGTTACTAGAAATTTTGTCAGAATTATAATACATATGGCCTTTGAACTTTGCTTTGTCCTGAGATGGAAAAAAATGAAAGTTTGGGATAGTATATTACATGATAATTTATACATATCAGTGGGACCACTGCATTTAAAAACAATGCTCCATGCAACTTAAGAAAGACATTAATGATAAGCCACTATGCTTAAGATATAAATGCACCGAGTCATACTATTTGTCTCTGCATTATTGAAAACTCACTATGAGGTCATACTATTTGTTAAAACAAATTTATATTGTACCTTTGAGCCTTATAGAACCATTTTAATTTACTTCTCAACCACATAGTCTAAATTTCCGTATTGCTTGAATACTGGTTATCTACTCAGTAAGTTCCTATG
>CM053759.1:33450816-33501719 GCA_028658305.1 Pachyuromys duprasi | reverse complement strand
GGGAAGAGATGGGGAGAGGGAAGAGATAGGGGAGAGAGAGAAGAGATGGGGGAGAGGGAAGAGATGGGGGAGAGAGGGAAGAGATGGGAGAGAGAGGGAAGAGATGGGGGAGAGGGAAGAGATAGGGGAGAGAGAGAAGAGATGGGGAGAGAGAGGGAAGAGATGGGGGAGAGAGGGAAGAGATGGGAGAGAGAGGGAAGAGATGGGGGAGAGAGGGAAGAGATGGGGGAGAGGGGGAAGAGATGGGGGAGAGGGAAGAGATGGGGGAGAGGGAAGATAGGGCATAACACACTTCTCCTGCTTTCCCTTTCATCTATCACTTGAAGAGTCTCTTTGCTGCTCCACTCTCAGTCTCAGCAGTGCGATCCCTCAGCACAGATGTTCTAACTCTAACCAAACGGACAAATGAGTTCTCTAACAACAAGTATTATATTCTATGAACTTATTTTTGGTAGATAGGTAGGTAGGTGATAAATTAGATTAGATTAGATTAGATTAGATTAGATAGATAGATAGATAGATAGATAGATAGATAGATAGATAGATAGATAGATAGATAGATAGATAGATAGATAGATAGGCAGGCAGGCAGGCAGGCAGGCAGGCAGGCAGATAAATAGATAAATCTCATATGTGATAAAGGAAGCATTTCCCTGAATAGCAGAGCTCACTTGAATTCATTCTCTACGTATGTTAAGATAGCTGGGCTTTGAAGCAATTCTTATAATGGTCCTACCTTGCTTCTTCCACATCTCCGCTTTAGTTGTGCAAGGTCCTTGATCTCACATGCTGTCAGCAGCAGGCAGAGAAAATCTCATGTTTGTCTTTCCATTCTCAGACATGCATTAGAAAGATTAAGTCCCATAACTCCACACTGGGTCAAGTACTGCTTAAGCAACTATATGACCTTGAAAACTAAACTGAGTTTATGGATGATGTCAATGCCAAGATGATAAATGACAGCCTATTGTCTATATTGTAATTGCAATAGTTCAAATACACCTATTGTTCCCATTAAATCTCTTAAACAGAAAACCACAAAATGCAGAAAACAATCCATTTATATTTTAACTCTAAAAGGGAAAAATCAATCAATATGTAATTTTTTTCTCATTGTATTATATTATGCTAAGTTAAGTATAAGAAAATACTAATCTGGTTGTTTAAAACATGACCATGGTGTTCTATTACTATTAAATTACCGAAATTCTACACCCATATTTGATCAACCCATTTGTTACAGGCAGAAAAATGAACTATATTAAGCATCTTGAAGGCATGTCACATGCATTCATTTTCTAATAGTGCCTCTTCCTATATACTAATATATCCCACACTTGTCTCTATTTGAGTTGAATCTCATCACTCTTGTGTAGGGGCAGATGCTGAGGGGGAAGGCTAGAGATTGTAAAGGAAAGTGATTCTTAGTTGGGGGGAGGGGAAAGAGTAAGTAGTTGATCACTATTGAGCTATCAATGTCTGAACTTTTAAAAACAGGCCACACAGCCTGCACTGTGACATTATCTCTACCTAAGAAAGCGGACAAGCTGTACATTAAAAATCTTTTAATGGCTCTACCCCTCTCTAAAGCACAGTGCCAAGAGAAACACAATTTGTATTTATCTTTCGTGAACTGTAACCTCTTTGAATCACAAATAACTGAATGCACCATAAAAATGATGTCTTCTTTAAAGAATCCAGCCACCCATTTTAAAGGAGCTTTGCTCTAATGCATATGCTGATCTGACCTAGAAGTGAAAAATTATTTTTGTAAAACAAAACAACAAAAACTTCAAGTAAGAGAAAAGGAAAAAACAGCTATATCAGAAGGTTACAAAGTAGTAAAAAGCATCATTCAGCTTTTTCTTTGTGATATACAAAATAAGTATATAAAACAGCCATTCTTCTTAAGCAAACCTAAGCCATTTCTGAAAAAATGACAGAAAGCAAATCCTAATACAACAGGATGAAGCAGCTTATGAATTTAAATAAGAAAATAAAATTTGGGACCCAGAGAGGTAGCTCAGCAGTTAGGAGCACTGGCTGCTCTTCCAGAGGTCCTGGGTTCAATTCCCAGCACCCACATGGCAGCTCACAACTGTCTGTAACCTAAATTCCAAGGGGACCTTACACCTTCATACTAATGCACATAAAATAAAATAAATTTTAAAAAAAGAAAAGAAAATTTAACAAGTTCATATAAAATTGTTAATTTCCCCAAAATACTGAGTATCAATAATGTTTTATATAATTTATAAAGGTTTCATATTAAAATGTCAGCACAAATTCACTGATGTTTAATAAATGTGTTGGTGGATACAGTTCTAGTATCTGCTATTAAGTCCCTCTTCTATACTGCAAACATACTATAAGATTAATCAACAGTGACAAGTTATTAAAGACAGATGATGAATATCAGCAAACAGTAAAAATTAACTAACTTTTTTAAACTATCACCATGATTGGAGTTGTCTTTACTTTTTCTCACCAACACAAAATGCATATGCATAGTACTTTAGGACTCCTGCACAGCTAAGGTTATAGCTTTTGTTTTTCTGCCTTTGGTAACCTCATTAGCTTTTTATCATTTCTTCTCTGGAGGAGCTTTTCCACTCCTCTTGGGCTTACGTTCTTTTCCATTATTTAAGAAGATGGTAGGACTGCAGCCAACTATGGTGGCTCACATAACCGTACCTCTTGAAAGACAGACACAACTGGAGCTACACAGTAGGTTGCCTAACCTTAACTACTGAGTGAAATCCTACACAGTAGGTTGCCTAACCTTACTACTGAGTGAAATCCTACACAGTAGGTTGCCTAACCTTAACTACTGAGTGAAATCCTACACAGTAGGTTGCCTAGCCTTAACTACTGAGTGACATCCTATCTTGACACAAACTCTTTAAACAACAAAATCATAAATAAAAGAACTTTAGAAAAAAGAGCTGGTCTAGAAAGTGCACTTACTGCACATGCCCTTACCCAGACTCATGAACAATTTGTGGTCTAAGGCCCAAATACACATGTAACACTTGGATCTTTACTAGTTACTTTAGCCAAACAATTCCCAGTAGTCCAGCATTTATGTAATGAAGTTCCGGTATGAAGATACACATTCACACTAAGAAAATAAGAAAATAGTGGATATAAAGAAGAAATTATGTGTGATGGTCACAAAGGAGAAAAGATAAGAATAAAGGTATTGTGGTCTGAATGAGAACAGCCCATATAGGCTTCTATATTTAAATACTTAGCATCCCCTGGTGAAACTGAGAACCTTCTAGACCTTGCCTACATCTTGCTGCTCATTTATATCTTTAATAATACCCCAACTAGCACTGTTTCCTTGACTTCTGTAAACTATTATAACAAATTAGTAAATCTGAAAAAGGGTACCCGAGAGAGCCTTTGATTTCTGAAGTCAAACTGTTCATAAGTACCAGAGGCCTAGTAAGTATTGGAGGCAGTATTATAGAACTGAGCACTTAATCTGTAGACTCCATGCCAGCAATAGATAGTGGTATGCAGAGACTGGGAAAAGTTGTTGTTGGTAGACTTTCTCTCTTCTCCCTTCTCCCCTTTGTCTCTTTCTTAGAAATGTGATAAACAGAAACCATTCTTGCTTTAGCAATTGATGAAACCATTCCAAGACTATTTCTCATTTTCCTTCTTTTATAAGAATTCGCATCATGGTTGAACATCTAAGGTTAGAATTTTAAAACATGATTCAAAGTTTAAAAAAAAGTTTTACTAAAAGAGGCTTTTAAAAATATGTACAGGCATGGCGGCATACACTTTTAATCCCAGCACTCAAAAGCAAGGCAAGAAGATTAAATTCTAGGCTAGCCTAGTCTACATAGGCAGCTCCAGTGTAGCCAGAACAACCTTGTCTCAAAAATTAAATAAACAGGGCTAGAGAGATGGCTCAGAGGTTAGGAGCACTGGCTGTTCTTCCAAAGGTCCTGAGTTAAATTTCTGGTACCCTCTTGCCTGCAGGCACAAATGCACGTAGAATACTGTATAAATAATAAATTAATCTTTTAATAAATAAATAGATAATTAAATTAAAAATATGTGTAAAACTCTAAGCCTATAATTTTATATTTACTCACGTACATGTGTGAATATATGATTTACTTAAAAAATACAAAGGCAAGTAGAAAATAAAACTTCTGAAAGAGTTGAAAGATGGTGCCTTTGTGAGAAGAGGTTAGGTGGACGGGGCATGCAAGTGAGAGTAGGAAAGCTAAATGTTCTTTGTTTGTTGTTGTTGTTGTTTGGATTTATTTATTATTTATACAACATTCTGCCTGTTCACCAGATCTTACTATAGATGGTTATGAGGCACTATGTGGTTGCTGGGAATTGAACTCAGGACCTTTGGAAGAACAGCGAGTGTTCTTAACCTCTGAGCCATCTCTCCAGCCCCTGTTCTTTGTTTTTATTCATGTAGTTTGGACTGGTGCATTAATTATTTAATTATATTTCAATTTAAACTTAAAAGTAACATTATCTACTTAATACCTAGTCCTGCCAAATTACAAAATGGTTAAAAGGAAACTCTAAATTATGGCACTTAGCATCAACCTCACGGACAAAAAGGGAAAAAACAAATTTAAAGCCCTCAAAAACTCTATAATTTCACCTCTCTACCATGATGCAGAATATAAATACCAAAGAAATGCTAACTCTTTGTGAGTCTTTAGAGGTTATTTATAATAATAAGACTATGACATTGCCTGTTTTGTGGTAGTTTAAGTATATTTAAACAACACAGAAATCAGTTTAAAAAAAAAGTTATGGTAGATGGAATCAGACTTAAAATCCCAGCACTTGACAGGGTGATGCAGGGGGTTCATGAAGTACTACTTTATATGCTATAAAGTAAAATTTCTCCAAAGGAGTATCCTAGTCACTGTTCCATTGCTATGAAGAGACACCATGACCAAGTCAACTCTTATGAAAGAAAGCATTTAAGGGGGTGGGGGGGCTGCTTATGGTTTCTTTATAATTTTCTTTATAAACAGCTAAGTAGCACAGGAGACATAAGGTTGAAACTTAAATTCTCATGTAACTCTACAAGGTTTATGTTTCTTCTGTAAGATAAATAATAGTGCTTTTTACTGTGCCAGAAGGTGATACTAACTGAAAGACAGGTGGCATGCCCCTGGATTCTTAAGAGAACTATGTAACACAATTAAGTACATCACTGTTTTCAGCACATAAGAATGCTTGATGAGAAGCTTCTGTAAAGCAAAGGACACTGTCATCAGAACAAAACGAGAGCCTACAGTCTGGGAAAGGATCTTCACTGACCCTATATCTGACAGAGGGCTGATATCCAGAATATATAAAGAACTAAAGAAGTTAAAAGGCAATAAATCAAGCAATCCAATTTAAAAAAATGCGGTACAGAGCTAAACAGAGATTTCTCTGTAGAAGAATATAGAATGGCAGAGAAACACTTAAAGAGATGCTCAACGTTCTTAGCCATTAGAGAGATGCAAATCAAAACAACCCTGAGATTTCGCCTTTCACCCATGAGAATGGCTAAAATCAAAAACTCAAGTGACAACACATGCTGGAGAGGTTGTGGAGAAAGGGCAACCCTACTCAATTGCTGGTGGGAATGTAAACTTGTACAACCACTTTGGAAATCAATCTGGTGCTTTCTCAGACAATTAGGAATAGTGCTTCCTCAAGATCCAGCTATGCCATTCCTGGGCATATATCCAAAAGATGCTCAAGTATACAACAAGGACGTTAACTCAACCATGTTCGTAGCAGCTTTATTCATAATAGCCAGAACCTGAAAACAACCCAGATGGTCCATCAACGGAGGAATGGATACAGAAATTGTGGTACTTTTACACAATGGAATAGTACTCAGCAATTAAAAACAAGGAAATCATGAAATTTGCAGGCAAATGGTGGGATCTAGAAAAGATCATCCTGAGTGAGGTATCCCAGAAACAGAAAGACACACACGATATATATTCACATATAAGTGGGTACTAGACCTATAAGATAGGATAAACACACTAAAATCTGTACACCTAAAGAAGATAAACAAGAAAGAGGACCCGGGGTAAGATGATCAATCCTCACTTAGAAAGACAAATGGGACGGACATTGGAAGTAGGAGAAAACAAGTAATAGGACAGGAGCCTACCACAGAGGGGCCTCTCAAAGACTTTACCTAGCAGTGTATCAAAGCAGATGCTGAGACTCATAACCAAACCTTTGGCAGAGTGCAGGGAATCATACGAAAGAAGGGGGAGTTAGTATGACCTGGAGAGAACAGGAGCTCCACAAGGACCAAATATATCAGGGCACAGGGGTCTTTTATGAGAATGTTTCTCCAAACAAGGACCATGTAGGATATAACCTAGAACCCCTGTTCAGATGTAGCCCATGATAGCTCAGTATCCAAATGGATTCCCTAGTAAGGGGAATAGGGACTACTTCTGACATGAACTCAATGGCTGGGTCTTTGACCTCCCCCCGCCCCCCAAGGGAGGACCAGCCTTGATAGGCCACAGAGGAGGACACTGTAGCCAGTCCTGAAGATATCTGATAAGCTAGGGTCAGATGGAAGGAGAGGAGGACCTCCTCTATCAGTGGACCTGGGAAGGGGCAGGGAGGAGAGGAGGGAGGGGTGGGATTGGGAAGGAATGAGGGAGGGAGCTATATCTAGGATACAAAGTAAATAACCTGTGATTAATATAAAAAATTATTTTTTAAAAAAATAATGCTTGAAGAGACCTTAGAATAGCTTACTAAAACATAGAACTTTGGCAGTATGAGGCTCAAGGTTAAATGCAAATCCTGGCAAGACCTATGTCCCCACCTCAGATTATGTGATGAAAACACTTCACACATTAGAAAGAAGAGTAACTTCTGGAACACAGAGAAGTGGTCAATAAACGTTACGAGTTATGTTATCATTTGTCCGAGCACCAAGGTCAAAAACGTAAGGAAAGATTGTGTAGGAAGCCCCGCTGCCTGAAGAGCAATCTCAGTTATTCACCTTCCAACCGTGACTCCTAGTCAAGACCCTTGGACCCTCAGCTTCCTCAACTTTAAAATGAGAACCACGTAGTTTCAACAACCCAGAGGTATATAAAAATTGATGACAAGCCAATCATTAAATATAGTGCCTAGTGAGCAGCTACTCTTTTTACTTCATACATCTAATAAAATGAATTTGTTTGCTATCCAAAAAAATATTAATGCAAAAACAGAGCAATAAATATATGTACAAAGAACATAGTTTTAAACCAAGTAATCACCAGGATTCTATAATCAATATAAGTATAGTTGTTTTTGTTTTTTAAATATTCTGGGGAAAAATGCTGCACAGGTTTGCTTTACCACAATAAAACTTTTCTGATTCCATCCAGCAGATCTTGGTACACTACTGCACCAAAAATCTGTGCATCATTCTGAATGCAAATTTCACAAGGGAAGAACAGGCATCTTAATAACCTATCAATTCCTCTCAGATGAGAGGAAAAAGGGAAGATGAGGAAAAAAAGAAACCAATCTTTTTAATGGTGCTGTTTTAATCTCACCAATGACTTCCAAATTTCCCAACTATAGAAGCCTCTAAGCACAGCACAGATGACAGCTATACTTGGAAAGAGTAACTAATCCTAAACAAATTTCAGTACAAAAAAAAATGAGTCTATATTTCTCAAACACAATCACAAGAACATAAACATTGAATAATCTGGGGACAATATTATTTAAGTTGCATCCAATCTCACAAGATTGAAAATTTTCACTCCTTAAAATGAAAGCCCCAAAGACACAAACAAGTGAACATGCACACGTATGTCTACATGCTTGAATTGTTAAAAACTATCTGAATTCTTCTATATATCCAAATACAAGATGTTTATTGTGTGAATCTATATGTTGTACAATAGCACTGAAACAGAGGCACCATTGGTTTGAAAAGCAGTTTGTTTCCAGGGATACCAAAATCATGAAATGCCCAATAGCTGTATAATATCCAAGAGCAGACCTTACAGTCAACACAAGAAATCTGTCCACTCTCGTAGGCAATTTCTATCAAAGAAAGAATAGGGATTCCCCAACCAATAGTTCATCCAAATAATACAATAATATCCCTCAAGCATTCCATTATTCACTTTTATATTTTCTACATAACAAGAAAAAAAAGAAAGATTAAGAACTGCATGAAACATCCCAATGTTTTAATGCAATGCACACAAACAGCGTAAATTAATCCTTACATCTATGTTCCTCTGTTGCGTAGAAACACAAAGAGTAATTTTCTAGCCATGCAACATTCCTCGAAAATGTTTTTCACTGTCTACTGTTAGACTAGAATTCATGTATGAACTTAATGTTTACTAGCTAGAGTAACTACAGAAACAGAAATATAGGCTGAGCATCATGTTATTAACTACACGAATGTTAAAAGTCTAACAAGGCTTCAAGTTCTTAAAAGTTTCTTTGTAAGAGGTATGCTGGAAGAGCTTAGAGACGGCTTAGAGTCCCTCTTGAAATGGACATAGGTTCAGTTCACAGCACTCAGATGGTAGATCATGGCCATTGTCAACTCTAGTTCCACAGGATTAGATGCCCTCTCCTGACCTCCATAGGCACAAGCATGCTTGTGGTACATACACATACAATGCATGCAAAACATTGATACACATGAAATAAGTATTTTAAAATGCGGAGAGAGAAACAGACACAGAGAGAGTATGCTACGGCACACCTGTAATTCTAGTATTCAAGAAAGGGACTGTCAGTTCCAAAAACTAAAAGAAACTAAAGAGAAGAAAATGGGAACAGGGTAAAAAAAAAATGGAGAGGAAGAAGGAGGGAGGGAAAAATGATTATGTACAGCAATGTAGGCTATAAGCCAGGCTCTTCTTAACTAAATATATCCACACCAAATCTGTTTTCCATTTAATTCTGTGTCACTGAAATTGTGGACACCCCTATTTTAGGAGGTAAATATTTTAAGTGCATACTTCTCAAAAATGCAATTGGAAAGTTAAAAGAGTCCACGGTTACTGAATACAAAGATCCCATGCAATAATTTCCAAAAGGCTGTTGGACAGTGGCTCATCAGTGAAATCTAAGCTCTGTGAATTGAATGTTTTACATCTTCTGGTTTGTTTCCTTACAATGTTTCAGCTTCACACAGTTATAATGCCAAGCCTTTAGGACAATGAAAGGGGGAAGCTTTAAACAACAACAAACATTTTAAATAAGGAGTAATGAGAAGAACTGGTTTGGATATATAAAGAATATTATAAGATCTTTAAAAATATAAATAAATAAATAAAAATCTTGAAAGGGAAAGAAAAAAATTTTATTGAACATTAGAAAACCAAGTTCTTTGGAGTCTCCATAACTAAAAATATATTCTCTCAGTGCCGACTCCCATGTACCAATTAAACTTAATGATATAAATAAGTAATAATTTTTCAATCCAAAGAAATTTTAAAATATAATTGCTAGCATCACTCACAATGATAAAAACAAGATCATGGGTTCTGTGACTTCTAACTTGTTGTCAACCTGAATTCTCCCAGCAATGTATCTTTACCAATCCCAAATTTATTTGCAAATATATTTTCACATTCCACAGAGTAAAGCCTGTTAAACTATCTGTTGCTACTCCACACAAGGGTCACAAAAATGAAGGGTTTCTAAATGTGCAATGACTAAAAACTAATTCAAAAATCAAATGTGCAATCAACACATTCTGGCACCACTTACAAGTGCCATAACCATGACTTCACCACAGCCGTGGTTCTGAACACAGTATGTATATTTTACACTGAGTATGTAGTCTATGCCATACAATGCCAAGGAACAAAATACTGTCTGAAACACCTCGTATTATGCATAAACAAAAACACACATCTATCTTACAAGGAACAGAATTGCTTTCATCTTTAACAAATGGTAATATTATATATATATATATCCAAGAATCTTTAATAAATTTATGATTTATTATTAAATGCTATATTTGTACATCTACTTTCATAAGTCTATGTATTTAGGGCTGTATAAATTTTGATTAAAAAAACAGATTAAAAGTGGAAAACTTTGAAAAGTACTGTATGACCACAAGCATGAGAAATGCTTACAGATACTTTATGATAATGCAAACTTAATTTTATCAAGGTCTGCACTGAGTAAAAGTAATTCAAGTGGAAATTCTTAACTTTCTTAACACTGTACCATTTCATAAATTTTCAAAGTTTCACTACTAACAGTGCTTTCAAAAGCTTAGTTTGAAGTAGCAAATAAGCTCCTCAAAAGCTCCATAGTTTCAGTTTCTACTCTACCTGAGGAACCAAAAGGAAGATGGATCAAAACATTCATAAGCTTCATGTTGGAGGGCAAATGACAAAAGCAATGGGACATAAAGCCTAGAGGCTAAAAATATTCTTTAGTACTGAAGAGCTACAGGACATGTTAGAGGGATAGCTCAGTGAAAAGAACTTCAATATGTGTGAAGCCTTGGGGTTAAGCTCTACCACCATATATACAACAACAACAACATGTATGTACATGCACACACATACAAGTACACACATGCATACTCACACTCATACACACATATACACATACACATTCACTCACAATCATCTGTAACCCCACTTTTAAAAGAGCAGAGAGACTTGTGTGGCCTTTGTCAGCATCAGACACATATTTACTATGCAAACATATTCAGCAAAATACCCATACACATAAATAGTAAAAACAAAACAACAACAACAACAAAAAAAAAACCAAACAGCTGGGTGGTGGTAGTGAACCTTTAGTTCTAGAACTCAAGAAGCAGAGACAGGTGGATCTCTGTGAGTTCAAAACCAGCTTGGTCATAGCTCAAGTTCCAGGACAGCCAAGGCTACAACAGAGAAACCCTGTCTCAAACAAAACAAAACAAAAAACACACTAAACGCAAAAATATTTGACTACTGCTTGTATGATTTCCAAGACAAACAATTACCAGATAAAAGGTTTATAAATGTAGAGTCATATAATATACACCAAACATTCTCTCAGAAAAGTATATATTCAAGTTTAAATTTCCTGGTGCAAAAGAAGAAACTACCCATAGGTGACAATCTGTAAGGAACAAAGAATTTGTTTAATCTACATAATATGAAAGACTATTTTAAGTGTGCCATTAAAATTTGCTGAGTGCTGGTCTAAGTGTATTGTTGTGTAAATATTAGGGCCCACTGTTATTGATATGTAATCAAATAATAGCAATACATTATATACATAAAAAACAAGAAAAAAGGTAAACAAGAGAGAAGAATGAATATTCTTAATAACCGCAGGTGTTGAGAGGTGATAAAAAGGTAGTACCCATTATTGGTAAAAAGGGTCAAGACAAACCCTTGACTAGACACTTCTTGTCTCTAGTGACACATTAGAAAATTAGATCCAAACTACAATAGATGCCTTTTTCTATGATGGTTGGAGTACTGCAAATGTTATACTTATGCCATACGTTTATATTGTAAGAATTTTTACAATATAAAATTTTTAATTTTTAATATTATGATACAAGCTCATTTACCAATATTTTTATAGAAAGCCAAGTCTGCAAAATATAAATCTGCATAGTCAGAGGTCTACAATGGATCTCTGCATAAATCATAAACAATCCATGCCCACTTAATTTTATCTAATAAAAATATTATCTGATTAAATAATTTGACTACAAGAGTCCTTCTAGGTATACGCCCCACCTGGCGTGAGTCATTCTCCCTGCCCTTGAGACTTTTATAATAGTTTCACTGGATCAAAACAATTATTTAGAAGCAATCTCATAATTGAGCTTTTCCTGAATTTTAAAATTTAGCTAAATGTAAACAAGTTTTTTTATTCTAATATCAACAATTTTTAAGACATTACAAATTAAGGTAATTACAGTAACAAAAACAGATTACCAGGTTTGGGAACTAGCATCACTGATTTTTGCTAAGCTTTCAACACTGATATCACCACAAGCATCAGTTAAAAGGAATCATCAAATGACTGGAGAAATCTGGGGAATCAATCACTTCTGTGAACCCAGAATGTCTGTGTTTCTTTGTTTTTTTTTTATTTTTTTTTTTGTTTTTAAACAGAATACTCCAGATATTTTATGAAGTTAATTATTTAGGATATATGGAAACAGGGCAAAATCATTTTCCCTGTATGTTAACTTCAATATTTTTCTTTGGAAGACTCAAAAAAAAGTATAGGGTGTTTAGAAGGGAAAAGAGGGGTGAATATGCTCAAGACACACTATTTTCCTGTGAATATAATCAAGATATACTATATACATAATAGTAAACTGTCTAAAAATAAACATATTCTTTTAAAAAGTATAACTATATGAATCTGTCATCTGATTTTAAATATCTATAGCAAAGTTCATATTGTTTAGTCTAACATGACTAAAAATCAATATGCTGAGATATTACTCTAATCACCTTAATTACACGAAGTTGAGGAAAAGGGTCCTAAAAATTATAAAAGTTAGCACCGTGCTGTTTCTTTACTAAAATCTAAAAAGTAACTTCCCTTATGAGTCTATTTTGTAAAGAATAATATAAATCTTTGTCTTTTATAATTTCACTGTTCACTATTATTCTTAAATTTCTAATTGGTGACTAATCTTATTTTTGTTAGTCTGACACAATTTCATTTATACTGAGTTAGACTCATAATCAGATGTCTTCAATTATTAGCCCAAGTAAAGACTAAAGAGAAAAATAAAACTGAAATCTATACACAAGATAAAAGAGGCAAGAAAAATAAAACTAAAATATCTACAAAACATAAAATATGCTAGGTGTGGGTGTAGAATATGTGTGTGCACTTGTGTCTTCCTCTATAGCTCCTTAGTTTCTGAGACAGAATCTCACTAAACCTAGAACCTGCCATTTGGGCTAGATGGCTGGCCATTGAACCCAGGAGATTTGACTGTCTCCACCTCTCCAGCTCGGGCTACAGGTGACCACTGGTATGCTCAGCTTTTATGTTGGTGCTAGGGATCAGAACTTAGGTAGGTTTTTGTTGTTTTTTTTGAGATAGGGTTTCTCTGTGTAGTGTCTATGTAGACTCTGTGAGTCTAGCTGTCCTAGACTTACTCTGTAGACCAGGTTGGCCTCGAACTCAAGAGATCTGTCTGTCTCTGACTCCTGAGTGCTGGTATTACAGGTGTACACCACTGTGCCTGGCTGAACTTAGGTGGGTCTTAATGCTTGCACATCAAACATTTTTATACACTGAGCCATCTTTAATAAGCCCCAAGAGCCCATGTAACCGCTTGTCCATGTTTTTCCTATCTATATTTTTAGTTATTTACAGTCAACTGTAGTACAAAAATATGAGATAGAAAGCTTAAGTGTGCATTGGATGAGCAGAATGATGAAATCTCAGTCAAGGCTGTCACAACATCACAGTGGTTGTTCACACAACTTTATATTACCTAATAATGGTTCTAAACTGCCAGAGTAATAATGCTGGCAGTTTAGACATGTCAAAGACAAGTTAGTAAAAAGGTAAAAGTTTTGACAATAATAAAAAAAATCATATGCTAAGACTGGTAAATCCTTTGATGAGAACAAATCTTGTATCCAAGCAGAATAGACAAGGAAAAAAATTATGTCCAAACTGAAAACATTACAGCCATAGAATAGGATGAGTGCTTTGTTAAATCAGAAAAGATGTTAATTTAATGTATGTATATACTCATTTTTATATAGTAAGAAAATAGCTGACTGAGTAAAGAAGCAGCCTTCAGAATGGAAGAAAATGTTTGCCAGGTATGCATCTGTTAGTTGTATTAATACCTGAAATATATAACTTCAAAACACTAAAGGAAATAAAGCTCAATCAAGAAATGGGCTGAGGAGCTGAAGAGAACTCTCAAGAGGAAACACAATGTCCAATAAATAATTTTTAAAGTGGAAAATTATTACTCTGAGATTCCATTTCCCCTTTCTCAGAATGGCTATCATCAAGAAAACAATGGCAGCAAATGCTGGAGAGGGTGTAGAAGAAAAGGAACATGTAGTCACTCTTAGAAGTATAAACTAGTGTGGCCATTGTGGTGTCAGTGTGGTGGCTTCTCCAAAAGAAGTTCCACAGGACGACACTGTAATTCACGGGACTCTATATTCTTCTACAAAGATACTTGCTCATTTGTGTACTGTGTTCTACTTACAATAGGTCTCGAGGCACCTACAGAATTTTCCTTACCATCTTTCATGATGTAACTAAATAGCAAAATTACCCTCGTATTAGATGGCAGGATTTAGAACAAAAAGTAGTTTCCTGGATAACCCAAATGAGTCAGGAACAAAACAGAAATCAACCCCAGACTCCAGAGTCTTAGCCTTACATGAACCTACCAGTTTCATTTAATCTTTGCCTTTCTGGCCTAGGATTTTATGAAATAATATCAATAGCAGTAACAGAATAGTAGAAATAGTACTTACTAATGTTTTACCACTAACAGTTTTACATGTACCTCAGTGAAGCCTCACAATGAATTTAGTGCTCTTATCATTCTCTTGTTCCTCAAAAGAAGTACAGGCAAAGAGAATCTGGGTAACCAATCATAATCACAGATATACGGTATGGAAATAATAAGGGCAATGGAATCCAACAAGTCACAATCATAATCACTGTGCTGTCTGTATCTTCGGCTGTCCCAGAACTTAGGAGATATAAGGTGTCTTATACTAGTTTGGTACTTACTAACAATAAGGACCTTCTTGTCTCAGCTGATACCAGTTGTTCCAAAGAAGTTGTTAATTGTGGCTGCCTTCCCTTTCTGACATTCATTCATTCATTCATTCATTCATTCATTCATTTTGGTTTTTTGAGACAGGGTTTCCCTGTGTAGCCTTGACTGTTCTGGACTCACTTTGTAGACCAGGATGGCCTTGAACTCACAGATGTCTATCTGCCTCTGCCTTCCTGAGTGCTGGGATTACAGGTGTGCACCACCACATTCAGATAATTTATTATTTTTATTATAAATAATTAAAAATATATGTATATGCCTGTGTGGACTTATGAGCACCATTTGTGTTCAGGAGCTCCCAAAGGTCCAAAAGAGGACACCAGACCCCATGTAACTAGAGTTACAGGTGGTTGTAAGCCTCTAAACAGGTGCTAGGAACCAAATCCAAGTCCTCTGCAAGTACCCGAAGTCCTCTTGGCCACTGAGCCATCTCTCTAGTCCTAGTGTGCCCACCTTTCAATCTTCAAGCAATCTCAGCTTAGAGTGCAGATAGATTGCAGTCATCTAATAATAAATATTTTCTTAATAATATGTATTCTCTTGTGCTTTTTTTAAAAAACATTTTTTCCCTTTTTTATAAAGTAAGAACATCTGACTGGGGGACTTTAAGGTCTATTCTGGCTAGTTTTTATGGCAACTCTACACAAGCTAAGGTCATCTGGGAAGAAGGGATTCTAGTTGAGAAAACGCCTCCAGGGACCTTGTTGACTGATGATTTTATGTAGGCAGTGTCACCCCTGAGCAAGTAGTCCTTTCTGATGTAAGAAAGCAGGCTGTGAAAGCCACGGGAAGCAAACAAATAAGCAGCACTCCTCCATGGCCTCTGGATCAGTTCCTGCCTCCAGATTCTTGCCCACTTGAGTACCTGTCCTGGAGTCCCTCAGTGATGGATTGCTGACTGGAAGTAAAAACAAAATAAACCCTTGCTTCCTCAAGTTGCTTCTGGTCATGGTGTTTTATCACAACAATAAAAACCCTACCAAGGCTGGGTCTTTTACAATTCTAAACAGTAGAACCATGCAAATTCAATACAAAGATACCCATGTAGAAAAGTCTTTGTTTAGATATAAAAATTCATTATCCTGGATGGATTGTTGACTGGAAAGGTAAGATGAAATAAACTCTTTCCTCCTTGAGTTGATAAAACTGATCATGCATTTTATCACAGTAATAGAATTCCTAACTAAGACAGGGTCTTTTACAATATAACTACACAAATTCAGTACAAGGACATCCACCCAGTCTTTATGTATAAAAAATCGATTGTATTTTCTACAGTTGTGAATTTTTATAAAAATAACGGTTTAGCATCTGGATGTAACATTGCATGTCTGAAATCTCAACACTAGCGAGGCAGAGGCAAGAGGAACACTACACATTCTAGGCCAGCATGACCAACTCAGTGAGTCAGACCTGCCTGGGCTACTTAACAAGACTCAGCCTACCAAAACAAATCAAAAAAAGAAGGGATAAGAATTTATCAAAGCTAAACTGTTCATAAATACATAGATTCTGAGGAGAATCAATACTTAATAAACAGCGTCCATTCTTGACTCTTGTTGACCTGTATTATTATACTGTATGAGAAAAAAATGAAGGTCAACTTGCTAAAGTTAATGAAAGTCATGTTGGAGAAGTATTCTGATACCATGTAAAGCATTAACAAGAACATGGAAGAGTTTTATAATTTAAAAACTATAGGCTAGTTGTGTGTGGTGGCTCACATGTTTAATCCAAGTACTCAGGAAGCAAAGACAGGCAAGACCTCTGTGAATTTGAAGTTAGCCTGTTCTAGATACCAACTTCCAGGCTAGCCGGGGACCCTATCTTTAAAGCAAACAATAACAAAAACTATAGATAACTGACACATATAACAACTATGGTTTTACAGTAATATAAATAATGATTTAAAAACAAGCCATTAGTTAAACAAGATGGTACAGGCCTATTTCCTTCTACTGTAGCCTACTAAATATAACTACATAAAAATTAAAAAATGTAAAAGTGGAATGACAAGCTGGGCATGATTGTGCATGCCTATAGTCCCAACACTTTGGGAGGCAGAGGCAGGCAGATTGTGTGAGTTCGAGGCCAGCCTGGCCTACAAACTGAGTCCAAGACAGTCAAGTCTACACAGAAAAACTTGTCTTGAAAAATAAAAACTAAAAAGTGGAAAGACAGATGATTTGCAGAGAATAAAATAAATGGCAGGATACCAGACAACACCAATAGTTCTGCAGAGGAAGACAATCCAGGTTCACCTCAAACACGGCAAGAAAAAGATGATGATGTACATGTATTCCTATTGACATTAGTAAGTTTAATTGTCACTGGAGAGTGGAGATGCCTATAGTAACAGCCAAAGAACACATTTTCTTTTCCTTCAGATCTGAGAAGGCAACCATGCCCCTAGACCTAACAAGTAACAATAGGTAACCAAGGGCATGGTTTGGATGGCCTATGTTTTCTCTTTTCTTTTCTTTGTTTTGCTTTTCCTTCTATCCTTCCTTCCTCCTTCCTTCCTTTCTTCCTTCCTCCCTCTCCATCTCCCCAAGACAAGGTTCTCAGTGTAACATCTCTGCTTGTCCTGGACTCAACTGCAGACCAGGACAATATCGAACTCACAGAGCTCCAGCTACCTCTGACTCCCAAGTATTGAAATTAAAGACATGTGGCTGGCTTGAAAGTGTTCCCTATTGGCAGGTTGATCAGACAGAAAAAAAGAAAAAAAAAATAACCCTTGCCAAAAAAGACTTTTTATTCCATTGGACCAGCTTGTCTTCCAGAGGCACCACATGCTTGCCCCGAAGAAACTGATTCCAGCCTTCAGCAGCTCCAGAAAGCACTAGTTAAAACCAAGTTAAACAACGAAAATCAAAATAGTACAGCAAAAGCTAGAAAACAAACTATCACTAAAATAATAGCATGTGTCAGTAGTTTGAAGCTACTTGTATACGAAACTGAAATATAGTGACTATATGCTAAAATGAAAGAGTAATAAGACCCATGGTTTCCATAGTCAAAACACCTACAATCTTGCAGCTTTGTGAGAATAAGGTAAGAAAAATCACTACTTATCAACTGAGAAGAATTATGTATTGAAATTTATCTAAGATGACATTTTGGGGCATAGAACTCAAGCTTAAACACCCCTCCCCAAAGCCATTATAAAATGCTTTGCTATCAATTAGAAATTCTCTTGAAATAAATTAGGAAAATAAAGAGCTGAGGATGTAACTCAGTTGGTGGTGTTTGTCTAGTATGAATAAAGCCCTGTGTTTGATCTCCAGTACCTAATAAAACTGGGTGTGATGGTGCATATCTGGAATACCAGCCATTCAAATTTAAGAGGAGGATAAGAAGTTCAATGTCATCTTTGGCTATACAATAAAGTCTAGCTTCACCTGGACTCTAGGAGACCCTGCCAAGAAAAGAAAAAGGGTGGGGGCTCTGGCCAAAAAACATGCTACCAAAAAAGAACTATGTGAAAATAAAAAAATAAAACTAAATAGACAGTAAGAATAATATACCATTCACTGAAATTGTCAGAATAGAAATAAACAGAAGCCAATGTCAATAATCTTGAATTCAAATCAGCAGAATTTATAAAATATAAATAAAAGAGAAACAGACTGGGGAAAACAATCAGTGAAGAGGAAAAAAAGTTTCAGAACATGTTAAAATGACAAAAGTTTGCAAAGTCATATCATCAGTACTCTAGAAAGAAAGTAAAGCTAAAGGAGCACTCAAAGAATGGAGAAAACGTACTATTCAAGAAAAGCCATACATCTATGACCAATTTTTATTAAAGTAAAAGAAGAGTAGAATTAACAGATGAATGGAGGATTCAAGTTTGACTCTGACTGTATTTCCAAAACCCCTGCTACCTTCAAAGTAGAAAGTCTATTTATCAGTACAACATAAAATATGTCACTTCACACATAATATGACTTTATTACTTCCTTTACACTACATGTATTAGTAGATGTAGTATAAGCCTGCAGCAAATGGGTTTCAAAACTAGAAAAACAAAAATATACAATCTTTTTATTCTTTATTTTATAGCACAGTTGAAAGACCATTCAACATCTGTACACACAAAAAATACTTCATTCTTTAATAGTCATCACTTGCTATAATTTTAGCCCAAATACTAACAAAATCAGTAATACTCATTTAGAAAAAATAAGTTCTAATTATATAGCCTTTGGAAGGAGGCATGATTATCACAGTCTGAATAATCAGGTATTTAAAATTTTTATTTTATTATTTATTTTTATTTATAAACCAATTACCCCAAATTTCCACTTCATATTTTAGTGTTCTCTAAACAGATTTAATTTCAGGATATATGACAAAAGGACCCACCTCAAAGAGCTCATTTTCCTGAGTAAACTATAGATAGATATAAACAAGTATAGGCAAAAGATTTCAAAATCTTAGAAATGAGCAAAATATTATAATGATTTTACAAAAAAGGACAAAATAAAAGCCCTGCAATAAAGTAATTTTTCAGAGAAAAAAACACCAATTTACAATCACAAAACTTTGGTCAGAATGATAATCCATGCAAAAATTGACTTTTATTTCTGCTTAATAAATAGTTTATAATTGCAATGATACTTGAGTTTTGTTTAAAAATTTAGTTTCTCTTTTTCTCATTTATTTTATTCACTTTACATCCTTCTAGCCTTTCTCCCCTCCCAATCCCCCCTCTGCCTCCACTCCCCAAGATTTATTTTCATACGTATTTTATTTTTATATGATCATCTCAAGCAATACACAATACATACTATTTACTCTGAAATTCTAATATTGTTATAAATTATTTTTATATATAGTCTTTTCCACTACCCGTGGCTGCTGAATAAAAGTTCTTTTTAATAACCTAACATGTTAAATAAAATCCAACGCTAAAAAAAGAAAACAGACTAAAACTAAGAAAAATCAACTTATTAATGTGTTTAAATGAACAGACTTGACAAATAAATGCTAACTACAGAAGAAATGAGATCTATGTGAAAATATTAAGTTGCTTTAGGCAATAAAATGCATCTAAAAGTCTATAAAGGGAACAAAAAAGCATTTTTAAAGGATATTCTCTCACTCAAGTGACCTAACAGCAGCACCTAAGGAACAATTATTAGGCAAATACAATGCAACAGGCTAAAGATAATAACAAACCAGCAGCACTAAAATTTCCACTACCAAGTGAATCCTGTTTACAGTGGACAACAAGTGTTTGTAAAATAATGTATTCAGAAAATGTCCTAAAGTCAAGTCGAGACAAAAGCAACTACAAAATGCTGACATTAAATAGAAATTGAATCAAATTCAGCCATGGTGACATACATGTGTAATCTTGGCACTTGAAAAGTAGAAAGAAACAAGAGTTCAAGATCATCTATGACTAGAGATTAGTTTAGACCCAGCCTGAGCTACCTGAGACCTCATATCACTCACACATGCACGCGCACGCACACACACCTGCACACATCTGTTTGGGTTAAGAAAAAAATTTTAGTATTAGACTAAGGGATAGCAAAGCATCATATACTAAGAAATGTTTATTTAAAATGTTGAATTGAAAAGCATGACTTTTAAAGAAAAACATTTACTGAACATCTGAACAACAACTCCTACAAGAGTGACTTTTTCATAAACTGTAGCTATATGATGCATTTTATCTATCATGTTAAAGAGTGCATTAGACACAAATACAAAAACCATGAAGAAAGCCACTATTCATCAACAACTGAGCAAAGATAAAATACCTAAGGAACAACGAGGATGACTTGCAAAGGATGGGCTCTTTCAGCAACTTTAAGAAAAGAAAAGAAAAAGAGCACAGATGCATGAGTGTTGAGCTATACACTGTGAAGCGCACCTTTGGAATTAGGAATCAGAACATTAACATGTCATAGAGGTGTGTAGTGTCAAAGGAAAAAGAACCCGTAGCAGACAAAAGCAGCGTTGTCAAATAGGCAATAAAACACTGTATAGCATCTCTTTCTGATGTCCATCACTGAATACACTGGTAGAGACTTTGAATGAAATAAAGAAAATTTTTAAAAAGTAGTACCTCCTTTATTCTTTGTTTAAATAAAACAGAAAACAAGCATCGATTCTGTTATACACTAATGATCTTCAAAGCCCATTATTTGTACAAGAGAAAGCCTCAGAACCAACCTTTTACAGAGATCCAAGAATGAGAGAAAACACACCTCTCACATGGCTTTCTGATATGATACTCAATAGGAGGCACTTCCTAATTACTGGCACTGAACAACGCTGCAGAATTCTTTGTCAGGTACTTGAGGAAATGAAATTATGATGATAACTCAGTAATAAAACAAGACTTTTCTCATCTAGGTGTGTAGGCTAACATTGTTCTAATATGCACAAATAATATCAGTAAATGTGGCATGCCATATTCCTGAGAATTGGATGCATAAGAACTTCAGCATACTGCAGCCTCAAATTTGTGGTGTAGCTGAGCGTCCAGCATTGCACTGAAATACTTCGTTTTCATCCCTGCCACAAGCTCATTAATAGCATACTCTTTTATTATGTGTTTCCTACAGATTTCTTAAAGTTTGCATAACCCTTCAAAATGGAATCCACATTCTTCTTAGAAGGAAGCTTTAATAGCGGCTT
The DNA here is from genome assembly GCA_028658305.1 of Pachyuromys duprasi. Classification (NCBI taxonomy): domain Eukaryota; kingdom Metazoa; phylum Chordata; class Mammalia; order Rodentia; family Muridae; genus Pachyuromys; species Pachyuromys duprasi. Next base: position 33,480,247 of record CM053759.1, on the reverse strand, counting down.
CAGGAATCTTTACTTAACTCTACTCATGAATGTTTCTTCATGCTCTGTGGTAGGAGTTTCTTCCTAGAGGGCTGAGTTGTCTCACTGGTTGACAACATCTCCATCTTAGGGTGTTTTCTGCTTGCTCCTTTTTGTTTCATGTCAACATTTTCCTGTTGCAAATCAGTTGCCTTCTTCGTGGAGCATATTGTTCCTGGTTGGCCTTTTGAAGTTCTCGCTGTTTCTGCATGTTGTTATTTTAGTATTCTGCTTTCTAGAACCCTGAGTTTTTACTCCTACCACTACCGTGGATAAAATAGCTCACCTGTTTGTTCTTAATGGCAACCTATACACGCTCTGCTTTACAAAGAAGAGGCCCATGAAGGCACAGCACTCGTTCACCCTTACAGAAGTTAGGCTTTGGGTCCTCCTTGGGTGTCGTTTATAACGCCAACTTTTCATTCTCCTACTGCCCCTATTCTCTGTCACACCCCAGCAAGTCACTGTTTTACTTTTAATAAGCTAGAAAATATCTTTGTTAGTTCATTAATAACATCTTTTCAAAAGACACTATAAACTAGAATCACTACCACTGATAGCTATCACAAAATATATTTTGAGTGGTTTGTTATGTGCTATTCCATCAATAGTATAAAGTCTTCACTAACATTTAGCAAATCCATAGCACTTAAAGCATTGCACTATGGAGTGGGAACAGACCATGCCTTTCTTCTTAAAAAAGCCTAGATCTGGGAATAAAACCCACAAATGCTGACAGCAATTCCTATGTTCTAACCACCAGATACCATTTTTCTCCAGAACAACAAACCACATACATGGCATTCAAAACACTCTTTATTTTTACCAACATTGTAATTATATTTCATAGTAAGTTATAATTGAATTGGTGTCCTTTTAGTTTCAAATTATTTTTTGATACTCTGGTGACAAACACCTAAAAACATAAATAAAACCTGGGATTTCTACTTTGTAAAACAGCTTTTTAGGATATCTCAATGTGAGTTTCACATGAGAATGATAGAAAAAAAAATGCTTGTAGTTTACTGACTAAAGCTCAGCCACTAGGAACCTGTGTACTTGTATGGATATGGTTTTCTAATCACACATTCAGAGCCATTACTCATTCTCCTCTTTGCTTCTTCACAAAAACAAACTGGTGTGAACATGAGAAACCAACTAAACATTGCCTCAGGGGAAAAAATGTGACTATCATCTTAGAAATGTAGACAAATCTCCTTATTCTTTGTACTCAAACTATCAGAAGATAATACACAATAAACAAAATATCTATATATTTTCAGTACAGGTATAGGAAACTGCTAATTACTAAAAAAAATTATTAACACTAAATATATTCTTTAAGATGGCAAATTGTGGGGCTGGAGAGATGGCTCTGCTAAAACCACTGTTCCTCTTCCAGGGGACCTGGGTTCAATTCCGAACACCCACATGGTAAGTTACAACTATCCATAACTCCAGTTCCAGGGGACCCAACACCTCTTCTGGCCTCTACAGGTACTAGTCATTTATGTGTGTATGTATGTTTGTGTTTATGTGTGTATATATAGGTATAAATGTATAGACATATATACACACAACACAGGCAAAACACTCATCAAATATGTACATTAAAAATCTTAAGAACTTTAAAAGATGAATTTTACAGTGTGTGAATTATATCTCAATAAGGCTATTAGAAAAAAACAAATGAGATCCATGCGCGTACAAATACTTATTGAATGTGTGAACATAAAACAGGAATAAAAAAAATACCAAGAAAAAAATAAATGAGATCCATGCATGTGCAAATACTTATTGAAAGTGTGAACATAAAATAGGAATAAAAAATACTAAGACTATATGCTTAGATAGTATGTAGAAAATCAAATTGGCTTAAGGTCTCAAAACACCAAATCATTACTTATGAAACAAATGTACTTGTATGTAAAACAGGAGGATAAAACCTCAAGAGAAATGAAAACTTATGTACAAATAAAAATTAGTTTGTTAATGTCTCCAAACAGCATAACTCCTAACAGTAACAAAGTAGAAACAAACCATATACCTATGAAATGCTGAATGTTAACATACCCTACAAGTCTAAAGGATAAAATATTATTTCATCATAAAAAGAAATGAAATAGTGGCAAATTCTACAACATGATTAGCCATAAAAGCATCATGTTACATGACAGAGAGAAAATATATTAACCTCATTTATGTGATATCTATAGCCAAGTCTATAGAGTCTACAGAGTCTATAAAAGTGTTTATTATTGTTTAGAAGCTGGAAATTTTATGAGAAAAACAGGGAGTCACTGCTAACAAATCCAGTTTCATTCTATGTTGTGAAAATATTCTAAACTTGTGGTGCAAGTACAGAAACCTGTGAACTAACATGTACAAAATAATAAGTATTTTTCTATACAATTCCACTTATATGAAGTACCTACAGCTCAGGTTCATGGAGACAGAAAGTAGGAAGACAGTCACTAGACAAGGAGAGCAGGCAATGGAAGCGGAGTGCTTGGTGGACAGTTTTAGTTTAGGTGGTGGTGGTGGTTGCTCAAAGTAAAGCCACTGAAATATTTGCTTAAAATGGTGGAGAGCCCAATTTCTGCAGGTACAAATTGCTGCAATTAAAACAAACAAACAAAACCCCCATCATCTAAAAAGGTGAATTGTACAATAATCCCCGGCTCCCATTTAGCTATCTTCTCTTCACAGGTGCTGTGTGGTCGGAAAGTAAGAAGCAGGCAGTACTAACAAAATGCAGTGCTTCAACTGCTGGGGTCTAAGGTCTCAGCTTTTACCACCTATTAACACCAGTTAGCTGGGTCCACCTCACAGCAACACTGGCCCAGATACCACTGTCCCCATTCTAACCACTGCAGACAACATGGAAGAACAGGGCAGGTAAGGAGCTGTATCAGGCCCCACAACCTAAAGGGCAGAGAAAGGGTCCTGCACTTTACCATTCAAGCCCAAGACTAGGTTTGTAAAGCAGTTTTAGGCTCACAGCAAAACTGAGGGGAAGGCACAGAGATTTCCTATAAGGCTACTTAATAAAAACACATAATATATAATGTATGAGTAGACATGTTTATAAAGTTTAGACTAGTGTAAGTGTCACCTCAGGAAGTAAAGTCCAGGTCTGCAATCATAAAGGCTCTGAGGCTCTGCCATAGACTCTGGTTAGCATAGAATGAGTCACCAGATGTGCCAGGCCAGGACACTAGTCTTGACCTGTTCACTACCCTTACACAACATTCCAGCCTGAAGAATTTCCTCTCTTTCTGTGACTTTCAAGTCCATGAGTTGATGACTCCAAATGTGTATCCACAAATCAAAAGCAACACCTGCTCCCTTTATTTATGAATACCATCTGTTGGTATAATATTCCTGTGGAATGTATACAATTTACCCTTCTTCATTTAAATGCTGATTTCTCTACCCACTATCTGGTTTCAATCCAGGCATTGCATTTTCACCTGTCTCAAGTTTGTGTAAACATGCCACCATTTGTTCTCTATATTGTCAATTAAACATCCAGCCAGTGCTGAGCAATGGAGAGAATAGGGTGGAACATCCTGGTCCAGGGAGAAGGAAGCGAGTGGGAGAGGTTGGAGAGATCAGTAGGAGAGGATCTGGAACCATGAGGAGAGATGAACCAGACCTAAGATATGAATAAAACATGTATAATGTGGGAAATGTGACTGGGAGGAAGTAATGTGGGCTTGGAGATTTAGGATGAAGAAATTATTGCCCAGCATTGTGCTCTAGGTTCACTAAATAAATCCTAGTCTCTATGTGGTGATTTAGGTATACAGCTGGTTTAGGAATAACCACTGTTTAACTAAAAGATAAATCAATAGTAAATATTAATAATCACAACAAATGGCATACCAATGTGTGGCAGAATTTACAGTAACCTAGCAAGAATTTACATAGAAAGTAAAACTATAGAGCAGTTTTTTTAGTTCTGTCCTTAACAACAAAGCTACAACAGTTTCTAAACTAGGAGCTCACAGATTCCTGATTAGACAGACTCTCTGCAAGGCAGCAAGGCCTCCAGTAGGCTAAAGAAAAACAAAAATTATTACATACAAACCTCAGAGAGGCAGTTTCTTTGGGTAGATGGGGGGGAAAAAGTGACTCTTTAATAAGGAAGCTTCTCAAAGCCAGACTTTGCTGGCCAAGACAGAAAGCAAAATCCCTTTGAGAAGTGGTTCTTGCCGGTCTGAGGAAGCAAAATTTTGTGGACCCAATAACTTCCCAGAGTAAGGAAGGGGTCAGGATCCAGTGAAGGAGGCAGAAAAAATTATCTCTGCCTGGAAGCAGGACCCAGAGGCAGACTGAGAAACTTCAAGCATCTGAACTGGTAAGGGCTGAAAGGAAAGCAGGGTCTAAGAAAGTAAAGTCCTTAGAGAAAGGTTTTGAGATTAAAAAAGACAAGTTTCTACATTGAAAATGGAGGAAGATACAATGACACAGTGCTTCTGGGTACCATTTGAGTTTGTTTTTCTTAGCGTACAAATAATTTTTTCACTGATGATTTCAATTTCGTATATCCTCTTTGGGAGAGATCAGAATAAGACTTACTTGGAGAAAGAAGAGACTGAGAAATTAAAGGTCACAGAACAGAGGTTGGGGGAATCTTTGAAACAAAATAGAGAGCCTTCAGTGCGATCCAATCTGAAACTTACAATAATACCAAAAGATGTGGTTCCAGATTTGAAAAGTCCACAAGGCTTGAAGATACTGCAAAATGGCAGTCCATTGAGATACTGGAGAAAAAGTCTTCAGCTACAGGCCAACTTGGTCACACTGGATATTGTATGAGTATTTTTAAGGTTTAATTACTAGATAAAGGTCTATATGCTAAAGAAGAAATGCAGATCCTGTTTAGTATTGTCTTGGAACAAGGTCATTCAGTGGCTGGTGTGCTCCATTTTACAGAGTCTGAAGAACTGAAATACATGCACCATGCCATAGATTCACATTCAGAATTCCAGTGGGCTTTTGCCTTAAATTCTGGAGAGCATGATCCTAAGGTTACATATTTGTTAGAGATGGTGAATGTTTTGGAGATGCCCTTGCAAATTGGGGCTGATGGTGCTTCAGCATGTATACCCATTGGAATGCAACAATATTTTGGACATTATGACACGAAACCTGTTACAGATTAATAACTTATAATCCTACAGGTCAAACAGTTATGAAAATATCTAACAGTAACTTTTAAAAGATAGTCACAAAACAGAAGTGAGATATATCTCCCCAAAATAGATTAAATAATGACATCAATTTTAAAATGTTTAAATGAGATGAGTAGAACACCTGCTACAACACAGTGGAATTTAGAAAGGACTGCTGAATTAGAGCATATAAAGGTCCTAATCCAAAATGGAGAACGCTGGGGAAGAGGTTTTACGTATATTCATAGAGGAAAAGAGAAATTATGGGTTTCATCAAAACTAATAAAAATCAGAAATGATAGAGGAAGACCACCTGAAGATTTTGGCCACACACAAGAAGAGAGAAATCAAGAAGACTCAACAAAACAGATAACACAATTGATGATCCCTTCACATGGGAACAACTCTAGAACTGGCTGAGACATAAAAAATACCCCTAGCCTGAACTTCAATATTACATGGCCAATAAATCCTTGCCTACAATATCCTCAAATTTTATTATGTCATTTGTAATGGCATAGATAAAATTGGTTTACAGTTTGGTTTCATCATGCACATCTCTCCCATTTATAATTTTAGGACTCTGTAATGCTTGTGAGAAAGTATACGTTTGCAGAACAAAAGGGCTAGACATCGGAGCCACTGGATCAAGCCTGACAGTATTCATCCTGCCAGTGTGCTGAGACATTGACACATCTGTTCCAGCATCTTGCATGTTCCACCATTCTGCCTCAACTGCTTCAACTGTTGTTTCTCATCAAAGTCTGCTCCCAAGAGAGCTTTGAAGAAAGTTACTAATCTCAATTGGTCCAGCATTTCAGTCTGTTCCAAACAGAACTTCTATTAAGCCTGAAATTTCTCAACATTCAAAGACTGAACCACAAATGTTAATGCTTACTTAATTAACCATTTTTCCAAATTTCCTTTGGGCCACCTAACAGGATATCTGCATGTCCAAAAAGTCAGCTAGAAAAATTCATGAGAACAATGTCCAATTTCCTTTAAAGAGGGTTGGGTAGGTTTTTGGTTGCTTTCTGGGGCTATGAATAGTTACTGTCATTGGGATATGGTTATAAATTATTAATGGTCTTATTCAGAGAAAAACAAAGTTAGACTCAGGGATTTCTCTCTTTTCCTTTTTCTTTTCTTTCTTTCTTAGGTAAGGAGAAAAGGGGTTTAAAAGAAAGAAAGGAGAATACAGGGATATCTTATAGAAATAAGATGACAAAAGATAGATTATTGAATCTACTCAAGGCTTTATTTGTTATTCTCAAATAAGGTTATTTTTAACTCTGGTATAGGATTTTGTATATTGATGCCAAAATGAGTATTTTTAATACATTGGTAAATTTTAGTATATTCATACAAATTCAAGGTTACTTCAAATACTTTTAAACTATTATAAACTGTTTAGGGTATTAGGTAATGCAAGTTAATTGGTAGTTAATCAACTCATAGTCATGTTAGGCACTAGTCTAATTTATCACAGGAGTATACATCCTAAGGTTAACAGATAGATATATTTATATAAAGTTAGGTAAGTCTTCAAAAACCTCAGAGACCTACAGAATATGGCATTTAAAAATGTTTTCATTATTTTAAAGATCTTTGACAATGAGACAGGTCATCTCTTGGCAGCACCCAGCTTACCTCAAAGATGATGATGAGCATCAAAGAACCTACATATGGAGATGGCTTCAAATGTGGCAAACAAGCCACCCAGACAAAAAGAAAATGCCCTTGTTTCACGACAGACAAATTCTGCCAAAAAAAAGGGGGGGGAGGGGGGCAAGCTTAAATGCAGGACAAGTCAACTGCCAAACTCTGCCACAACAGGGTAAGCAAGTCCTAAATAGTTCCTGCTTCACATATATGTCTGTCAAATATACTGATCCAGAAGGCTGAAGATAATGCTCTGACATTATAGAGAGTTTTTAATGATTGTTCAGGCAGCAAACTGTTTCTGTCAACTTTTTATTTTTTTCGAAGCTGCTAATATGCACTTCCTATTTACTCCACTAACTAATTTTATTCCTTCTCAAGTCTCTGGTGGGGTTGAAGACCAAACAGCTATCGTTCCACAATTAAGCATAAGTTTTGTAGAATTTAAGAAAATGTTTTCATATAGGTAATATCAATAATGATAAAAGTTAACTTAGGTATAGGACTCTAAACATGTCAAGATAGGATAATCAGATACTTTCTCCGAAGTTGCCAAATATACATGAACTGGACATTCCACATGTAAATTTTACCTAATAGTTTTTATAACTTTTATAATTATTATGTATTAAAAGAAAAGGAACTTTTTATTGGACTTAAAGGGGGAAATGGTATAATGTTCTTGTGGAATGTATACAATTTACCCTTGTTCATTCAAATGCTGATTTCTCTACCCACTATGCAATCTGGACATTGCATCACCTGTCTCAAGTTTAGGTAAACATGCCACCATTTGTCCTCTGTATTTTCAATTAAACAACCAGCCAATGCTGAGCAGTGGAGAGAATAGGGTGGTCGTGAGGGGAGGAGAAAGAAGCAAGTAGGAGAAGTCAGAGAGGAGAGATAAGCAGGAACCTTGAGGAAAGATGAACCAGACCTAAGATATGCATAAAAGTACATACAATGTGAAAAATCAGAATGGGGGGAAACTATGTGGGCTTGGAGGTTTAGGATGGGGTAACTATTGTCCAGCATTGTGCTCTAGGTTAATTTGGTGATCTGGGTATTCAGCTGGTTTAGGAATAACCACTGTTTAACTAAAAGATAAATCAATAATAAATATTAATAACCCACAGATATATGCTCTAAGGTGAAGGATCGCTAACAAGTGCACACACAAGAGTCAGTGAAACCTGGGAGATGCTACTTGCTAACAGTCTAGTATCAAACAGTGAATAAAACTTTGAGGTTTTACTTCCTTTATTTTAAAATGAGACTATACTGATTACCACACAGAAGTACTCACCAGATTAAGCCAGGAGAGCACCTATAGGGTAGCCATACAAGCATTTCTAACTTTATGCTCACTCTCTTCCTTGATGAACTTCCTCTTTAGTTTGACCTCGAAGGCATCTATATATTTTCCTACTCTATAAACTCACTATTCTTATTTTGCTTCCTATACTGCTCCTCAAATTCAGTCAACCTACCTCAGAAATACCTTTTCACTTACATCTCTGACCTCATTTATCACAGGCACTGTTTTAAATTTAGGCTTTTATCAGATCTTGCTTAAACCTCAGTACAACTTAATTTTCTCTATTTGACAACAGTCTGCCATTTATACTAACATAAAATTATGTTCTCAAAAAAAAAAAACAACCCAGGATGTCTCTTAACCTTTAATAAAATCCAAAAAGCTTTGGCTTGGTATTATCATAGGACCTTTAAACACTAACTCCCCACGTCCTTCCCAGCTACATGTACACATATCCACCCACCTTTTGCTTTTTTACTTCTCCAGATGGACTTCAATCTTTCACATTGTTCTCTATGCTGGAATACCTCTACTCATTTTGTTAACCTGGAAGGCTCTTATACTTCCACTTAAAGCCAAATATGTTTTTTTTTATTAATTACAATTTATTCACTTTGTATCCTAGCTGTAGCCCCCTCCCTCGTCCCCTCCCAACCCATTCTCCCTCCTTCTTCTTCTCCCTTGCCCCTCCCCCAGTCCACTGATAGGGGCAGTCCTCCTCCTCCCTAGCCTATCAGGTCTCATCAGGACTGGCTGCATTGTCCTCCTCTGTGGCTTGGTAAGGCTGTTCCCCTTAAAGCCAAATCTTACTGAGGATTGTTACTTGCTTAATAGTTTTATTTCTTTACTGTTATAAACTCCTAGAACAGTGTAGTTTTCAACCTTTCTAATGCTGCAACCCTTTAATAGTTCCTCACATTGTGATGACCCAACTATAAAATTTTTATTTTCGTTGCCACTTTATAACTGTAATTTTGCTACTGTTATGAACTGTAATGTAAATATCTGTGTTTTCTGATGGTCTTAGGTGACTCATGAAAGGATCATACAACCCCCAAGGGGGGTGTGGCCCATACGATGAGAAGCACTGCCCTAGAATGTACCTAATTGGTTATCTTAAAATGTGTCATCCTCAGTGCTTGGTGAGAAAGCAAAAAAGGAGGGATCCAATGAGAATGAAGAGAACCAGATACATCTAAAATTAGTGGCTAACCTAAAATTCTGCTAGTCAAGGTTTAGTGTTTCATATAAAACACATCTCAAATTTTAACCAGTAAAAATGATACTACCAATCATAGCATTTAAAATGAAAACTTTCTCTTGTTGTTTTAATTTTTCAGTATCACTAAAAAGCCATAAACTATGAAACCCAAGAAATTATAATTATTCATCTTTATAGGGTTGAGAAGCAAAGGAATGATTTAAGTTCCAGCTTCCACTAACAAACCACTTCATAGCTGGAGTGTAGGTCACTGGTATGCTGCCTGCCAAACATGTATGAAAATAAAATATGATATTTAACATCTCATTAAAAAAAAGAATGGAGAGTGGGACAGAAGTTGGTTGATGAGTACTTTAGAGAAGTTACTGGAAATGCCACAGGTTTTCAGTGAACAGTCTAGAACTAAAAGAAAATAGAATCTGATGTTGGCAGCCGAGTACAAGAAAGTTCTAAAGTTGAGAGGCAGGTATAAATTTGTTCTCATACAGTGAACAACAACTAAAAAGAAATAAATTCTATTCAAAACTAGACAGTAAGATTAACAGGCAATATTATTACACAGCCTAAAAAAGCTATGGTGTCCAACCAGTGGCCTTAGAGTAAGAATAGTTATAGTATAGCCTGAGCCCCCCCCCCAAAAAAATCAATTAAGTTTTCAGATTTCTACAATGTTTTCATCAACTGAGTGGTTTTAGAATGAGAGCTTTAGGATGATGTGTCAGATGTCAAAAGGTTTACCTGCCTGATGAAATAACTTCTGCTTACCTGAGGGTTTGACAATCAATCTCCAACTCAAATTTCCAGAAAATCAACATGAGAAAAGTATTGTCTATCTGGAAGGGTAGATAAACTTGATGAACTGGGGTGGACAGAGGGGGGCCTCACCTTTTCTGAGGAATAGGGGATGGGAGAAGGGGAAGGGAAAGAAGGTAGGACTGGGAAGTGAGGTGGGATGGGGCTACAACCAGGATGTAAAGTGAATAAAAAATAAAACAAAAATAAATAATTCTTGATATTTTAAGTAAACGAATAACTTTGTAAGACACAGCATGTATGTGTGTGTACGTCTCAAGAGTTAGGCCTCTTGGGATGGATGACAATGCTCCCCACAAGAACCACAGTTTCTAGCAAAAACCCTAGTGCCTGTCATCAGAAACCTCTCAAGAGGTTGGTCAGAGATGTCCAAATGACTCCAACAACAGTACAGGCTACTGCTGTTACCCTTGCTTGCCTCTCAGAGGTTGAAGGGAAATCCCAAGATAGTGTAGATTTAGGACACAGAATTTAAATTATTCAAATCAGATCTAACCTCAAAGTCTCTTTCCTGTAATTTTGTTTCTATCATACCAGAAAGTACTATATAAACTGCCAAGAGAGGAAGCAATTAATAGTCCTACCTAGCTGTGTGCGATACTTCTGAACAACTATGACCAGCTGCCACAGCAAAGTATCTGTAAAGGTGACACTCACCTTTTCACTTACATGTTACTGACACTCACATGTTGGTGGTAACCAAAAGCTGCCTAAGGTCTACTCAACAAAGGAAAAATCATGTCTGGTACTAGAAAGCTACCTGACTACCTATGGATCTTAGAAAAGAATCTACTACTTCCATTTTACTAGACCAGCAATAACTTGTTAACTATATTCTAAATTTTATCCTTATACCTAACATAGATAAATGTAGTTATTGTCCCTTATGAAATTTTTTTCTCTTTACAGCAAATGGATATAATTACAGAAAACTGCAACTGGAGACAACAGATGAATGGATTGTGGAGTACCTAGCCCCAATATATACACCTGCAGCACAGCTCTGGCATGTAAGGCTTAGAAACATTTGGAAGGGGTAGAAAGATTTTTAAGAGACAAAACACCAGAAAGTCTGTACTGTGACTGCCTGTCTTAGCAAGAACAATATAAACAATAAACAAGACCTTAATGATGAGAGTATCAATAGACATGCCAACAGGGGAGGGGTAAAATTGCATAGGGTATTCCCACTAGGACAAAGAACTATAAGCAACTAATGAGTGCTGTGAGATGGAGAATTAGCGTCCCCCCTGTATGAGCCCCATGACTGGTTTTCGAATACAAAGCTGTCACTGCTGAAATCATATACCAACAAACAAAAATGGACTCCATTGGTTGTAGTTAAATATTTGTCCATATATAGAGATTATTGTAATAATAGTAATAATAATAAATGAAAAAGAAGCTGTTAATTTGAGGATGGAACAAGAGATGAGACACAGGAGGGGCTAGAGGAAGAAAGGAAAGGGGGAAAGTAATATAATTATATTTCAATGAAAATGAAAAAATAAGAATATATGCTTATTTTTCTTAGGAACACTTAATAAATCCAATTAAGGAAGTAAACGAAAATATTCACATAATTTTATATTAATTATATCTAATAATTAGTTAGGAACTATTATCTAATTTACACTTATATGTGAAGAAAAGTTTTTTAAAAACAGTTATTTTTATATATAACATATGAACATGTTTTAATATAACATATGAAGAAGGAAAATTCAGGAAAACATATATAAACAAACAAAAATACAATGACAAAATGAAATAAGAAGCAGAAAACAGATAAATTCAAGTTTTAAAATCATCTGTTAAAAAAACTCACAAAGTCACCTGCTCAAACTTTACCTAAAAACATGGATATCTGAGAGAAATATAAATGATTTAAGCAATCAAATAATATCATTGAACATAAGTATTTCAAAGCCTATATGAAAAGATCTTTAAGAATTCTACTTAAACATAGTTCAAAGGCTGGGATGTGATAGTGTATGCCACTTGAATACATGCACTCAGAAGCAGAGGCAGCTTTATCTCCCTGTGAGTTCACGACTAGCCTGGTCTACACAGTGAGACTGTCTCTAATAATAATAACAACAGCAACAACAAACTGCCATTTAATGTAAAATGTCTGATTTTACTAATAAACTATAAATGCAATATTCTAGAAAAATAGTAATAAGCTTGTTCAAATTTATATTTTATAATAATATTCTATACCCATTTAATACTGCGAAGAGCTTTTAAGAATTAAGAATTAAATTTTCAGGCAACTGATCTCATCTACTCTTCACAACAATCCCGACAGACAGTAGTGGGGCTGGGGACACGGCTCGGCGCACAAAGCTCTCCACATCCAAATTCCCGGAGCACGGACACCGCAGGACACAGGGCTAAACGCGCCCACAATCCAAAAGCCCCCACAGGGAGAGCACAGCCAGAGAGAAGAGAGTCCCTGCGTGCTCCCAGGCCAGCAGCCCGGCAAACACAGGAGTGCTGCGGACAGGGGTACGATGGGACCAGAGGGATCCCGGGAGAAGACGGCGACTCAGGCCAAAGGTCACCTCTGACCTTCACATACCACACGGAAATGTATGTATGCATGCACACACAGAGAAAAATGATAAAGTTTTATTATCATCTCATATTTTACTTAACTTACTTTAATTAAACAGAAACACAGAAAAGTTTAAAAGAAGATGTGTCATATCACCAGACATGGGTAAAATCTGAAATCATCCAAAGTCTTTTTCCTTTCCGTCACACTATGCTTTGGGGAAAACAAAACAATTTAAAATAATGGTTAAATCTAAATATGGTAGTCATCAGGGACAGTTGTGCTATTGGTAGCACAAATATATACATTTAAAAAAAACATGAGAGAAAACAATTTATATTCCATGAAAATATCTGTAATACATCTAAAGTAAGTAAAGCAACAATAATCAAAATTTTCATTAGTGAAAATTTTAGTGGAGAAAAGAAAGAACGTTAGTATATAATTGAGCATTCAATATTTTAACATAATTGAGTGCCAAAGCATCAAAAACACAAATAAAAATGTATACTAAGCCACAAAAAATGTGGGCAGCACATATTCTATGTTCGTTGCAACTAACGCATAACATTTGTCATTATGTAAATATTCTTCCCCATTTTTGTTAACATACTTCATAAATTGATCTCAAAATTCTTGAAACCCTAGTTCCCCCAAATACGGATTGATTCATATTTTTATATTAAAGTACTAATACTACCAAAATCAGAAGACAAAGCATTTTAGAAAGTAATCATGGTTTTAAAAACAAGCCACAGGGTGGACCTCTAACAGAACCACTGCCTATACACGGCCAAGGAGAGGGAACGAGGGTACCTACACACAAGGAAAAGTACAAAACATTAAAAGCTTCAAAAGACATCAATCTCACAACAACGAAATTTTCAATCTCCAGAACTGTAAGAAAAGAATCCTGGATTGTTTCATGTATCTTTGGTATTTTGTTATAGCAGCGCTAACAGACTAATACACTTATTTAAAATGCAATAAATGCATCGATATGTTGAATAACTAAAGAATTAGAAATACATAATGAAGTATTTAAGTTCATTGCCTATATCACATTAAACTAACTTCAGTGTTGCTTAAGTAACTTAAGTATTACAAGTCACAAAATACTGGATCAACTGTAAGACTGTTTAGATACTAAATAGCCAACAAACTGTTAGCAAGACAGACATTAGGACTGCAGAACCGCAGCAACTCTTTAAATGAATGACAATAAACTAACATATTTTTCTGTATTTTCTAAGAGTCTCCCTTTAAAATTACTACATAAAACAAACAGAAGGCTCTATTAGAAAAAAAGATCTGGGGCACGATGTAAGTTCTTATTACTAGACTCTACTGCTGTATATTATATATGTAGTGCTTTGAACTTCTATTATTTCACTTTTTTCTTGATTTAGTTATTGATTCCCTAGAAATACCAAAAATTCACTAGTTACCCAACTAGCTATTTCAGCTGGTACAAAGATGTTTACTCCATGCTCAGATATAGACCTATGCATCTGGAATTATTTTAACTTTAAGAAGTTTTATTATTTTACATCATCACTGGCCCATTGAATGTGAAATCACTTAATTTCTTCTTTTTATTTAGGGGCCTTGAGAATAATTTATTTCATGGCTATAGTCATGAGAGTACAATCAGCAATAACACAAGAAATCATTCCTCGTTTATGCCCAGAACATACACATACCCAAAACAAGTATCAATTCATATATATTATAATTTATTTTCAGAAAATACAAAAACTTCCGCAAAAGGTTTTCTGATTTTTTTTTTCTTTCAGATTTTTGAGGCAGGGTTGCTTTGCATATCCTGGGCTACCCTAGATTCACTCTGTAGAGCAGGATGGCCTTGAACTCACAGAGATTCTGTCTTAGTTACTTTTCTATTGCTGTGATAAAACAGCATAACCAAAGCAACATATAAAAAAGAAAGCATTTAGTTGAGCTTACCTTTCAAGGTTAACTCCATTACTGTAGAACTAAGGTGACAGAAACAGCTAAACGCTAACATACGAAATCCTACAGCCTGCCTCCAGTGACACAGCGTCTTCAAGACCACACTTCCTGATCCTTCCCAAACAGTTCCACCAACTAAGGACCAATTATTCAAACATATAAGTCTATGCGGCCATTCTCATTGAGCCACTATAAAAGCTCTATAAATAAAAATAATTTTAATATATACTGATTGACTGCTGTGAGCCAAGCAGTATTTTAATGTTTTATGACATATTAAATTATTTAATGTTGCTTACATCTTACAGTTCATATTAAAGAAGGAATGTTACAAACACTACTGGGCTTCAGATTCAGAAAAAAACTTAAGTTTCTTAATGAATTCCTAAAGATACCTGTACTAATAATTCTATACAAACAAGATAATGTAATAACAATTCTATTACACTATACTTCTTTAATTATTGGAATTGAAAATTTTAAATAGCGACTTAAATTTGAACAATTTATGTTCCCACATACTCTGTTTTTTTTTTTTAAGAATGGCTAAAAAATAGTAAGTCAGAACACTTTGTTTCCATTAAATCATTAATGTATACGAAGTAGGAACATAATTTCATAGCATAGATAGTAATTAATAAAAACATGCTTGGTATATTTGTTGAAAACGTAAACTGAAAAGGTCCAAATGTATGTGTGCATGAGTGTGTGTCTCTATCTTAATTATAGCTACATCATCGAATGTATACATTAACTGTTAAGAAGTACCAGTTCTCTAAATTTATTTTAAATTATTCTCTGTTGACATTCCAGTATTTAGGTCATCTGTGGTCACCTGGCAACTACAAAGATATACTAGGATTAAGCAAATTAAGCAACCTAATCCTTCAAAATTGTAATGAAATGTTTACAGAAGCATCAAGAAAGATTTCCTTCTTGGTAATTATCTATTTGCCAAGGGTAAGAAGAAAACACTTGATATCTCATCAAAACTTGCCAATCAAGAGAGTATTTAAGGAAGACAAAATTTAGAACATTAAAATTTGAGTACTCAATTATTAGAAGAGTACATTTTCAGATATGTAACCTCTTTGCATTCTTTAATTTTATCTTAAAAGAAATTACATCAAGTTTGAATAACAAAATTCTCAACAGTTAGAAATGTTAAAATGTTAAACTTTTGTTGAAATGGTCAATCAAATAATAAATAATTAGCTAAAACTGTCTTAATGGTAAGAGCTTATCAGAAAAGAAATTTCAGGTTCTAAGATTGACATTCTTAACCATAAAAGGGGATGACTCATAAGGGACAGACAACCAGAAGATTTGCAACTTCTAATTTTTCAAATTAGAATTTTATAATACAAGTAAATAAAAATTCCAATGGACCAAAAGCACTCCAAGTAAAACTTTGTCCAAATAAAACTCAAATTAGTTTCAAAATAAATTTAGGAACCTATAATAGAAATATTTTTTAATTCTCAGCTGTTCTGAGAAAATTATTTGACTCTAAACTGTGTTTAACATGAAAAAGTAGTCATTGGAAATAATAGAATATTTCTTATGTATGTCCCAAAATGGTTTAAAGAAAAACTGATATCAGAAAAAAATTCTTAAACAAAGCCATCCATTTCTACTCTATTTATTATCATTCATTGAAATGTGGTTTTGGAAGTTGTGATTATCACTTATTAAATGCATTATTTAAATAAATTTCTCTTATAAAAATAAAAATGGTTTAGCTTCTTCTCCAAACTAAATTTCAATAGAAATCAAGTATGTGCCATCCTTCCCACTACCATCATCCACCATAATATACCTTCTCCTATTGGCTCATTGGTTGATTCTCCTTTTAGATTCAGCATCCTGGAGAAGCCACTGGAAAGAGTAGAGAAAATGCCATGGATGAAATATCCCTGCTGCTCAGACTCCACTGACCCCAGAGAATTCGGCCATGGTCTCATAAACCTGATACTACAACGGGTTTCTGGCTCTGAAATAGACCTGATGAATGGAGCCCGAAGCGACTGGGTGTTGACCAGGTCCAACTTCTCTGCTGATGTCCCAAGGATCTCATTAGTAGAAGAAGACGCATTACTACCAACCGTCTCTGGCAGGACCTTCTCCTGGGA
Organism: Pachyuromys duprasi; assembly: GCA_028658305.1. Taxonomy (NCBI): domain Eukaryota; kingdom Metazoa; phylum Chordata; class Mammalia; order Rodentia; family Muridae; genus Pachyuromys; species Pachyuromys duprasi. The sequence goes on along the minus strand of CM053759.1, from coordinate 33,463,371 downwards.
TTCATCCAGGTCTCCATTACTATTTTGCAGTCTCTTCATTTTGCTCCCTTTCTTTCTAAAGCCAGGCTGTTTCTGCCACCTATAAGCTTCCAGTGGCTTTTCCAGATTAAAAACAGAATATTCATTTTTCTTCCTCTTGCTTTTGACTGAGCCACACCATGGATAAATCTTTAAAGTTGTTCCTATCTCTGAATTTGCATAAGCAGGTTCTGACATAGATCTTCTATAGCTTGGAGGACAAGGTAAGGTTTGTTTCTTAAAGATGTTTATCTTCCAGGACTCCATTTTTTTTCAGCTTTTCTGAAGTAAGTTTCTTCTGCTCTGTAGTTTTAGCATTGAACCACACTTGTCCGTGCAGTCCAAAACATTTGACTGTTTAAGCAGCTTTTGTGTGGCTTTGAACCACAGCAGATGTTGCTGCTTAAGAGCTGGTGTCATGTTATTGACCCGTTTTCCCAGACCTCCAGAATTCCAGCAGCACCTAAAAATCTCTTGCCTGAAACAAGTTTTCTTCAGAGTAGAAACAAAAGTTTTCCAAAGAATCTTTGTTCTTCTAGGTTAAATGTCTATTTCAGAAAATGATTTTTTTTAAGTAAAAAAGTTGAAGTGTCCGAACCACCTCCTCCCTCCCCCCCGCCGCCCCCCAAAAAACCCCACAAAACTGCAAGTACCTTTATAGACCAATGGCAATTAGTATTCTAGGCAAATGACAATGGATTAAAAGTAGATTATGAAATGAGTTCTTAAGTTGACACTATAAGGATCAAGAAAGACAGCAGAGAAAAAAAAATTGCTAAAGTCTGTGTATGGAGTGGCTGCTCCTTATCAGAGTTTTTACATCTGCATTTCAGAAAATTAACTTAAAGCAGACTGCGGCTCTTTATGCTGCTGTCTCTTGCAACGTTAACACATACTGTCTTGTACCTAATAGGTTAAACCACAGATTGTTTTTCCGAACTTACACTGCAAAAGGTGTGTGTGTGTGTTTATGTGCGTGTGTCAGAATTTCAGGCCATTTTAAAGATAAATCTATTACAGAGGATTAAGAAGACATAAATGGGAAGAGGGGGCAGAAACAGAGGACTTTTTGCTATAAAGCATGTAAAGAAAAAGAAAACTGATGCCAGTTGTTAGTCAAGTAACCTACAGTTGGTACAGTCCTAGTCCCTAAAAAAACTCTCGAGGCAAGTTCTGTGGCAACTGGAAACATAGGAATTGACATACTTAAACAATTTGTAGAAGGGAAAAGTTTGCTATGCAAATCTAATTGGAGTAAGTAAACTGGAAAAACACTATCATTTAACCAAAGTTATTCCTTTCTTCCTCTTTCTGCTTCTTACAACTTTCTAAAAAGAGCTGACTATTTAACATTGTGTTAAAGCGAGTACCTTCAACTGAACCAAGATCATCACTGCCAAAATGTTGGCTAGCTGTACTTTTTTCAGCAGTCTGCCCATAAACCCCTGAAAAGATGGGTTTCAAATGGAAAGGCTGACAGACTTCAGACCACCAATAAAAAAGAGCAGAACTATCAAAGTCACTTCGTAAACTGCATGAAAAATTATTTCATCTGGCAAATTTTAAAGCTCTCCATTTATTTATTAAATATATACAATAAAAATAGTACTAATACTAAGTATTTCTCTATTATGCTGGGAAGTGTAAAGATTTTACATATTTCATTTCAGCATATTAAATGTTCTGTTCTATTACTTCCATTATTACAAAGACATAAACTCATTTTCTTTTGTTTATAAAGTCTCCAAATTTACTCAATTGTTTAATAAAGAAATGTTGAGATGCTTAGGTTTCTTAAATACACAAAAATACCAAATTAGAAGGTCTCCAAATTATATTAATTTACCTGCATTTAAAAATAAGAAATTTAAATTTATACAATGAAACAACAGATTATATCCTAACCTCTCTTATGACACAGCACATTTGTTTACAACATTAACAACATGATAGGAATTATACTTAAATGTAAAATTCATCACTGGAAAGCTATAAAAGTATGAGAAGATATTTTTATATCCTAGAAGGCAAAGAGGTTTTAAGATAGAAAGCAAGAGCAGGTATAGAAAATTATGAGTTCATATTTAAAAACTTCTGTTCAGGGGGTGGAGAGATGGCTCACAGGTTAAGATCATTGCTTGCTCTTCCAGAGGTCCTGAGTTCAATTCCCAGCAACCACATGGTGGCTCACAACCATCTATAGTGAGATCTGGTGCCCTCTTCTGGCATTCAAGTGTACATGCAGGCAGAACATTGTATACTTAATAAAATAAATAAATCTTTAAAAGAAATTCTGTTCAATACGAAGTCCCATTAGTAAAATTGATAAGCAAGATCAAAATGACAGAAAATATTCACAATATAAACATCCCAAACTGTTTTATTGTTCGTAGTAAAAAGAAAAGCTTTTATTTCCTCTTTGTTTTTTATTACAATTTATTCATTTTGTATCCCAGCTGTAGCTCCCTCCTTTTTTCCCTCCCACCCTCTTCTCCCATGCCCCTCCCCAAGTCCACTTTTAAGGGAGGTCCTCCTCCCCTATCAGCTGACCCTACCCTATCAGATCTCATTAGGACTGGCTGCATTGTCTTCCTCTGTGGCCTGGCAAGGCTGCACCCCCCAAGGGGAGGTGATCAGAGAGCCTGCCCCTGGGTTCATACCAAAAAAAGCCCCTGCTCCCCTTACTAGGGAATCCACTTGGAGACTGAGTCTATGCTTCCTCTGAGCAGGGGTTTTAGGTCCTCTCCACACATTGTCCTTGGTTGGGGTTTCAGTCACTGCAGGGCTCCCAGGGCTCAGTGGTTTTGGTGTTTTGTTTTGGGGTTTTTTTTTTTTTTTTTGGCTCTGTTGGTCTTCTTTTGGACCTCCTGTCCCCTCCAGGTTTTTCTATCTCCCCTTCTTTCATAATATTCCATGCCCTCTGCCCAAAGTTTCGCTATGAATCTCAGCCTCTGCTTTGATACCTCGATCAGTAGTCTTTTAAGAGGCCCTCGGTGGTAGGCTCCTGTTCTGTTCCCTGTCTTCTCCTGCTTCCAAAGTCTATTGTGTTTGTCCTTCTGAATGAGGATTGAACATCTTCCCTAAGGTCTTCCTTGTTGTTTAGCTTCTTTAGGAATACAGATTTTAGTATGAAAAACTAACTTTTTAAGTAAATAAAAAACCCCTCATGAAGAAAACTTAGCTAGGCAGGGTGGCACATTCCTGAAATGCCAGCACTTGGGAAACCAAATGACAAATATGTGAGTTCCAGAATACCTCAAGCTAAATAGTGAACTTATATCTCAATTTGTTAATTAAATAATGAGCAATAAATGCATGAAAAAATACTTAACTTCATTAGTAGATAAAGAAATGCAAATCAACGCCATAATAAGACATTCCCACTCTAGAAGACAGTGATAAGGTTCAGCAAGTAGAACTGTCAAAATTAGTAGCAGGAGCATAGGCAATACAATTAAATTCTACATACATGTACAGTAGAATTAAACAATTCTGCTCTAGGTATTTTTTACAAGAACCTTCCAAATATTTTTGCTCATACCTGAATGTTCATAATCATTGCAGATTTATTTATAATAGCTATAAAATGGAAAGAATACAAATGTGTACATCAGTAAAATGGATAAACTGTGGTATTTTCATACAACGGAATGCTGCTCGGCTTGAAAAAAAAGACTGGCAAGTCTTAATTCATAAAATGTGGATGAATCTTACAAATACTATTCCAACAAAAATGCAACACACAAAAGGTACATACTACAAAAGTTTCATTTAGATGTAATTATAAACTTGATTTAAAAAAATATAGAAAGAAAAGACACAGGGAAGAAGGCAGAAATAAAGGCAAGAACGAAAATTGTTCCCAGTGAAGGAGGCAGTTTTGAACAAGAAAGAGAAACAAAGGGGCTTTTAGAGTAATAAAAACTTCTACGCAAGTCTAGGTACAGACATAATTATGTTGGTATATGTTTTCACCAAGACTCATCTAATTATTCCTCTAAGATTTAAATATTATATATATAATATATATATTATATTGCTTTATATATATATATATATATATATATATATATATATATATATATATATATATATAAAGCAATACTGAACTCTAGTTAGTGGGCTTGCTTCTCCAGTATCAGAGATTATCAATTCCAAAACCACTTTTTGTGTATCCAAGAATTGAGGGAAACTGGAATTCCACTGAAGAAAAGAGGTGAATAAAGAAAGAAATGAAAGAATACACAACTGAATCTCACTAATGAACTGACATTATGTACCTCCTGAGATAATTACATTAATCATACAAAATATAAAGCAAACTACATTGACAACACCAAATTGAAAAACATTCCGGGTGGGCTAGGAGTTTACTCTGTAATAAAATGCTTGCCTACCATATACAAGGCCAAGGGTTTGATTCCTTATAGCCTTCCTAAAAAAGAAAAAAGTGGGAAAAAGTAATAAACGCATTTTACAAAAAAAAAAAACTCCTTGCTTCAAAACTCAAGAATTATGAAAACTATGAAACTGGCTATTCACTAAAGCAGACTGAAAATAGATGATTAAAAGCAATGCACGATCTGTGTTCATCCTGGATGTAGAAAAACAGCTATGAAAACATTATTAAAAAAACAGATAAAATTTAAAACACATTATGGATTAATAAAGTTACTATCAATGTTAAAAAAAAAAAAACTTTTCATTTTAGGGCTAGTGAGATGGCTTAATGGTTAAGTGTCCTGGTTGCTCTTCCAAAAGATGTTCAATTCCCAGCACCAACATGGTAGCTTACAACTGTAACTCCAGTTTCAGCAGATCCAACTGACCTCTACGGAACCAGTCACAACATGCAAGCAAAACACCTACTTACATGAAAAAAAGATTTAAGTGGAGCATGGTCCACTTTTGTTAAAGATGTTTAACAGCATGCTAATATGCTGGAATACTATATATCAAAAGAAAAAATTGTGATTTAGGGTGGAATTTCTATTTAAATTTCTATATGAAATTTTATAATAAACATGTTTTGTGGTTTTGAAAGTATAAAACTTCAATAAACACATACTTAAAATCTATTCACAGAAAGCCTGGCAGTGGTGGCCCATGTCTTTAATCCTAGCACTCAGGAGGCAGAGGCAAGTAGATATTTAAGTTTAAGGCCAGCCTGGTCTACAAAGCAAGTTCCAGGACAGCCTGGACTATACAGAGAAACCTTGTCTCAAAAAACAAAAACAAAAATCTATTCAAAGAGAAAGTAAAAACTTTAACCTACAGAATCAGAATTAGAGGGTGGATACATGGACAAGGTCAATCATTACAGACCAATCTGTACCAAGTTTTTCAACAATTCAACAAGGCCAGAATGAAGGGAAATGCTGTCTATGATTAATTAAAAACAAAATTGCAAAACATATCCTATTTTTAGTTTTAGGATTTTAGAATATGACTAATAAGTTTTGAAATTCATATACAGGTACTGTTGAGAAATTCTGACTTAGCATATCTATGAAGTTTAAATCTGAGCTATTCTAGCATTATTTAGTTTAGGTTCTATAATTTTTTATAGTTTAAAATAGAATATGAACGTCTCATGATATCTTCATAGATTTATTTCAACTAAGGGAAACAGATGAAAAAGCAGAATGTAAGCTACTTTGTTTACAAACAGTCTGCCACTACTTCCTATCTGATAACATACTTTTGTGAAAGAAATTCTATTCTTAGGGACAAGCTCTGCTGTGTTGAAGTATATAAACTATGCTAAATTAACAATATAATTCTGTTACTACAACTTAAGAAAGTATTCTCTTTATATTAAATCACAAAAGGCCTTAAAAACAAGATTTATTTCTACTAACCTAAAGACATCTTTCAAAAACACGAAGTCCTTGTTTATAGGAAGCAAAGCAATTAATAACAAAACATCCCCTTCCCATCCCCTATCACTGGAGCACATCTGCTTCCTGGTGGAGTACTTCCTGTGGCAAAAACTAACTCCTTTCTAAGAATCAGAAATTAGATGCACACCTTACACGTACGCATCTGCCTCTCCCTTAAGAAACAAACAAACAAACAAAAAAAATGGAGAAGGGCCAAACATTGCTTTTTTTTTTTAAACAGACAATTGGAATCCATGGCTTCGTAAAGTGAAGTGTGTGTGCCTGTTTTATATAAAAACAAAACTGGATAACTCCTAATCCCCAACTATCTTCTTTCATTAAACACTTCTGCTTTCACAGCCTCCAATCTCAAATTCTCTTTCTTCTAGTTTCTAAATGATTAGAGGTTTTCAAAGCTGGGTCCTTGGCACTATGTGTCTATATTCATGTCTTGAACACTGTCATTCACCATTACTACATCTATTTATACTGCCAGTTTAAACTTTGTATCAAAATTTATTCAAATTAATATTTTCGGACATCTCTGAATCAAATGCATAAAATCTAACCTGCATTCTTTCTTTTAAAGTCTGGTTTATATTCATACTACTTCCAGCCAGTTGTATACCCACAACTGTTAGTGATTTTCTTCTCTCGCCTTTCAGTATATATACGACATGAGTCTTACTGATTTCCCATCACAGGTTTTACTTAATCTGTCTCACCATTTCCTCAAAATCAATGCAAAATAAGCTCTCACCTGGATTACAGTAGATGTCTAAATTAGCTACAAGTAAAGCATTTTCTTATTTTAGTGAGACTATCTCCCAGTGATGGTGGTAAGTGTACACATGTGCAAACATACCCACGTCTACTTAGGAAGTTGAAAAGGGAGGGCTATTTGAGACCCTGAGTTTGAGATCAACCTCCCACACACACACACACAAAATAGATGTACAGATGGATTGGTGAAAAGGTGGACAGACAGAAAATTACTTTTAAAAGCATTAAAAACTCAATATACTCTACCTTGTTTAAAAACCTTTCAGAGGCCTCCCACTACCATGGTGAGGTTAAATTCTTTAATGTAGAGCCCGATCTCTTTTTATTCCACCACTTCAAGCTCCTTCTTAAAGACACACCAGTCCACTGGTCCTCCTACTTAGCACTTTCCTTCCAAGGACAGGCATCTTGCTCATACTGTAATCCTGTACCTAGATAGCACAGGATCCTCGGTTCCTTATAATCTAGTTTCTGACTGCAGCTGAAGCATTACTTTCTGCAGCAAGTCTTTCCTAACCAGGTCAGAATCAACCGTGATCGCTTTCTGCTGTAATTATTCCATGCTGCTCACAGACCAGGCTTGGGCTGAACAGGATTTCTACTGGAAGTCAGTTAATCTGGCTTTATTTCTCTGCAGATTCCTGGCAGTGCTGATACCAACTGTTCTGCCATGGATCCAGATCTCTAGAACAGTCTATAATGTCTGCATGGGGACAAAAAATGCCCAGAGGGCAGCTTCTCTACAGCTGTTCAGCTTCTATTTCCTAAAAAAAGTCAGTGTTCACTGGTTTTCTCTAATTGCCAGTGAGGAATGTTCTGCCTAAACACAGTCTTAATGAACAAACTAGCAATTACTCATGCTGGTAATTATCCAAGCAAGCTAAAATTTATGTCCACACAAAAATCTCCACATCGATGTTTAAAACCTCTTCATTCATAATTGCTAAAACTTGGAAGCAACCACAATGTCCTTAATTAGTTGAATGCTAAGTTAACTGGATACATCTGTATAATGGAGTAGTATTCAGTTCCGAAAAGAAATGAGCTATCTATCCATGGAAAAATTTAAAATGTATGTTATTAAGCATTTCAAAAGCTCCATGTTTTATGATTTCAACAACATACCATTTTAGAAAAGGCAAAGATCAGTACAAAGATCAGTGTTTGCAGGATCTATGAGTGGAGTTGTGGAGTGGATACACAGAGCACAAATAATTTTTAGGACAGTGAAAATACTCTGCACTGACATTGTAATCACAGATACAATTCAGTAGTATGTATTTGTATAGATCCATTAGATACACTGTACAAAAAGTACACCTTATGTTGACTATGAACTTTGAGGGATGTTAACCTATTATACATGTATTTAAGACATGTACAATTGTTGCATAATATGCTGGTACTTGAGGCAAACTGTGGTTAATAGAGGCACATAAGAATCTCTTACATTTTCGATTCAAGGTGTCTTTTCACATATTAATGTTCTAAACACTAAAATATGCCCTTTTTAACATTACTACAGATTGAACAAGGGCATTATACATTCAAGGCAAGCATTCTAAAACTGAGCTACAGTCCTAGCTTTTAACATATACTTTAAAAAAAAAAAACTGAGGATAGCATTTCTTATTTGGTATTTCACATTTCCATAGAACAGTTCAATATTTGCTACAACCTCAATATTTGCTTTCACTGCTTGAATAGCATCTCCCTTGAATTCTCATTTCAAAAGAATGGTTTAAAACCAAACAACAAAAATATATCAATTATCTAGATCAGATATTCTGATTTTGGCAAACAAGAAAATATATATGACTTACTGCAGCGCTGAGTAGATAAGCTACATTATTTTCACTGTAACTGTTTGGACTAAACATTCTTTTTAGATCAAAAATCATATTCTTAATTTAATTTTAAAATGTTACTATTATTGTTACAGCAAGCTATATATCTACAAATGCCTTCTTCAATCATAAATTTTTGGGTTTAGAAAGTAAATGCAGACGATAAGGAATAGAATATAAAGGCAAAGAAATTCTCTGGTTTTCAGTATTATTAACATATTGCATATCAATGAGTTTTTGAGCCATTTTTAAAACATAAAAACATAAATAGTAGATTTCAACATCTGCTTTCTAGCCCTTCATATAGATGACAAAAATAAAAAACACAAAGTATTGAGTATAAAATTCTGTAATTAAAGTAAGACCATATCTTTTTATTTCTTAAGTGTTAACAATAAAAGATTCAAAAGCATTTTAATTCTCATCTAAATAATTATTTGTGGTTCTATGCTAAAGGGCAGAAAAATATACAGATTTAATTGCTCTGTTAAACATCACTCTGTAAAAGACAAATCTTAATTCTTTTGAGAGGTCTTCTGGTCTAATTCATACTTGTCAATTTTGTGATAATTCTGTGTTGTTAGCGAGCTTAGGAGACAAGGTGAAATTACTCCTAAATTGTCAGACCTGGCCAATTTAAAAGGAAGCATTCATAGGGTCCCCCTCCCTCTATTCAGGAGTTCAGTACTGGGAGAAGAAACTCTTTTTATGATCTACTGAGACTTTCTACTCTTCCTATACAGTAGAAAAGTCTCTGTATCCAGGGACACCAATACAAGTTTCATAGAAAGGCCTGGCATATTAGCAAGGTAAGTAACACCCCCTGCTGTAACAGCAAACAGTGACAGCACAGAACAGGAGCTTATATACATCACAGTCCTATGATGGAATGTCTGATGCAGTACTCCGACTCCTACTCCTCCACTGCATCTTCGCCATTACACACACAGGAAAGAGAAAGGAAGAAAACCCCCTATAGAACTCTGTAGTGGCAGCTTACAAGGGGCACACCTCACTTCCAGCTGTGCTCTCTTAGAACTCAAGATACATGGCTACAGCTTTTAGCCAAGGAGGCTAAGCGAAGCAGTAACTTCAGTTACTTTGATAAAATAAATATACATACAAAATATACTAAAAACAAATAGAAGCCATAGTGGATCTTTAGAAAAAGAGGAGCTGGGAGAGCAGACAAATGAAGCTCTAAAGAAAAACAAAACAAAACAAAAATGTCCCCGGGTCTAATAGCTATGAAAGGCTTTCAGATTGCCAAGAGTTTGAAGATAGAAATAACAACTCTGAGCTGAAAATACACTAGAAAAAGATAAAGGCACAAAGCAGTATAATGTATTTCAGAGACTGATAATCTGTGTGGAGCATACGTACAGATATCACAGCACTGTGGTAGACCAACAGAACTGTGAGTGGTCTTCCTACTTAAAGACTTTGAAAATCTTTTAATAAAATAGGAAGTACAAAAAAGTTTATTCAGACCAGAAATATGATGTTGATGTTTTTAAAGAAAACTCTTTATGCTAACAGGGAATTAGACTGGCAAGAAAAAAAGATCAATGAAGGGATAACAGAGAGGATATTATCAAGTGAAATGCTGAGAACCTGAAATCAGAGCCATGCCAGCGATTCCACTACTGGCTCCAAGACACAGGAAGGACTGAACGTACCAGACAACTAACCCGAAGATGGACTGCTTTGCTGAGACCACAATCTAAACAACTCACCCGGCACTGGATGCCTATCTTTGTTGGGGGATTTGACTATGCAGAAGAGGTCCCCAGAAACTGAATCATGTCTTTGACAGGCATAAAAGCCTAAAGTAATAAAAATCAGAAACTAAAACTCTGTGGGGTTAAAAACCAAGTTTATCCATTTCCCTTTAGTCTATCTTGAACTGGTACTCCAATAGCTACACCCTAGGTACACAGTAATAAGAGGTTAGAAGCCTAACTTCAAGATCTCCAACCTGAAGAATGGATTATAGTTATCCTATATTCCTAGAGTTCCCTATCATTTGATTGAAGCATACGATCTTAAAAGAAATATATAATCCCAAGACAAAGTTATTTCCAAAAATAAAAGACCAAAATGAACTTTTAATTTTTTATTTTAATTTTGTGCACACAGACAAGCATGTATCTTCCAAGTGTTTTGGTGTGATGCAGGGGTCAGAGAACAACTTGTATAAGTTGGTAATCAGGCTTGGTAGCACAAGGCTTTCCTCACTGAGTCATCTTGCTGGCCCTATTCATTGGTCTCTATACAAGCCAGATGTGTCCAACCTGTAAGGAATCGGTTGCATACATCTCATGATATCCATAAATGCTGCCCAACATATTTGTAGATGGCAATATCATAGTGCAGTGCCAAATGACTGGACTCTTGACTTACATCTTCAGGCCAAATATGTTTCAGAATTCACAAGATTTCATATTTCTGAACAAGAATCTAATACATATACTGTATGTTACAACATAACAGCAATATAATAGGTCAACACCCATTATCAATCTAAACAAAATGTAATAATATTCATACTAAGTACAACAGGACTATATTGTTTTTGTGTGTCACTTCATAGCCAGCTGGTCCAACAAATGAATCATTAAAAAACTTTGTTGTTTAAACTTGCTCAATTTTGAAACTGTAAATAAGAGACTGTAATTCTGTATAATGTTCAGCACACAAAGATAATTAAATGCACGAGAAGACAAGAAATCATGAGCACTACAAGTAAAATCAAACAGACTCTAAACACATAAAATATTGGCAGAGAATATAGTATATAGTTGAATCATAAAGTCTATGTAATTATTGAATTACAACATATGAGGCAATAAAATTCAAACAAAAATTATCTGAAAACTTCAAATGACAAAGAATATTGATATTCTATAAATTATTTTGTGCAAGCACAATACTAAGTTTATATACAGCAAATTAAAAGGAAAATTAATACGCTTCACGAGTAAACATCAGCCTAAAATGATCTACAGGGAAGGAGTAAAGATGTCAGTGGTATTGTACTGTTACTAAGGTAAGTGATGCTGATAACAAAAGTAGCATGGCTTATGACTGCTTTTGATATTTAATTAAATAGAACACCCAGGAAAAGAAGGCACTTCAAAAAATTCTCTAAGATCTGTTATGGTCAGCTAACTCACATAAACATCTACTTTGTCATAACTATGGACTAGTTCTTCATCAGTACATTAATGACAAGACTATACTACATACCTGGATTATATTAAATACTTAACTGTAAATATTAATCTTAATGGCTTAATCAGTCAATATTCTCAACTGAAAACCTCTTTTCCCTTTTTATGATGACCACATAACAGGTCTAGGTTATATGTAGGCACTTTATATCACTTTGATTATGAAACATCATATTTCTTTTTTTCTAGAGAAAGCACATGCTAAATTATAGCTAAAATTAAAGTGTCAAATGCTTAATCTTAACTTTATACACATTTTATAGATTTATTGAAAAACTCATGAAATAATTTCATAAATTGCTTTCATTCTTTCTGTACAGATCACAGGATCAATTTACTCAAGGCTAAAACCAAGATACTCAAAATTCAATATTAAGTTTTTTAATTCATGTAAATTTCCAATAACTGGCTTACCGACCATCTCTTATTTTCAATCCCTTAATCTGTCATCAGCATAAGCAAATACTTTGTTTTAAGAAACATTAAATCCTCCAGTTTAAAATCCTGCAGTTTGGACCACCACCTACGAAGTGTATGGCCTATTGCGTGTCCTTAACCAATTTCTTAGACAATTTCCCAACTAATTTCTTAGCCAATTAGGAATAGTGATTCCTCAAGACCCAGCTATACCACTCTTAGGCATATATCCAAAAGATGTTCAAGTACACAACAAGGACATTTGCTCAACCATGTTCGTGGCTGCTTTATTTGTAATAGCCAGAACCTGGAAACAACCCAGATGTCCCTCAGTTGAGGAATGGATACAGAAATTGTGGTACTTTTACACAATGG